>VZRR01003272.1:117083-285648 GCA_013398015.1 Oreocharis arfaki | reverse complement strand
CGGGAGCGGCCCCGGGCCTCCCCCCGCCGCTGGGAGCGGGCCCGGCAGCCGCGATCGGGGCTGCGGCGTTTCGGGAGCACCGACCCGTTACTGGGAATCTGTGGGTGGGCGCTATCGGGGCGCGGCGGGGCTATAAGCGCTGGCACTTCGCCTTCGTTTTTCTGTTTACTTTCTTTCAAAATTGTAAATATCTCTCTGTTTCCTCTGCTGATCTCCTGGTAGGTTAATAAAAACCGCTTTCTACAGAAACTGTCAGATTTATCCAGTGTTTTTGGCTGGCAGCAGTGTCGCTTTCTGATTTTTGAGTCTGGTAGAAGGATGTGGTTCCATAACCTAGAAGTTTTATTTGGATGTAGTGTGGTGTACTGGCTGGCAGTGTATCTGGATTGTGTTATCGACAAGAAGTTAGTCTGGCCTTTTTGTTTATGTCCAGATTTCAGTGTACTCGGTTTTTGAGAATTCCTGTCCTATATATCTTTGTAACTGACACTTCAGTCAAAGCTGTTAAAATACTAACCTTTAAACCTAGAAACTTTCTTGACATTTGGACTTGGGAACAGAGGAGAGGTATGATCAGTTGCAAGAAGAGGGGACGGTTTCCTGTTGGCCGGTAGTTTTTTTTTCCTGTGTAAGCTGTGTTTAACTTATGAAATGCTAATAGTTTACTTTAGATTATTCGATAGAAAAGTGTGATGATAATAGTGTGTTTTGACCAGTTTTGTGCGTATGAGGTAGAACATCATTTGCTGGAGTGCCAGATGCTGTGACAACCTAAAGTAGAAGCTGCCGTGTGAAAATTTACGTAGTGAATGAAATGTTGGAGATAAAATTGTATGCAAGTGCAGTTGCAGAAACTGAGAGCTCTGAGGTCAGGCATTTGCTTTGTTTAAAAGCAATTTGTAAGGTTGCAGTATGAGGCACTTCATACTAAGAAATAGCTGATGTGGAAAAGGAGGTTACAGCCCTGTATGGTTTTTAATTCATATTACAGTGTCTTGGAAGAGGCAACTCTAAGGCTTTTTGTTTGAAAACTTCTAGGCTGCTGGCAGGGAGACTAAAGGCTGAGACAAATTGCTTTTAAAACTGAAGTTACGTGAGAACAGCTAGATAAAACTTTTAACTTAGCAGATACTTTGTATGAGGACTGGGAATTTGTATCTATTTAAAGTTCTTCAGAATATAGGCAGAGGAGACACCTTTCGGTTTCAGATATAGCTTTACAATTTTTGTTTTTTATAAAAGTACTGCTCCTCTGTTTTGACAGAACAGTCTATTTAATTAGTACTGCCTTGCTGAGAAAGCTCACCACACCTGTATGAACAGCTATATCCTCCATGTACAGGAGACTTTTGAGGGGGACTGATCTGTATTGCGCATAGGTCTTTTGACAAATGGTAGATCTGGGCCAGTACTTGAGTCTCCTGCTGCTCTCAGAACAGTAGGTAAGCTTCGGTTACCTGTACAATGGGGTAAACTTCAGTGTTGCTTAAACGTTTTTTCCTGTGCAGAGGGAAAAGACAGTCAACAGCAGGCTGCTTTGGTTTTTGGTGAAGTCAGAGAAATTCTCTTGCTTCATAGCTCTGGACAAGTTAGAGATGCAACAAGTGCCAACTTCCCTGAGAATAAGTAGGGAGATTAGTCACAAGTTAAAGGAGATTGAATCATATTTGGCTGTTTTCCCTCTTTCCACCCTCTGCAGTTTAAGTGTTGTCTAGACATAAACTAAACAGGCAGAACTGTGTTGGTCATCTTAGCTCTTTAGCATCTCTTAAGCTCTTTTTCAGAATAAAAAGCAGTAAGTGTTGCATTGCTGTAGGACATGCATAAATAAGCAGAACTTGCTTAAAAATTCTTAGGTAATTGTAATCTGAATTCTGAGCATGGCTCACTGGTGTGTAGGAGGGAGTTTCTAAGCTAGCTTCAAGTGAGTTGTTGCTGGCAGACAACCCTGTGTGTTTAAAAAATCAAGGTATATAGAAAGATTTAGACTGCTGATAGGTTTTATATTACTTATAAAACTTCCCCATGTAAGGAATTACAAGATCATAGCATTGCTTTTATGCATTGGATCAGCAGTGACTCGTTATTTCTAAGTTGTTTTGTAGCAACAAAGACAAAAGTATCCCCTAAGAACTTTGCTTGTAGCTGGCTCTCAAGGCTGAATGCATTTAACAGTAGCCTAATCACTTTTTTTTCCCCGAATGTTATTTAACCCCCAACAGGAATAGAACACTTTAGGATGTGGGAATTTAGATGCACTTATTGCTTGAAGACTTGGTTTAGTGCACCCAACTTTGCTAATCTTTTTTCTGTGCATTTATTCCATTGATCTGGTATTTTCAGAATGGAATCTGGTAATGGTTGTGGCCAGCAAGTAATGCCATAAATCTGTGTGTTCCTTTGTATGTGTATGCTGGTGCTGTTAGGGTTGATGGATTTAATGTGTGTTACAAACCTGCTGAAAAAATTAGCAGTAGAATTCAATAATCAGCCTTTCTTCCTTGGTCCCTCATCTCCCTTCTGAGCTTAAGCACGTGCAAGTGAGGGTTGTACCCTGTGTGAAGATGATGGATGTATACATAAATGTATCTGTTTTACCAGTCTGGATACTTTTCCTTTTTCTCATATATTTATACACTTAAACCGCACTTGTTGGAAGTGCGGCAAAAAGAAAAGTGTAGATAATGGAGGAACTGGGGTCTAGAATAAGAAATGCCCGGTTTAGGGAAGCTGCTTGAGTCTGTGTTCTTGGATTTGTGGCTTTGCAGTATGCATACAAAAATTCTGCTTCCTAGACTAGTTAAATCTATCTTGTTTGCATATTTGTATTCAGCAACAGACTCAACCGTGCTTGTTGATGTGCCTATCTGTTGTAAGAGCTGATCCCTGCTTTTACTCTAATGCAATATTGAAACTGGGAGAAGAAAATGTGCTTTCTATATGGGGAAGCTGTCCAATCACTTTGTAAGATCTAGTGGTAGAGTTGGAAAAAATACCCTGAATGCAGAGGCCAGTGTTATGCATCTGTGTTGCAGGGGGGAGGGGAAAGAGAGGAGGCTGCCAAAGCACTTCCCCTAGTCGGAATGCTGTTTCAGCCCCACCACGTGCACATGAGGGGGTGAAGTCTTGGCTCTGGCACTTGTGGAATTTTGCCAGTGACTGAAGAGGAGCCAGGACTGTACCTTGCTTCGGGTGATGGGCTCATATGTACCTACAGAACTTGTCTGTCAAAGTCAAGCTCGTTTAGACAACAGTTCACTTAATTTCCTGCCTTGTGTACATAGTTATAGATGTAGGTCATATAAATGTAGCTTCATGTGGAAGTTTTTTCCACTGAAGTTTCTGAAATAGGTCCTGTTTCTTAAACTAAGATTTTAAATAATTGAAATAGAGTCTGCGATAACGATGCCTGCTGTGTCGTATTGTTCTAAAACACTTCTAGTTTCTTGGCTACTCAAGTTTCGGTTGTATGGTTTGAGGTTTCAGTCAATAACTAGATGACTTGTAACTGAACTCTCTTCCAGGTAACAACAGTTCTTAAGGGCTCTGATTGTCCATAAGCAAGAACTGGGGACAAAACTATGTCTGCTGTCTCCTGATCTCTCCTCTTTTCCAATAAAACTGTTTCTATAAAATACTGGGCTCGAAATGCTTGTCATTTTAAGTCTTTTTTGCAAGATGACTGTTACTTCTTAATGTTTAGTTGATATCACCTTTATGTATGGGTTTGCAATCCGATTTGATTTTGCAAACTTTGCTATGAGTGTTTTTAACAGGTAACATCTATGCATTTTTTTTCTGAAAATAATCTGGAATTTTCTTTGCATCTCTGCGGCCTAGCTAAAGCTAGGTAATTAGGTAATCAGATTAGGTAGGATCCATATAGTGTCAGTTTCTTCATAAGGATGTTGTACAGACTGTGATCATTGAAGTTTCCTCTGGTTCCTGGCACATATGTGCTGGAAACATTCAGTCGAGATACAGTGACCTTTCGTAGTTTGAAAGGAAATGTTTTAATGCTGTAACTAGTGGTGGGAGTTTTCTTTTTTCTGTTTTGACCGTTGGAATCTAGGAGTGCTTAAACCTTTTTCTGTCTACTCTTTTAGAAGAGGTGGGTTGTGGTACAAATGAGTTAACTTGCCAGCCAGGCAGTTTCAGAAGAGATTGTCTTCATTAACTGTGCGTTCCTGCATCTCACCTTTGTCCGTATGTGTATCTTGGATTCGATAAGCTGACTTGAAAGATTTAAATTTGGAAGATAACTCTTGAGGGAAAGGTGGTAGAAAAATCAGTGTCCCTCTCTCTGCCCCCCATATTTGAGAGTACTACTTAGCTGCCCTTTAAGACTCAGGGAAATAATTTCAGGTAGGAGTTTATCTAATAGTTGGGTTTGTTCAGTCATTAGATAAGTGAAGTTTTCAACAGAACATAATTAAAAGCACATGGTTTTTATATGGTTCTGTGTATCTCTTCATATTGTTCAAGAGCTTCAGTGCGATGACTGCTGTGGAGTATGTTTTCTGTTGGTGTTAATGCAATGAGTAGAAGTGCAGTAAAAAGGGCTGTTCTCAGAAATGCTGTTGCAGCTGTAGACTTGTGGCCAGCTGGTGTCTACTAACAAGTGCTAACCTCTCTAAGGCTTTATGCTGTGCTCGCTAAAAATACTTTAGTATTTGAAGTTATTTTGATATTATTGAGATGTAATCTGGTAGGGAATTTGTATGACTTAGATTTGTATTCCAGTCATGAAGGTGCTATCACATAGGATGCTGGTGAGAAACCTGTTGCTCCTCAAATGTGGTAAAATGCTAAGCATGGTTTACAATGGAAATCTCACTTTAACTTGCTTTGTTTTGTGGGGAGAAGCCTCCAAATGGATGTTGGGTGCTTCTAAGTTTGGCTAAGAAAAATAGAGAAAATGCAAGTGATTTAGCTTAGGCTGCAGTAACTCTCCTCTTCAGGTTGCACTGCAGGCAAATTGCTGGTACCATGGGTGGCAGTGCTGTACCACAGCATGATTCTTGATGTCAAGTATACTCATATAGCAGACTAAGCTAGGTGAAATGCCTTCTGTTCCCAGAGTATATGCCCTATTCTGAGATGAGCAGCTACTACAGATATGAAGAAGGAAAACTAGTCAGTTACCTTAGCTTATATTTTTGTTTTTCTGCAATCCTGTGAAAACAGAATGTGAGAAAATTTTGAATTCCTTGTTAGGTTTGCTGCAAGTTATGTGAGGTGTTTTGCCTTTTTTTTTCTCACACTTTTTCTTAAAGCTTTCTTTTGAAAAAACAGATGTGTAGATTTTGCAGGATATACTGGATATGCTGTTACCTCACTGCTGACAGAGTAGAGGGGAGAAATTGAAGAGCTCTCTAGACAGGAAAGTGCTGGCATGTCTTTTATGAAGCAATTCTAGCTTTTGTTATCTAGTGTTAGTCTGACTTTTCTGTTAATGGCTTCTGAACACTAGGTATTGTAAAGGAGAGGAAAGTTGAAGCTGTGTGTGATGGGGCAGCAGACTGCCTAGCACCTACAGGAAGCTCGTGTTTTTCCAAAGTTAACGGGTGGGCCCTTGCCTGCGGGGAACCAACTCTGAAGTTTTTGGAAGTAGAAACACCTCATTTATTGAGGAAACCGTTCTAACATGGCTTCATGGGTTGTAGGGATGCCACATCCTTGTGGATCCTGTTTGCTTATTGATGCTGGTTTTAAGTAGCTTGGTTTCCTCTTTCTCCTCCTTAGCTGGTGCTTGGTGAGTGAATATCTGTTCATCATGATGTTGTCCAGCTCAGCATGCAAAATGAAACTTAGCAAACTTCAGCTTAGTTTGCCTGGCCTACTTCAAATGTTATATTCAGTGTTGACTTAGCTTGTTTTGGAGGAAAAGGTAGGTGTTGATGATGGTTGTCAGACTTGACTTGTTTTGGAGGATGCCATACTAGGTTACAAAGAGTCATCGTGGTGATCAAAGTTCCAGGGGCATCTTGAAGATTCAGAAGGGGAAAATGAGTAGAGAAAAAAAAAAGGAAGCCTCTCTATTCTTCACATGTGACCAGGCTGAGGCTTAATTTAAAATTGATTGGCTGACAGCTGTGGTTAGGTTATGCTACTTAAAATCCTCCTAAGAGTCAGGGAAATAATTTCGGGTAGGAGGTTGTGTTATATTGTGTAATGTTGTGCCATGTTGTCAGAGTCAATTTTAAATGACTCAAAATGTTTCTGTGTGCTGGTTAAAGGCATCACTGTCTTCTACTGTGATCATTTTGTGATTCTGACTCTGCAAGGTGTTCCTAGAACTTTTTTATCAACGATGACTCTTCTCTTCCCGTAGTCTCTGTAGGGAGGTACTGAAATGAGCTGGATTTGTCCTTCAGCCATGAAGTCTAAAAAGACAGTTAATTTGTTCTACTCATTTACTACATTAATGTTCGAGCTCTTCAGATGTTTTAATTCTGATTGTCGTATGTCTGTGAGTATTTTTATATTTTGGAGGTATATCCCAAACTACACTGTGAGCAGGGTAAAGGATAGTGATGCAATGAAATACTTCAGAACCTAAACTTTTGTTGCTTTTGTAAGGGAAACGGTCTATTTGTGGATGAATACTGAGACTTAACATCTCATTTTGTTTAATCACTGGCTAGTGAAATGGCAAAATTTAAAAACACGAATAAAGCATGTTTTAGAAGGATGAAAGAGTTGAAGTGAAATCTGAAGTTTAACCAGTACTTTGAACACTTCTCCTAAATAGGTGTCAGGCTGGACTTCATCGGTACCTATCGCTGAAGTGATTGATCTGTAAAAGCCTTATTTACCTCTGCAAAAGTTGCATGACAACTTTTAATTCTAAGTGGAGTTTCAAATGTTAAATTCAGGACTGAGGGGTTTTTATGTGGCTTCTGGCTGCCTTTCATACAGGTGGAAAATTTTCTTGAGAACATGCGTTGGCTACCTTTCCATGGGCATACAATGATCTAGCACAAATCTTTGCTGCCTGTGGTCTTGCAGGCTATTGAGTTCTGCTGTGCAGTGCGAGTCACATGTAAGCAGCCTCTTTATGTATGCAAGTAGGAAACAGTTTGGCTTTGGTGACTGATCAATATCTTGTCATGCAGCAGTAGCTGTTGGAAGCTGACAAGCAAAGTCAAAACACCAATGTTTGGTATCTAAGCAGGTTTTCTCCCATCCAGCCAGGTTGTCAAACTTGCATCAAGTCTTTCTGAAATGGTCTTAGTGCTGAAATAAGATCTCATCCTGTGCTTGGTTGGTTTTTTGTGTGCTTAAAATCTTCCCATCTTTCATTACTCATAAAAAATACTGTGTGTCATACATGCTAGCTCTAAGTTTCCTGGTCTAGGTCTTGCGTTGCAAAAGCAGGGAAGAGGATGAGAGTTGAACTTGGTTCTCAGGCTTCAGTGAGACAAGTCTATTTAGCATGCTGCTGTGGTGATTTGGTATCTTTGGTAGTCCAGCTGTTTCTTTTTGGTGTGTTGCTAGACTTATAGCATTTTTCACACAAAGACCGACTGTAGGTGGTGTAACTTTCAGAATGATCGTATTTTCTCCATGAAACAAACTGTTAAAATCTAGATGAGAGCGTTCTTACGGATATTCGACCTTGTATTCATTAACTTTTTCTTACTCTTTTTTTGAAAGGCTCTTCCTTCTTCCATGATGATAGTAGCTGTCTACTGCCCCGTGATTGCAGCTCTCTTTATTGTTTTGAAGATGGTGAATTACCGTTTGCACAGGGCACTGGATGAGGGAGAAATTGTGGAGAGGAATGCCAGTGAGCATATGGACAGAGGTGCAAAAACAGAACAAAGCAATGTTTCAGCCAAAAGGAAAGACAGCAATGGGCCCAGGTGAGTTGTCCGCTGATGTTTGCATACTGCTTCAAATTACTAACACTCCTGTCTTCATTTCTGTAACTAGAATGGTGATTGAGATTAAACACTGAGGAATACAGATACAGACTTCTGTAGTTCTGAAAGATGGTTTTAAGTCTGGTCTTGAAAAGCAGACTTATTTGTGTATTAGGTTTGAAATGATGGATTCACAACAATTTCCTAGTTCCTCCCCCAAAGGAGTTCAAGAACAATATTGAACATGCTGGAAGCACTGAAACAATGGCATGGAAAATGTGAGCCGATTAGGTCACTAAATACTTAATGAACATAATTAGTACAAGTAATCTTATTTCAGTAGTAGATATAGTATTAAAAATCTAGCTGTCAAAGTCCGCATGCTGCATGCTAATTCTTTTATCACTAGGAGGCGTGTCTGATTGGGTTTCGATTTTAGTGTTGCAAAACCAGGAGTTAGATACAACGCTTGACTCCAGTCAGTCTTTCTTTAGGAGAAGGTTTTCCTGTGAATTTGGGAATTCTGGAATTGCTCTAGTCAGTAATGAAGATAATGATTCTGAAGTACTGTCGATAGGAAGTGATTCCTTTCCAGAGATCTCCGCTGTAGCCAGCATAAAAAAACACCAGAGGTTTTCCTCCTCTGACCAGACTATTTGGAGAAAGAAGAGCAAAAGATGACTCATCAGCAAGGCCAGCTTAACCGGTTTGATCAGACTGCGGATGCTTTACAAACTCTGTTATCAGAGCCCCTGCCTGCCTTTAGATAATTAAGGCCGTCTTAAAATTTAAACTGTATGAAATAAATCAACCTTGAGTTGTTAGCTTTTAAAGATGACCTTTCTCTCGTCTCTGTGTTTCCGGTACTAGTAGCCATGAGTAGTTTCCAAAGTGAGGTGATTTGTGTGCTATCCTGACTCTTAAAAGGTTGTGCTCTTACTAAGGAAATGTAGTTGAAAGAAGCCTCTTGAGACTGTTTATTGGGATGCTTTTAAAGAAAGGAAGTGTTAAACTGCTACTCTTTTAAGTGCTAAGCCTAGAAGCGAAAGGACTTTCCTGTGTATGTATGGGGTAGCTTCTCATGAGATGGGTCCTAGGTTCTTCTGTGTCTTCTCTCAGCTCAGGTATTGTTGGCAAAAATGGTGTCTTAGGTTCCTCTAAAGCTGATATACAGTAACTTCTTGTATCAATCTTTTATAAACCTGACCCTTTTTCCATGATGTTTGGCAACTGAAGCTGCTTATTTTAATTGTGACTCCGTTTAGATCACCTTACTAAAACTGTACTGAGGTATTTTGGCAGTCTGTTTCCCTAATTGTACCTTAATGCTTACTCTGCTTAATAAAATTCATGTAAATGAACTAGTGGTCTGTTCTTTCTCATGCAACCTCGGTAATGCATGTTTTAGGTGTGACCTTTAGGTGTTTTGTCTCTGAGTGGGTTTTTGTTGGGTTTTTTTTTTGGTTTTTGTGGTTTTGGGTTTTTTTTGTTTTTGTTTTTTGTTTGGTGTTTTTGCCATGTAGCTTTTGCTTCCAAAACAGTGGCCCAAACTTGGCAAGGAAATTTCTGCTAGTGTTGTGAATTACTTCTGGATGTTTCAGTTTTGCTTTGTCTAGGGAGCAGTTGACATGGGACAGGATACTACATTATAAGCATTGTGAGCTCAGAAGTAGAGGTTAGTTTGATGCTGTGTGTCCTGCTTGCCAACTAAAGTTTCATTAACTTTTATATGATCCTTGTTCCCACTTTCAGGTCTCTTAACTAGAACTGGGAACAAGGTCAATGCAGAAATTACGGAGTTACTTTTTGGTAAGTGGGATGTACAGTATATACTAATCTTTGCCTGGAAGCTTACAAGAACTCTGGGGTAACATTCAAACTAGTAAATGGGATGTAGAATGAGCATTTAATATTGAGCTGTAACCATCTTAGTAAGTTAAACTGGAACAGTAATAAAAACCCAAACCTGTCTAGGAAGAGAATGTGTATATAGAGTTTTCTTCTTTTTAAATTCTGCTCCCCTAATATAGGGTGGATATAGAGGAGGTCTGAGCAGAGATACTATCTGAAATATTTGCATTGTCAGAATATTAGTTTTGATAGCTTAGGCTACAGCATGGGATACCAAATAAATATGCATATAGTATAGTTTGCAAAGCCATCCTGGAGTTTTCACCCTGCCACGTATATACTCTTGGAGAGCACTTCAGATACAAATCTTAGTATATTTGCGAAATTAAGCAATAGTCATGTTCAGGATTCTGTTTAGCTTTTAAGAACTGCTGTTCCTTTTTTCTGAAGATGTTTATCCTCGAAGTGGTGCTTTCAGGTATCTGACAAATTATGTGCTGTCATTTGAGGCTTGCTCGAGCTGCTCATTTGTCTTCAGTTAACATTGGTTTGTTGATGGGGGTTTTTAATCTTTCCATGAAACGATGGCGTGTTTAAGCGAAGAACAATTTACTGTTCCTTTAGAGATGCCTTGTTTATTTTTTTGCTGTCCTCTTTCTAAAGCTGAAATTCTCTAGTTAATGTTTTTGAAAGAAGCTAGTCTTAATTTAGAGGTTGGAATGTGAGTTGCTGTTTTCATACTTCTGGTGTTAGTATAGTAATGTTTCTGTGAGGTTTCATGAAAGCGAGTAGAGTGGATACAGGCTCCTGGTCTCGTAGAAATGTAGAAGCAGCAGTGCAAGCATGATCTTTGTTGGGTATCAGTGGACCCACATAAATAATTTGAAACCCTTAAGTCAGTCCTTCTTTTGGATATATGGATATGGCTTCTTGTCAGTGACTGTTATGGTTCAAAGTATCATGAAGTGTTCATCTGGTGACACTGCTGTTCCTGATCTCCATCAGCATGGGGGAGCTGCAATAATGATGCTACATAAATTTCACATGTACTTCTACTAAGTAAAGCTAGTAGCTAGAGAATGTTGCATCTTTGGAATATTTGCAGTCTACTTAAATATGAGCAAGAGAAATAAAATTTTAAAAACACGGTCTCTACAACTTTTGCCCTGCTTTTGCTGTTTGTTCTCCTTGTAGTTTTCTGTGGCTGGCAGACCTGTTCTTGAGTTTGGAGTTGGTTTGTGTTTTTGACTGTCATTAGTGACTCCAGCATCAAAGAAAATTTGTCTTAAAACGTGGAGCTGTTGTGATCTAGCATTTGCAGTACATGCAGTGGTTCTTCTGTATTTTGAGAGCAGCCTCCTGCTAGTTACCCTGCTATTTTGGTTGGAAATTAAGGACAGATGATGATTTTCAAAGGAAAATAATAAAACTTTTCCTCTGCCTTGTCCAGAAATCAAAATAACTTATTCCAGATTACCTCTTGAACTTCTGGTCTGAATGTCAGTTTTCTGTAGTCAATCAGCCTACGTCAGATTTTAAACTTCTGAGTTCATGTAGACTTACGGTCTCTTCAGACTTTTGGTTAGTCTCTGGCATGCTAATGTAATATACCTGCAGATAGTAATTTTAGTTAAAAGACTTACTAATAATTAGAAATAGTAGTTATAATTTGCTTTATGTCATCTTTGAGCACCTGTTTCTCAGCAATCTCCATTGCTGGATATCATTTTTTCAGTCTTCTGGATTTGTGTAGTAACTTCACTGCAGTTACTTTGTTTGCAAACTGAAAAGTGTAACACTTACTTTAGGGAATGAAGATAGCCACCTGTGAAAAACAGATTGTGGATTTTCGTATCAGAAGGCCTGGCCACAGCACTGACATCAAGTAGCTTCTAAAGAACTCTGAATGTTGCTGAAGTCCAGATGTTTAAGCATACAGTGGTTATTCCTAGAAATCTGTGTTTCCTGCTTGTTCCTGCAGACTTTATTTGTTAGTGTTTGCTACTAGCTTGTGTTCATCTATTGGTTTGTGTGTGCTATCACAGAATATAGAAACTGTGAGTAGAGTGGCAATGATGGATTGTGTTGTTGCTTATGCTGATATCTGATGGTTCAGTTTTAGACAAAATTGCCTTCTTCTACCCTGGCTAACTACCCGGTTCTATGCATGAAAGCATATTTGCAATGACTTATTTTTCTACTTTATAGGATGTACTTTAGTCACATGCAGCGTTTCTCAATGAATTATTCAAACAGGAAAGGAATTTCATCTTTTTGTGAAAGGCATTCTTTGTTACATCTTCAGTTGTCATTGTAATGTATGCTGAACTTAAACATTGTGAGAATTTTTCAGTTTAGTCTTTAATTTCGTGTTATGTCCTTATGTATTCTTAAATTGCTTACAGAAACAATACTGTGGCTGAGGCTGGTGTTGTATCTTTTAAATTTATTTTCCTTACCTGCTGTAGCATAATTGATAATACCAGGTCAGAGAGGGCTCTTAATCACCAAGAGTATGCTTGTCTCATTGCTGAGCTGTAACAAAATGGTAGCTTTTCACTTTTTTTTTAATTTGCTGGAGTTGGATCGTAGTTACTCTGCGAACTAATGGCTGGTTGTCTTTTAAGTTAAGTCTTTTTTACTGCGGGAATACATTCCTAACTTCAAACTGTCCTTTTTTGGTCACCTCTTTGATGTAGGAAGAATCATGTGCTTCTTGTATTATCTAGAGTGGTTCCCGAGGTTGTGCCTTTACACCTCTCCAAGATGAGAACAGCTTGAAATGTCATGCTGCAGAATGAGTTCACGTGTCAGGTCCTTTAGTGTACAGGCAGTTTGTTTACAATACCCTCGATCGATGTCCATATTTTACAAAAGTTATTAGAATCATAGAAGATGCTGAGATGGAAGAGACCCATCAGGATCACTGATTCCAACTCCTGGCCCTGTGAAGGCCACCCTATTAATTGTTGGTCTTATTGCATGAGACTTTCCTGTAAGACTAGTTGTCTATTAAGTAAGCCCCACACTGCTTTTGTCAGTTTCTGTCCCCTTCTTCAGAGGAGCTTTGTCTTTAGTGTCTTTGGTCCAGCTGGTGGAGCACTGTGCATGTGTACTTTGTTGAGCAAAATGCTGGACTTTGCTTGTTGGGAAGCAGTTGTTTGTGTTTGGGAAGAAGCAGAGAGGGTCAGTGTCAAATTACTCTGCAGTTACTTCTCTTTAGAAGTCTCCTGAATCGAGATGCTTGAGGAGAGCTGTCGTGGAAGAAGGGTGCCTCAACTGCTTTTTCTTTGCAATTAAGAATCAGTGCTAGGTTGGATCCTTGTATTCTCGTCCTCAACTTGCTTCAGACCCTGTTGTCCTAATGGATGGATCCAACTTGCTTTTGTTTCATAAAATATCTGCCTTTGACAAGGTGAATTCTGTTGAATTTGAAGGTGTTGCTCTAGGAAATACTTTCAAACCAGTAGTTATTAATCCTGAAAGGGTGAAATCACTAGGATGTAATGATATGTATGTTGTACCTCAAAATATTTCTTGGTAGGGACTGTAAAGTATCTGAAGGGAAGTTATTTTTGGGTAGAAAAATGTGGTTTGCATCCCTGGGAGAGATACCATGACCCTGTATGTCTCTGCCTGTCCAAAATCTTTTACATGTGTCTTACTTCATTAGCCATCCTTACTTTTGCTCCTAGATTCAGCCTGAGGAAAAGACCAGGAGTCCTTTCCATGCTCTTGAGTTTTATGTAGTACATTTTTCTGATGGTGAATTTCTGGGTGTTACAGTTGCACAGATGACCCAAAAGTTACATGTGTGCATGTATAAACAGGGAGAATTTAATATGTCAGCATTTTGGAATGCCTTATAATGCCTAGGTCTTCACAGTTTGTTTTGGCTGGTGACGATGGACTTAAGGTGGCAGCCTTTATGACAGTGTGTAGAGTGCTCTGGCTCAGACTGAGCTTCATGTGTCAAACAGGCAGTGTTCATCCAAGATGCTGGGATATATTTGAGCCTCTGATTTTCAAGAAATGAAAATTTGGTTTGAATCTGCACTCAACATAAAAAAAATTTTGTTTAACTGGTGGGATAATGTGTGGTTTTTTTTTCTTTTTTAATATGTTTCTCTCAGTGACCCTGGTGGAGGGATTGAGATGTCAGAGTTCATACGAGAAGCAACTCCCCCTGTTGGATGTAGTTCACGCAATTCATATGCTGGGATAGATCCAAACAACCAGGTAAGAATTAAAGCTACTGCAGGTGTTGCTTTATTATTGCTGGCTTTGCAATCTGTAGATAACCTCTTCCTATTATTTTATGGGTTTTCTTTGTAGTTTGTATTAGATTAAACAATTTACCTTTCTGTATGTAACTGTTCTATTAGGAAGGCATTGCCTTCTCCCAGCAGCATAGCTCTCTCTCATCCTATCTTCCACTTAAACTAGAAATGGCTGGGTTTTGTAAGGGAGCCTACTGTCCCATCATAAAATGTTCCCTTTTGCTCAGTTAGCTTTCTTCTGATTTAATAAATCAAAATGGCTCAGGGTATGGTGAGCTAAATACTAAGAACCCACTGTGGTGGGATTCCCTTGACCCTCTGGATATCAGTGAACCATCAGATAGCCCAAGCTGTATCTTCATCCTTATATTTTGTCTTCCTCCCTTAATTTTTTTTGTTCTGCCATTTAAAGCTTAATTAGTACATTTAAATGCTGTATTTGAGGAGGCTTCTGTCAAGTTGTCTTAGAATGTATCCACTGCTGATTATCTCTTGCAATTGTAAATGGCTTTTTGAAAGTTATTTTTCCTGATAGTTCAGATTTTGCAGTCAAAAAAGTTAGTTTGCTAAAGTATAAAGAAAGATAAACTGCTAGAAATGGAAAGACTAAAACTTTATTTTTTGGATGTCCTCTGCAAAATCTTCACTTTCTTGGTTCTTCAGCAGGGTTGGCAAGAAAGCCATAAATAGGGACTCCTACCAGATGGAAGTTCTGAAGAACATGGCTTTATTACATTTTAATGTAACTTCCTTATGCTCTAGTTGCCTTGAATTTCACTGGGGAAGTTGCTCTGTTTCCATATTATGTCTACTAGGTTTGTGTTCAAATTCTATAGCATTGGATGTGCTGTTCCTTCTGTTTGGCTTGTGATGTTTAGCTAGTTGTGGCTACTTTATCAACCCTTCATGAGGACAAGTAGATGGACTGTCCAGGCTGTCGAGTCATGTTGACAATGAGCAGTGCAGTATCATAGTAAAGACACAGAACCTGTCTTCGAATGACATGGAAGTCCTTGGTGTGGTATTACAATATCATGTTCTTCTAATTAGCTCTGAGCAAGCAGTAGATACTGAAGTGCAGTGGTATGCTAATGTTGGTGTTTTATCTGAATGATGCTCAGTTACGCAGCATAGATACTCTAAAAGAGATTTTCCTTCCTTTAAGAGAGAAGGCATTCGCTGGTGTTCAAAGGAATAGGAAGCGATGGTCCATGTAGGAAGATAGAAACATGATCTCCAGACCAGTTCTTTGACTGGTCTTTGGAAAAAATCTGTTCCAAACATACTTATAACAGCTTTAATATTAAAGCATGTGAAGAAGTTCAAGCTACCGTGAAAGAAAGTATAGTGTTAAGAATGTATTTGTCCTAATGAAGTTAGTATTCGCTGGTCTCCTTTGACTGAATGTGTAGCATCAAAAGGGAATGTGAACAGTAAGCATCTGATTTTTTTGTGTGAAATAGCTTTCCCGTGATGGTGCATTTGTATTCAGTGACAGCATTCAGCAAAGCATATTACTGAAGGGAAAAAATGTTGAAACATGACAAAATGAGTAACTAAGTGTGTGTGACAATGTAGTGAAGAAAATATATTAAACAAGCTCTTAGCTGCTTTTCCACTTTACCCATAACGAAGCCATTATTCTTCTGTGGTATGGCTGAATAGAATCTGCACACATTTCAGGTTACCTGAAATTGCTGTGCTTACAGAAAAGAATTAGTAGAATTAGTAGAATTACTCTTTTCCCCAGAATAACTTGAACTAGGAATTTTTTTTGGAAAACTGTCGCCTGCTTGGCCACCGGGCGGTCAAGCAGTCACAGCGACCTCTGGGTGCAGAAAACAGCATCCCAAATTTTTATGTATTATAGGTTCAGATTTTGCCTTGGAGTGTTCTTTCTTATTTCTGAGTGATTTAATTATCTGCCACATGCATTTTTGTATGCTGTTTATAGTTAAGAGATGTATTAAAAATACTATTGAAGGAAAGACTTAGTTCTTTACCGTCTCTGTAAAGTAATTTCCTATGGGTTGTAGGATGTACGTAGAAGGGTAGATTGCAAACCTAAACAGTGAATTTTTTTGTATGAGCAGGTACCATGCCTGCTGGTTTGCCATTGAATGTGAAAGTAACTGGAAAAGTGTTTTTTCGCATGGGAGCAGTTTTTGGATTTAGCTTGGTGTTTACTGTGTTGAACAGATAAGCTTTCTAGTAACACTGTGTTTTCTTTAAGCATTTTAGACTACCAGGATCACTGCATTAAACCTTCAGCTTTACAATAGCAGTTATTAGTGTAGCACTGCACTTGTACTTAGTTGCCACATTAAGTAAAGAGAATTCCTAGGTTAGATTTTTAAAATCAGCATAGTAAAGTCTCCATGAACATTGGCTTTTGAATGGAATAGTGCTGTGATGTAGTTGGATGCTGAATTACATGATTTGTCATCTCTGCTTGCAGTGGAAACATAGTCACAATTTTACAGCACTGTGCTGCTGGATGCTTTTGTGCCTTTGAAAACCTCTCCTAGATGTATAGACGAATGCATGTGTTGCAGCAATAGGGAATAACAGTTACTTGTTTCCTGGAAGTGTACAGCTTTTTACATAATTCCCTGTTTTTAGGTTGGATCTGGGTTATCTCGTCTGGGAACAGCAGCAACCATCAAAGGTGAGATTTTTAGCTATTTAAATTGCCCTGTTTTCACTATTGTTTATTATGTTGTTTCCAAATACTGTCTATCTTGCTCATCTTGAATTTTTTTCTTTTTTGAGCAAAATACTGCATTTGCTAGTTGGGGGAAGTCTTCTTTGGACATGGAAATTTTATGACCAAAACATGGGGAGAGAATATTCTGGGGCCCTTGTTCCTTTTCCCATGTAATGACAGGTTTTCCCTTTGCCTATAAAACTGTAGAGCCAAAGGGTTGGTTGGGGTAGGCTTTTCTCTACTCTTTTGAGTTCAGCGCAACCAGTTACCCTGCTGGTATTGTATATCAATGACTTGATTATTTCTGGTTGATTGGCATCTAGCTGAAGTGTTTTCCAGCCCTTGTGAAGTCCTCTAAAATGAAAAGATAACAATTTTGCATACTATGAATAATTTCTTGTGAATTTATCCAGTCAGTAATAAGGCAAAAAAAAAAGAATGTGAATTTTTGTCACCTTGATTATTTCCCCCCTGCCTTGCTCTTCTGACCATTACAAGTATTTTCTTAGTCTACCCCCTTTTTTTTTTAATGGACAGTCATGCAAAAAGAAATATTCCAATAGATACACCTTTAAGGGGAAAAAAAAAATCTTTATTTCCATTGAGTTCTGTAGAAGATAAAAAAAACATGGAGTAGACAATACTTGTAGCTAAAAGAAATCTTGTGTTATTGTAATTATGTAATTATTGTTACTTACCTATAAATGAAGAAATACAAGCAACAGTCTTTCATGACAAGTGAGAATGTAGATGTATGTGTTAATACTTTGAGCACTAGTACTCTCATTTCTTAAAATTCACAGGTGATACTGACACTGCCAAGACCTCTGATGATATCAGTTTGAGTCTTGGCCAGAGTTCTAGTCTATGTAAAGAAGGGAGTGAAGAACAAGGTAAAATTTCTTCTTCTCCGTATTTAAACGTGGTATTTTGTTACCAAAGACTAACTAATATGCTAAATAAATTCATGCAGTTTATTGATACCCTTTCTTAGAGTCTATCTTGAAGTTCCCTGTTTCCTTTCTTAGTTACTGAAGCTTCTGAGAAGCATAATTTGAGTGCTTATAACTTTGTTCTTTGACTCTGTGTTTCTTGTTCTGGCATCTTGCAGCAGGTAATAAATATTTACTGTCACCTTACTGCTGAAAGATAGCTAACTTACATTTCTTTAGACAGTATCTCTTAGACTGCGGGTGGCCTGGGGTTGTAGACTAATTTGCTTTGCTTATGAAACAAATGTAAATGTGGCAGGCTTTTCTATAAAGCAAATAACCCCATACAGAGCTCTGTGTTCCTAGAGCTGTAGGCTGCTTCCAAGATGCAAATTATTAGAGCTTGGTGATTTTTTTTCTTTTTTTTTTCCCTAATATTTAAAGAAACTGTTAGGTTATGTTCTGAAACGAAACTGGACAATTTTTCATTTAGCTTCGTTGCCAGGAAAAGACCTGCTCAGACTGAAACAGGGCATAAAACCAAAGGGAAATCTTTTGTTTGCTGATTTTCAAGTACCTGGTGATTAGGAGGAAGTTAACTCTGAGAATATAACCTTTCATTTTTGCCAGTCTAATTACTGATGGGTGGTTAGGGCTGTTAGATGGATGATTCGGTCATTCCTGTGTGATTCAGTGCAGAAAGTGTGTTTGAAATGAACTTCACAGGCAGCCATGCTATTGTAATAGGCAGCAGGGTTCTGCTGCTTTCAGCTGAGTAATGTAACTGTGAAGTCTCTTAAGTTGCATGTGTTCAAATACACTCTTCAGAAATTTAGCAGCTGTAGAAACTTAACTCGGCCACCAGATCTTCTGTTTTTAGTGACAGTGCCAAAAGGGAAAGTAGCCTGACTTTTAGTACTGCCTGCAAGTGGACACTTTTACAGGAGACTGCTTGTGATGGGTAAGAGGAATGATCTAATCAAGAGCTAACAGTGAATCCTCCTTATTTGCTTTAACAGCAAAAACTACCTTTTTTTTTTTTTTTTTAGAAGTAGTAAAACTCAGTGACTTCATAGGGAGTTCCATTACGGTACAAAAAGATTTGTGACAGTGATTGCATCTTTGCTAGCTGTGAGCTTACTTGGTGTATGGTAGAGAAGGTGATTTTTGTTGTTTTTGGTGACTTCAGAGTTAGTGGTTTACTCTTTTTATTAATAATTTTTGAAGTTTGTTTACTGCCTATAGGTACCAAAACAAAAGGCAAGGTACTCTTTTATAATTAAGAAGCTTTGGGCTACCTAAAAATATTAAGTCTGAGACACATAAGCAATAGAGGAGGTTGGGGACTTGTCAGAAATTGCATTGTCTTATTAGCTGCTGGGGTAAGCTGGTATTGATGGTTTCTTTCATTATTAAAAAAAGCCTGTCATGTTTGCCCAGATGTTATAAAAGACTTTTAAATGGTAATGTGATTCATTCACAGTACTTGCAATTGGATTTTTCAGTTAATTTACTTTGTCTGGTATAAACAGTTTTAAAGCGAGTTGTATGACTCGACTTGCATGAACATTCTTCATGAATATTTTTAAATATGTACTTAAACAGATTTGGCAACTGATCGGAAGCTTTTTCGTCTGGTGTCGAACGACTCATTTGTCTCCATCCAACCTTCATTGTCCTCTGGACAGGATTTGCCAAGGGACAGCAGTGACAAAGTGTGCCTCTCGAACAACCAGCTTGTGGACCAGTCTAAAAACAGTGCATGTGACACAGAAGTAGCTTCGCTTGTAACTCTGCATTCTCACTCCTATAGGAAGGATCATAGGCCACGAGGTGTACCAAGGACTTCTAGCTCTGCTGTTGCTTTTCCAGATGCTTCACTAAATGACTTCCCCCTCTATCAGCAAAAACGAGGACTAGATCCTGTCAGTGAGTTAGAAGCTTCCAAGCCCCCTTCTGGATCCCGAGAGTCTTTGGGTGAGAACTCTTGCATTTCAGGAGTTTTTCAATTAGATGACATTCTGAAAAGTAGCAGCCCTCAGCCATTGACTAAGAGTGGGAAGAGCAAATCCTTGAAAGCAGACAAAAGTATGGACAGTCTGAGAAGCCTGAGTACTAGAAGCAGTGGTTCGACAGAAAGCTACTGCAGTGGGACTGATCGTGACACCAACAGTACCATCAGTAGCTATAAAAGTGAACATACTAGCTCAACGCATATAGAAAGTGTATTGTCGGAGCACGAGGAGGAGTCTCCTAGAGAAGAGAAAAAGGATGGTAAGAAAAAAGACTGTGGTGTCGACTCAGAGGATGACAGTAGTTCTACTACTGACAAAAGGACTAGTAGTGAAAGGACTGCTGTGGAAGTGAGCCCTCTGGGTGGTGTTCAAGAGGTAAAGGGTTCTAATGCATCCGATGAGATGCACAGCCAGAAAGGTCTTGGTGCCTCTGCTTCAGAAGAGGCCAATAAGAACCCACATGCCAATGAATTGACTACACAAGCTGACAGGCCGCATGGGAAGGCTGCTGAACAAAGAGAGGAGCAGAGTGAGAAACTAGCTGTGCTAGTAGATTCAAGAGCTTCTAAAGAAACTAGTGGAAAACAAAAAGAAGGAGATGTTCGACCAAAATCTTCTAGTTTAATACATCGAACAGCCTCTACCCACAAGTCCAGCCGGAGAAGGACAGGAAAAAAGCGGGCTAGTAGTTTTGATTCAAGTCGGCACAGGGAATATGTTTCCTTCCGAGGTGTTTCTGGTACTAAACCTCACAGTGCTGTGTTTTGTCACGATGAGGACTCCAGTGATCAAAGTGACTTGAGCAGGACATCAAGCATGCAGTCAGCTCACCAGTTCAGCAGTGATAGCTCTTCCAGCACCACCTCCCATTCATGCCAGTCTCCTGAGGGAAAATACAGTGCTTTAAAGACCAAATATGTTTCTAAAGAACGTGGGGGCACAGACTCTGAAAATGCTCACAAAACCCACGTAAGCTCTGAAGGAATTAGCAAAAAAAGATCTACACGACGGACTTCTAGCACAAACAGTGCCAAGAACCGTGCCAGAGTGTTAAGCCTGGACAGTGGTACTGTAGCTTGTTTAAATGACCCAAATAGTTTAATGGCACCAGGTAACATAAAACAGTTAACCACTTCAAAATCTGATTTGGAAGCCAAAGAAGGAGAGGTGCTAGATGAGCTATCTCTGTTGGGAAGGGCTTCACACTTAGAGTCAGTCACTCGTTCTAGGAATAGCTTACCAAGCCAGGCTACATTTCCTGAAGGGGAAGAGCAAGAATCAGCAAGTGGAGGTAAGTAAATAACCTACCAGAAGTACCTTGTCATATTTTGTTAATGAGTCTGGTATCTGACTTAAGTTAAAACTATACTTTAAGCATCATCCTGTTTCTTCACTCTTGCCCAGTAAAACTGAAAAAGCATTTCCTTTATAATCTCTTGGAAGATCTACAGAAATGGGTATTGAATTTCAAACAGCTTTTACAAAATCTGTAAGTAGAGGTGTTAGGGGTTTGTTACCACCAGTTTTTGTTTATTAGAGCTGTATCTTAAAACTATTATTTGTGATCACATCAAAGCTGCTCCATTGTATTGAGTAATACAAACTACTGCAGCTGCCCTGGCGTGGCTTGAGGTGGTATCAAGAAATAAAGCCAATCCCAAGCCCTTACCATGCTGCCTTTAATTGTGGATTCTTACAGTGGTCTGGTTACTAAGCTGAATTCTGCTAGGGATTTGATTTTTGCTTAGCATTGCCATTGCTGGCTAGACAGTGTTGTTTACTTTGTGGTTTGGTTTGGTTTTTTCTTTGTTTGTTTGTTTGTTTTTTTGTCTTCATTATGTGAACACAATAACCTTCCAGTGCTGGAGAGGAATGTAGTTTCCTCTTACTTTCCCTAACTATTGTTTTGCTTGGTGTAATGTGAATAATGATCTTACCTGTAGTAGCTGTTATTAATACAGATTAGTAGTAGCATTAAAAACAAAATTTGGAGCTCTTAATAGTTTTTTTGTTTATTGCTTGTTATAGTGTTTGTTTCTTTTCTTGGTTAGCTATATTGACTGCCTTAATTGGAAGACTTTTTGTGTCAAGGTAGATAAGTGTTTTTAAAATATGTTTTCAGAACAGTATGAGGTTGCTAATTACCTCAATCTGACTTGGGAATTTTCAGAGGCCACTACCTACCAGATAATCTGGACCTTTACATCTAGGTGGGCAAACCCTTCATAAAATTGTATTTTAGATCAAGATAGGTATTTTCAATGAACTATAGCAAATTTGACTGTTCCTATTATGCTGCCTAAACAAAACTGTGATTCATCTCAAAAAGAGGCTTCCAGCCCACAGTGAGATAAGATGTATGACTAATAGCGGGGTTCTCTTTTGGTTTTGTTTGGAGTTTTTTGTGGAGGTTGTTCTGTGGTGTCCCCCAGTACTAACACAAGAACTATAAAAATCAGTACAATTAATTTCTGGGGAGGGGAAAAGAAGTGCCACACCGAAGTGTATTGATTATTGATCAAATTTGACTGGTTTACAATTAGTTCAGACCTATTTATATGCCTTCACTTTACCAGCATATGCAGATTTGTTCTTTTTTTACTTTCTCTGTTATTCCTAGTAAGATTTCTGCAGTAGTTTTAATAAAAGAGTCACGGTTGCTCTTCTAGTACTAACTCTACAAGCTAAACACTTAATGCACATTCTTCCTAAGGCCTTGTTAAAGTGACAGCTCCTCATGTCTGCTGAGAGTAATTTGACTAATAAACGGTCTCCGTTATGTATTTACCATTTTGACTCTATACTTGCCTTAGCACAAAATTTGATTTCTTTTTGTTTTGTGTTATTACTGCTTAAAGCTGTTAAGGTTCTCCTTTTATGTGCAAAGGAGGATTAACATACTTTACCTTTCAGAACGTCAGACTTTATATGTACTTACTACTTGTCAGTAGTCTGAAAGAATTAATGGAAGACAGATGCTGTATATTGTGAAATATTTTGATTGCTCTTTTGAAGAGTGAAATGGTGGGGAAGACGAACCTTAGCGCATTTCAAAGCAATCTTAAAGATGCAAATCTGTAGCAGCTTAAGCAGGAAAGGCTTGCTGTCATTCTTGCTGGCGTAATCCATTTCCAGTTTAAAATTTTACATGGTCATTTTGAAGTTGTTAGTATTTTAAAGAGTGGCAAGTACCCAAGCAGTACTTCTCTATGGGTTGTAGGCTGCCTTTAAGAAGCTATCTGGAATCAAATTCTCCAGATCTGGTGACAATGACATGGTTTATAACACTTGCTGTATATTGTTTCCTCCTACCAAGAGAAAAGGAAGTATTTCCTTTATGATTTTAAGAAATGAATGTCATTCTGCCCTTTTTGTTTTGAAAGCAGAACAAAATTATTACTGACTTTTCTTTAGCACTACTTAAATTTATGCGGTCTTGTCCAGCACCAAGGCAGTAATTATGGTGCATTTATCTGCTCCTGATCAATCTAACTAACTCTTTCATAATGTCTTTCTTCACTGGTTTTTCTTTTGCATGTGTTTTGTTGGGTTTTTCCCCCCCCCAAATTTATATCTTATATTAAAAGTTTTTAGCATCTGTATCTTTAATTGTAGCTTTCTTCTTTAGGCTTACCTGTGACTAATAGTAATGGGAGAAAATGTTTTAACTCTTTAGAATCTAAGTGCTTTATAGCCAGTATTTCTTACTGCTTTTCTTCATCTTTTGGGAGGTTTTTTAAAGACATGCATGTGTAATATAAATACATGTTATGTGTATATATATGTAGAATTTTTTTGAGAAAATTAAGAAATTATTATGTTTGCTTGTTGTAGGTGAATGACAGAATAAACTTTGTTTGGATTTTCATAAGATATGGGGATATAGGTTGGATGTGATTTTTAGAAGTAGTCTGGTCCAATCCTCCTGCTGAAAGGATTATTTTATAATTTTATATAAGTATTTTTAAACGTCTGTGTTTGCTTATGATAACTTTCTGAAGCAAATAATTAACAGATGCACACTGGATAACTGAAAGACTGATATTGATACCACCTCCTCTTTTCTAGTCAGCAGCTTTCAGTTCCTGTTTTTCAAATATGACTTAAATCAGTAATTATAACTTCATTTTATCCTTCAGTCTTTAGGGACTAAACAAAGAATTACATTCTTGTTTGTGTAACTGCTAAAATGTGTTTCGTAATGGATATGGCCTTTACTAATCTTCCACTAAGCAGGATGCTGTACAAACTTGTACTTATTTCACATCTGCAGTTACAACTTGGTAGCTTCATTTCTGTATTATTATGCCAGGAAGTGGTGAGTGACTCACTTGCTGTGAGATAGTATGTGCATTTGAATAGAATTTGCAGTTCATTAAAATGCAGAGAAACAGCATCTGAAAATTCTGAAATTAGGTGTATGTGGTAGATGTTTAACAAAAAATGGAAGATGTCTTACAGTAGTTATCTTTGTTTAACTATTCAGACTCCAAAAGTAACTAGTGAATTGATGAGTTATGGGTTAGTTGAAGATGCTCAGATGTCTAGTGATATTTTGGAAAGACCCCCTTTGCACTGTCCTATGCCTCATTTGTGTCAGATGTGTGCTGTTTCTGGATTACAGTTTGTAACCATTTAAAGAACCACCATAATGCTGTATACAACACAGTGATGTTTTGTGAAACTTGAGCTGGCATGAAAAATCGAGTGTTCTCTCCAGTTCTATATTAACTGTAAAAGATGTACCCTTTAAGTTGCTGCTCTGTTTTACAGCTTGCTGTAATTAAAGGTTTATTTACTTTAAGTTCTTGAGATACATACCCTTTTGTAAATAAAACTGCATGTAGTGTGATGCATTTTTCCTTCTGTACATTGCATAGCAATATTGAAGTAACAGCTCATACTGTTTGCTGTGTTTTGAAGTTTGCAGTACATCTCTACAGGCAGGCAAAATAGGGCTTTATGAGTTTGGATTAGTCTTGTGTTTCATATGACACATGGAAGCCTGTTCATCTCTTCAGTCTGTGTTTGTACGTATATGCTTAGCGTGTCTGCCTGCAGTTACTACAATTCGGATCTCTGTTATTCAGCCAATGGTCATGTCAGCTGCTAGCAATATATTACTTTTTTTCTCACTATGCTGATGTTGCACATGGTCTATGTCATGACTCAGTTTGCCTGTGTTGTAGAGCTGTGCCATGCTTCTGATGGCTTTAGTTTTTGCTACGTTTTCCTGCAGATAGAGGTAATATAATTACATAAGATGGGGCTTCTGATCTTGTTTTCTGTGTGTCTGCCAGTTCATGCTCAAACTACTAAACCACACAGTTTTGCATGAGATGTTGGAGTTTAGAAATGGTAGAAACTGAAAAATGTGTGAAGTTCTTGTGATCAGGTTGCATATATGTTGGCTATCTCTATTCATGTATTCAGCAGGACCCTGCTGTAACTGGACTCAGGTAAGCAGATCAGTTGTAGAAAGGGCTCTCTTCGTGATGAGATTCTTTATTGGAACCAAAAGATTGTATTCCATTACTTGATTTTTTTTTTTTAGATATTAACTAGCAGAGTTGTAATGCACATGGCATTTGAGTCAAGCATGACAGAATTAATATTTGCCCTTTCCAATATCTGACTTGGAAAGCATTATACTGTACTGTCACAGCTTTTGTGTGTGAAGGTTGAGTTTTACAGAATTCTCTCTGATATTGGATATCTTGTCATCTCAGTAGGGGTCAGATTGCCATCTTTAAACATTTAAAAATGTAGACAGTGTTAGGAATGATATGAGGCTGCTGTGGAATTTCTGCAGTTTTGGAACTTACCACTGAAATGACACTTTTAATGAGTCATGCATCTATTAATTGTTAACCACTTCCTAGTATCGAAGAATTTTAGTCCATTTTGTGGAGACTCGATCCTGTTTTGCCTCTTTCTGGTATTTATGGATAATAGAGAGGCTTTCATTAGATGACTTTTGCTTGATTTGGGAAGAGTGGTTCCATTTTGTTGACAAGTATTGTTCATGTATTTGCTAAGTATTCATCTCAAACAGGAGTTGAATAGGAATTTTTGATATTAGACAAAAATTAAGCTGCATCTTCATGCTGCTTTTTAGATATACCTGGGTTTATTGGTATCCATATAAGCAAGAAGGTTCTAAAAGCTCTATGAGCAGTGATGGAATTGCTCACATTGCTGCAAAATGTAGCTGTGAGATGGAACTCCAGAATGTATTGAAGTTGGCCACTAAGTAACGTTCGGTGTTTTAGTTAAGGCCATGTAATGCAACCATGATGTTCTGTGTATGATATGCATACACAGAACATCATACACATAGTATGCCACATGTGCTGGAAATGCTGTGTTCTGAAGCATTTCAGATGCTGTTACAGCATCTTTTCCTTAGGGTGAATAAATCTAAATCTAAAGTCAGAAGTTTAGAACATTATTAAGATTAATGTCAATTATGAGCATTTGTCTATTACATGAGCATAATACTAGGTATTGATGCCTAAATCCCAGATGTAGGATCTGTATTGGGCAGGGGATCAGATGAGATTCAGCTTTAGTTCTTTACCCGAAATCCATCGGCATTATATTCAAGAGGTCTATGTGAGGAGCCTAATGTTTTCAGGAGTGGAATAATTCAAGTGGGAAGCACAATGAAGTAGAGTAACTAAGACTCTTAGTTTTATCTTTGGCATTTGTATAAAAATTTTACTGTCAAGCTGGTCTGTAAAAATACTTGGTTCAGAATTCAAACCAGATGGTTTTATTGTCCTGCTTGTTCCCTCCTTGATAGTGTTTTGCTTTTCAGATTGTTGTAGTGACTGTTTTGACGTAGTTGTAAATATTTCTCCAGGCTAGTTTCAGACTTTTTTTTTCTTTTTTATAAATGCAACCACAACGCTGAAGTCTTGGGTTTTACTTTCTTTACTAAATTGTGTGTTGTTTTCTTCTGCACTATTTTCTAGCAAAAGTTTGTAACTTGGAGATAGCACTCTGTTCTTCATAGTTTCTCCTTTGCTGCCCACATCTCTGTTCTTCAGAAATAGTCATTAGTGATATTTTTCATTAAATATCCACAGTAAGTTATAATACTCTGAGCTAATAATTTGATTTTTTTATCAGAGAAGTATAAGTAATCACTGCAACTGTAGGTTTTATTAAGGTGTGTAATAATATGGTGAGTAACAACTGCACGTTGAAGATATGGACTGAACAGACTGCTTCTTTCTACTTGGGTATCTTTCAAGTATGGTTCTTAAAACAGTGTCAGGTCGTGTGAAAATAAACTATAAATGCTTCAACCATGAGGAGAATGGTAGTATTAACCCATAAATGCATGTGAAGTACATATTCTCTCAGGTTTTGAATACAGTTGAGATATAGATGCTCAATACAGAACAACATTTCAGCTGTTTGGTTTAGCAAAGTATGTTCTGTGTTAAAAGACAGATTTCATTGCTTATGTGAGTGCATGAGCCAAAAACCATTCCAGCTCTTGCTGAGAATGTGTAGGCTTAGTAATTAGTGATTGAAAATAGTTAGATCACAATTTCCCATTCGGTAGAGTGAGAAATGGCATGTCCAAGCATCACTCAGGTTCTGTGCACACCTTTAACCATGCTTAACTTGACTAATGGTCAAAACCATCTAGGCTTTAAGTGATGATGGGGAGGGGTGTAGTGGTGTTGGTTTTTTTTTTTTCCTTCTTTCCTGAGGAGAGTGAGGGACTTTCTGCTGTGGTAGGTTTTTTCTTGCTTGCTTTCTAGTTAGACTGTTATTTGCAATTTTTATCCTAAGAACTTAATGGTTTTCCACATGGATACTTCACTTTTGTATTATTTTCATACCATATCTTCCCAGGAATCTTCTTATGAAGAATTTGTCTGTATTTCAGAATTCGTGTAAGGTGCTGGGTTTAGCATTTTTTTTGTAGCAAAATTAAGTGGTCTTGTCAATGCAATAAAATTTTGGCAGTTGTGCTTTTTCATGTTGTGCTTCTTAAGCTTCTATATTCTAAGTTTTGGTTAAAAGCAGTGACTAGCTGCAGGGAGATGTTGCGAATGTCTTGGCTTGATTTTGTATAGATGTTCCTGTTCAAAGGAAAATATTTGTACTTTGTTTCTTAAAGCTAGGTGTCTTACTACAACTACACAACTGTTGTGTGTAAAATTGAGTCTTCAGTTCTGTTTAAAACCTTGAGAAACTTCAGAGGTGAATGTAAAAAGGTTCAATGTAAAGTATCATTCCACGTGTCTGGTGACAAAACGATATCCTCATGACTTTTTAAGCATGTAACTGCTAATTTGGCTCTTTTCCAATCAGAAGTGTTTAAAAAGTTAATTTTAATGCAGCCATGCATGCAAACACATTCATTAACAGATATGTGTCATTATTTCTTCTTTGAAATTAAATGTATTATATTTGAGATTAGGCATGTGAGGGGTTAAATTTGCCACAAGGTTGTCGCTATCTCCACCTCTTATTTTATTGATCTCTGGGGTGTAGGTATGTAATGTATTTGTAATTGTATGTAATGTGTATTTGTAATTTGTGCACCTTGAACTTCAAGCATGATTTTTCTGTTCTTCAGAATAATGTTGGGGACTCACATTCATATGACAGCATGCAGAGGAAATGCTTAAATTTCTTGACATTAAGTGTAGTGATTCAGCATAGACGTGTAGAATAAAAAAAAACATAGAGCACCTTTTAACAAACATTCTGTAAGCTGAGAAGCTTGTCTTCCTCTACTGATTTAGCTAAAGTAAGCAGGAACTTTAAAAGCATTACCTGTGTTATCTCTTCCTGTTACATCTACAGCCATGTACAAAATCTAGATGTTGGATCTTACATTTCTGGAGACTTGGATAAGTTATTTAAAGTAGCAATATTGGAGAAGTGTATGTGTGACATCATAAAAATTAAAGAAAGCTTATTTATATTAAAATATGATAAAACTGCTCTCAGATCATGGTAGAGAGTAAGTTAGGAACTTTCTTGCTTCCTACTGGTGAACTCACAAGCAGTTGCGCTGTTCCTTCTCATTAAAGGCAAGTAGAAACACCAATAATACGAATTAACATAAATAGCTTTCCATACTGGTGTAAATGTATTTTAAATTGTGTGTCTTCTAAGAAATGATACTAAAACCAAAAACTCACCGAAAAGCCCTCTCCAAAACTGAGCAAATCAAAAAGGCTGATGAAACAAACAAAACAAAACCCCAACCCCTTTGGTTTTCCTTTTCAGCCGAGAGCAAACTTTGCTCAGTTTGGCTTTCCACACTTTGCTCAGCTAGCCTTTTTTTTTTTTTTTTAAACTTCCTTAGTCATGTTTTCAACATGTAGTTTCTTGCAGTGTTGCGTAATGTTAGCAGACTTGGAGCTTGTTGATCTGAAAAGCCCTGCAGTCTTTTCAGAAACTTGTAGAGTCGTGTAGTGACCCTGGATGTCACCACCTACTTTCAGGAAAAATGTCTATAAAAGATGTGCATTGAACAAAAGTTTCAAGATGATAAATCAAAAATCTCATGGTAAAACAGGTAGAAAGCTATAGAAAAATTTACTTTGGCTTTTAAAAGTTAAAATTAAATAATAAAAGGTTAGAAAGTGCCAAAGCTGTTTGCCTGTACAGCTTTGAATTTAGTCACCAGGTACGTATGAAGTTTTTTCATTTCATTTTATTTTTATCTTCAAGCATGTTTGTATCTCTAGTTTCCTCACACAGCACTGCCTCTGCTAGTCCTTGAGACCGACTTGCTTTAGTGATAAATCAGAGCTATATAGGAAGGACCTATCGTGTTTCCAAAGTCTCTGCTTCAGTTATTGCAGAAGATGACATTTGCTAGAGAAAAACAGATGTCAGTGTTAAGTATGTGGCCTTAAGGAATTGCACTTGAACTCTGCTTTTGCTAAGTAGTTGCAAATGGTAATTAACATGCAATGCTGATGTTAACCGTCTTAATGGTAATTCGGATACTTACATTTCAGTTAAGACTAGTCACTGTTCTTTATTTCGTGGTGCTAAACTATGGTCTGATTACCAGAATTGCTTTTGCATCTGAACTCAGTGAAAGCTGTGTTGTAAGTATGAATTTTTATATGCTGATGTATATCCTAGAAAAAATGAGCTTTACAAATTGTCACCCAAAATTAATGGGCAGTTTTGACCTCGTGTGTCAGGATTCAGTCTATCTTGTTTAGTGTGGTCCACTTGCTTTGTATGTCAAGTATGAGAGCTACGAAGATGCTTAAAGAAATTAGGCAGTGTATTAAAATAAAGCTGTACATTAAACCACTGGAGAAACTTATTGAATTACTTACTGAAATACCCTGAGAAGGTAGCACGATCTATTCATGCTTAAAATTGTAGAAACACTTTTGGAGAGGAATGAGGAGAGAATGAGCAATCCTCCATTTTCCTGGAAGTACAGGAAAGGGCTGAATTAAGGATGCCCTTAACTTCTGTAGTTTTGGTAGTGAAATCCTTGTAGCTTGAGTGTTAGTGTTGAAGTGTATCTCTTTGTGTAGCTTCTTTTGTTTTAAAGCAAACTATAGATTATAGCCTCAGATAGAGAATTGATTTGGTAACCTGTAGTTCATGGGTGAATTAAACTCTTGTTTCAGCCTTTATTCCTGGAGCTATGGCAGTAGTACACAACAGTAGTAGGTTGCTATAGGTTGCTGTTCCCTGTAGATCAGCATTAGAATCTTTGCTGGTAAGTGTTGAAAGCTTAATGACAGCAGTGTTGTAACTTGAAATGTGCTGAAGTGCATATGGGTTATTCTGCCCGTAGTATTTCTGCCATTGCTCTCTGTGGTTTTTTTTTTCAGGGGGGGAGAGGGGGTGTTTGTTTTTTGTTTGACACAATTCTTGGTTTTCTCACTCTAGTAACAGGCTTCTTGGCTACCAAGTTGTGACTTCCCTGTCAAGACTGTAATTCTCCTCTTGCACTGACTTCATGTTAATTTTTTTTTCTTCTTCCTTCACTTGCCTGCCAAACCCTATTTTCTCTGCGGCCCATTCATTTGAGCTCTTTAGTGCTCTGCATTCAAATTGGCTAGGAGCTTCTTTGGCTCAGGAGGAAGAATTCTCAGATTGTAGACACACCATGAAGCAGTCCAAATCTGAAACTGTTCAGACTGTAGAGCTTAAGGAACACAGGTGGACTTTATGGGATGATTTGTGGATAAACATTTTAATCCCTTGAGTACACACAAACTGGTTTTTACGATGTTGCTTTATGAATGAACCAAACCTTTTGTTTGGGGAGTTGAAATTACAAAACTATCAGTCCTTGCAAAGAAGTTATTCTCTCACTCTCAGCCTCCTGCCTCTGTAAATTATATTGTAACTAGTCTAGAAGGAGCAACATGTATCCCTTCATGCTTATGCGAAAAAGAAGCTGCTTTTGATTTGTCCCCTGAAAGAGTTGTGATGAGGTCAAACTCAACCCTTCCTATCTGGCGGAAGTTATAAAATTGAGGAGATTATGGTGAGAAGTGGTAGACAACTTCAATAGGTTGTCCTTTAGGCTTCTTCTTAATTATTTGTTCAGTGAGATAAAGGATGAGGTCAGTTGTTTCTTCCTGCCATGTGTAAACAGAAAAGATTTGGGCTATCCAACTTCTTTTGCAACCTGGCTATTTGGATCTGGGGTGGGGGGAAGTAACTTGTATATTCAAGAACGCTCCCCCAGCCACCCAGATTTTTTGCTGATAACTGTGTTGTGATCCTGTCTTGAGGCATCTTATTTGAGCAGTTAGGGCATAAGCTACGTTTGTTGTTGCAAGTCAAGGTCATTAACTTGGGGAGGGTCAGAGGGAAGAAAGGAGTCTTAAGTTACTGTGTACGTAACTAGGATGGGTTCTTATTTGACCTAAAGTCTGTCTTGATGCAGCAGCACAAGCCAGCGAGGAGACTGTCACATTTCGCCGTGAACGCAGCACATTTAGGCGTCAGGCAGTACGACGCCGGCACAATGCAGGGAGTAACCCTACCCCTCCTACATTGCTCATCGGATCACCCCTCAGGTAGGGTATCTAAATGTTCCACCATATTTAGCATGCATGCAGCAGACCACTTCCCCACACCCACCAGTGTTGCCAGAAAAGCCCTTTTTACTTCCTTCCCCACCATAACCTCCTTGAGCTGTCACTGCATGTCACTGTGGGCTTGTTGAATTGTGCATGTGTATGTGGCACTATTTTAAAAATGGTCAGGATAGTCAGTCTCTAACATGTTATAGCTGTTTTCAGATTGATATAAAAATTAACTGATGTTAACAAACTTAGCCTTAGTGGTTTTTATCAAAAATTTTAGAAACTTTTACTTTCAGTGAACAAGAGAAACTCAAGAAAACAGTATCAGCACTCCCCATTTTGATTTTCTTTTCTTGAAGAAAGTAAGCATTAGGGACTCGTACTGTGATCATGCTTCACATCTGTAGATTGTGAGAGAGAAGCAAAATGACAGGACATTATAAAGAGCTAAGTACGTACAGAGGCTCCAAACCTGAAATACAGGTAAACCTTCATAAAGATCATGCAGCTTTTTACAGCGAAAGAGAAATAATGGAGTGAATAGAATGCCCAGTATTGCTTAGTATTAAATCTAACTGTGTGGCACTTTGCATGCCTTGCCAGTGTTTAAAAGGTACTGTGTACATGTATCTCAGGAGTCCTCCAACCTTTACTGGCCCCTTTGTTTACAATGCTGAGCCTAATGATTAGTTACATACAGTGGCTCTGTTTGATCTATCAGCCTGAACAGTAGGAAACAGCAACCACAATAAGTTTCTAAACTTCTGTTTTAAGTCTTTCAATTTCTTGGTTGCTTATGGTATTGGAGAATCTGGTGAGGAGGACATGGCCTGTAAGAACATCCCCTATAATTACTGAAGTAATTCTTCCTTCAGTTACATGATAAATATGTAGGAGTAATTGCATATGTTGTATGTTCTTAATGGTCTTCCTTCGTATGCTAAACTGTTTTTGTGTTTTGGGAATATTTATGTAATTTTTTTGAACTAGGGGGAGCTGTAGAAACTCAGCAAATAAAATATTTTACAGTAGAGGATGGCAGAGGAATTGTGCTGTCTTTGTCACACCACTGAAATATTTGAGGGCTGCGTTTGTAAATTTTCCTCAGGCACAGGGGAATTGCAGGAATGGTACCTAGAAATCTAACAGATGAAGGATTGACTTCTGTCATATCAAGGACTGGAACTAGTTAGGTGTGTTTTTAGTGGCTAGTGCAGTATGAAGCAGTAATCATGTAATTTCAGAATTTTTTTGTAAAGCTTTTGGTCTTGCTGAATGTAGGGTGTTCAACTTCAAGCTAGTGATTTACCTCATAGTAAAGGATGATGAAACTTTGTATTCTTTCAGATCACTTTTGCTTTACCTGGTTGCCTTCACTTGCCTCTGACTTTTTTTGTTTTCCTTTTTTAAAGTATTTTTTATAAAGAAGATTAGTGCAGTTTTGTGTATTGCTGCATAAGAGGCTGTGCAGACTGATGAAAGCTCCTTAACTGTGTATTAGTTAGAAAAGTGTTTTCTTTCTTGTAGGTATAAAGTAGGGAAAATAAAGGGCTCTGTTTTAAACTGTGGTTGACAGCTGCCTCATTTTCACATGCTAGTGCAGTCATTAAGGTTCTCATGGCTTAAGCTTGATTTCGGTGAGAGACTGAAGTAACTTTGTGAACTTTGTGAATCATGAATTTCACTTTGTGAAGTGGGAGTCACTTTTTAATCAGACAAGATGTTCAAGGGTAAAAAAGCAGATTAAATATTCTAACCTTGTATTTCCTCTAGGCATCTTTATCTAAATTTGTTCCATTCTAAATTTAAAAAAACCACCCCAAACTGCTCACTGCACTTTCTCTAACATAATGACATACATTATCAAAAATACTTTATAATATGAACATATTCAGAATTGAAAGCTTATTGAGGTTAGTTTACTCAAAGCACTGTTCGTGATGCTGAATGACTGTTCCTTGGAGTGGATGTAAATTGTCCACCCAAACACCAAAGTACTTTCATATTTGTTTGACACAAATTCCATTTGAGCTATCAACTGTGGAATGTATCTGAAAAAAATATATTTATTAGTGTTCTAATTTCTAGATGAACAGTCTCAAAAAAACACCTTTCCTCTATCTGGGTAGCTGAATTTTAGTGTAAAGTCTGTGTTACTGGAAGAAAGAAACCCTTAAGAAAGATTTAAAAGAAAAGAGATCATGGCTAAAGAACAGATGTGAAGAAATACAGAGACATTTTTAGCCAGTTACCACTAAGAAGGTTTCAAAATATTGCTGCAGTTGTACTGACATCGCTCCTATATGCTGTTGGTGAGATGCTGCAGTCTAGTTTCTGATACTGCTAATCTGTGACTTCAGATATTTAACTTCTAAGAGTATTAGATTTACTAATCTTTAGTTGCACTGATGTTGTGTTTCTTATTCTTGCCAGTGAAACTTTAGTCTCTAATCTTCTAACTCTGTCATAAAATTGGATGTTGGGGGAATATTCCCTAGGACCTGTTGAGTTAAACCTGATTTCTTTTTTCATTTCTTGTCCATGATTGCAATTATTTTTCACTTCTTCTGTGAAATATTTAGTAAAAGAGACAGTAGCATTATATATGTATGTCTTTGGCAGTGGTAGACAAGTAAAACCTTCTCTAGTTAATTCTGCTAGTTTGATGCTAAATTAGACACAAGATTATTTTGTCTGGTAACCTAAAAAAACAAAACGAATCCAAAATCCACCATAAAACACCGTCCACCCCTGCTTTTGTCCTGTCTAAACGTCAGCAGTGTTTTGGGCACTTTAAAAATAAGTATGCATTGGCATCCCATGTAGTCAATGGTGTATGCATGTGTGTAAGTTACTGTATGAAGCAGAATTTTATTCTTATAATAATCAGGCAGAGAATAAACACATTTTTTGCATATCTGTGCAATTGGTTGACGTCAATAGTTTGGTGGGATTTTTTAATTGTGACAGATGTGGATAACTATTCAAAGGGCAGCTGTGTATATACCTCTTGATATGTACCTGCTATTTATGGGAAAGCAGTGTTGTTTGCCGTTGTTCTGGTGTTGCTGATAATACTTAAGGGACACAGTGAAGGTTGGCACATCTGTGGACTTCCATAGGGCTTTTGTTGCTGCATTGCTCCCTGGAAGCCTTGTGTACAGCAGCAAAACACTGAATATAAATTTCAGATTAAAATATGTTAGAATATGATGAATGAGTTGCAGTTCTTTTCCTCCTGAGCTGTGTGCATGTCTGCATTATTTTGCATGAGCTTTTCTTAACACCTGTTCTTATCCATATTTTGTTTTCCAGTGGTGCTCTAACAAAAGAACTGAAAAATAGATGATGTAGAAAATACTCTTAAAAGCAAGTTCATCAGATATAACCCTTCAACTCTTAGTAAGATCTTGGTTTTTTTAGTTGCCTCATTTGCCAACTCTAGCATCACCCTGTAAACAATGAAGTGTTAAAAGCAACAGGTGATATATATTGTTTTTCCAAAGAGAGTGCTTAAGCTATTTTCCAGTCTTGAGAATACAAAACCTTTTATCTAAGATAATTCCACAGCTAATGACTATATAATGTAAATTCCTTAAATCCACAAAATGAAGGATAATAAAACCACTGCTCTTGCAAAGATGGTATGATATCTACTGTAAGCATCATGTACTGACACTTTGTCATAACTAATATTAAAAGTTTAATATTAAGCTATTAAAAATCTAACTTTGGTAAATAGCTTTATAAAGTGTTGCAATGGAAGTCTGTGAAGAGAATTAACATTTTCAAACATTGTCTGCTCATGACTATAAATGTACAAATTTCTCTGAAGCCCAGTTTGACTTTTTAAAACCTGTGTTTTGGGGAGTAATAAAGCTTTTGCAGTAACTTCAAAATAATTTCAGAATCAACTTAAAACTTTTGCCAATTAATAAATTTTTATAGAGTGTCTTAATATGTTCGAAGTAATTCTGAATCCAGACATATTTCTTCGGTTATCTACAAGGTCTGTGGTATCATATGGCCATTAACAAAGCTTAAAGATGTTTTCTAGTTAGAGTGTGGATTAATAAGAAGAAAGGTGTTGTCTCTATGACTAATAAAAAAACCCCTGAACAGCCAGCTAAACAGCTGATGAGGTCATACCTGAATAAGCAGAAAGGACTCCAACTAGTTAAGAAGACTGGAGTAGTCAGTAGTAAATATAGGTGATACCTCAGGTTAGTCTATAGCTAAACTAACCACCAGTAATTTGCTTTTGCACCCATAAATTAAGACTTAGAAGAGTGTACCTGTTGGGTGGCTTGGGGAGATATTAGAAAGCAATAGTACTTTCAAGAAGTTGACAGGACCAGCGTCTCTAGATTACTTGATGTAACTAGTGCCTAAATACTGTTACACAGAACTTAGGGGTTACTTTAACCCTAACTATTGGCTGCTTAATGCTACTATACTCTTTTAAAAAAAAGTTTTCCTCTTTAAACTGAAAAATCTTGTTTTGCTTCACTTCTGGCTCTTTTTTCACTTCTTCCTGGTAATGTGTCCCCAATGCGTGTTTTCTCGTAGCCTTCAAGATGGTCAGCAAGGCCAGCAGTGCTCCTCCCAGGTCAGAGTGCAGTCCCGCCCCCCTTCCCAGGCAGCTGTGCCCGGTGCTAGTGCCTCCTTGCTGGTGAGAAATGGGAGTGTCCACTTAGAAGCATCACATGCCACTGCATCTGCTGTAGGCGGTAGCAGTTTGCACGATGAACTTGGTATGCAGGCCTTATGTAACCTTGGTGACATGGAAGTTTTAATACGGCAGATTTATTGGTAATAATGCAGTGAAAATCAGCTAACCTGAGCTTTGTTTCTGCATCTTGTAGGTGTGTTTTAGGGAGGTCGTATTGTTCATCAATTTGTTGCCTTTGTCAATCACCTTTTCCAGGCACTTTCTCTAACAAACGCATGATGAGAAATAAGGAGGCATAGATACAAGTATTGGTGGTGTGAGAACTTTCTTGTTTTGAACAATGTAACACAAGTAGTAATAAAATTTTTTTGTGGTCTTGCAGGAAGTTGAGCAGAGATGGAGACTTTGGGGGTCTTCTGGTTCCTGAAAAAAACCCCAAACTTATTATGGCTCTTAGGAATTCTTGATCTTACTTTTCTTAACTGAGTTACTTAGCTGCTGTTCAAAAAAAGAAATAATTACTTAAATGGATGCTTCGCTTTTAATGTACACTTTAATTTAGGAGCTTGGTATTGGAAGTAAATCTGGACTCTTTCTTATATCAAATGTCATCATTTTATGGAGCTTTATAGTGCCCCCTTAGTTCTTCATGGTCTATTTTATGTGTTATTCTTGATTATTAACTTCTATGCAGCTAATAAAATTGCTAAGGAGAAGTTAAGTCACTAATAATAATGACTGATCTGCCACATAGTAGTGCAGGGGCAGGTTTGGAAGAATTCCTGGCAGGGATCTTTGCAGCTATCTATACATGGCCTGAATTACTTGTGACTTCATCATTAATATGTAACTCTTTCTTGAATTATTCAAATGGGCATCTTGAGCACTGACAACTATTGGTGATGGAATTTTGAGCAGCTGTCAGCTGTAGTAACCTAAAAGTACAGATTGGATCAGAACACTGACAAAACATTTGTTTCAGACCTTTCTGTAACCCAGTTCTAAAAGACAAGTGAGTTGTCATCTTACCCCACTAATGAGGAAGACTCCATGAGTTGCCAGTCTGTGGTAACCCTTTAAATGTGAGTTGGACTGAGTCTTCATTCTTCTGCATCATCTAGCTGCAATACAAGGAAAAATTGAATATAAGCAAAACTGAAAACCGCCTTGAGCTACTGAGATATTTTATAGTATTTAACTACAAATGTAATAAATACACATGATCTAGTTATCTAATGATTTTCATTGTAGATTTTGTTGCTTTACTGTTTTCTCAATAGAAGTGTCATTGTTTCAATCTCGGTGCTGTGTGTGTCTCAACTATGAAAGCTTGTCACATGAAACTCATTTTCTCTATTTGATTTGGACTCATTTCTCTTTTGAAAAAATATTTGAAATATAACTCTGAAATTATGCTATACTGGTTATATCTGTCCAAGGTTAATGTTGAGATATATTCTTGAGGCTGCCATTATTTGTTTGAAGGATTTGGTTCATCTTACCCAAAATAAAACAGTCGAGTTCTGTAGAATTTGCCGTTTAGTATGCAACCTAGGTCTACATTATTTAAGAGCTTATATTACTATGCTCTAACAGAAATCTAAGTCAATCATTCAGCATGGCATTCAGGCATTCTAAAAAGGCATATTCACTGTATTTGTTGTGTACTGGAGTCTTCAGAAATTTATGACTCAATTCTTCTGAAACTTTGCCTGTACTGTGCTTACAATTATATGGACATCACATTGTCTCTGGGAGGCACAAAACTTCCAGGATCTGCTAGATAGAAATCTGATGTATAATAGGAATTTGTTTCCTGTTTTGAAACTCTAAGCATCTTGTTTAGAATCCTTTGAGAGAAAGCAGCTGCTATAGGCAGGATCTTCTTGTGTTATTTTAGCAAAATCAAATTTTCCAGTTTGTGTAGCAGGTTTTGTGAAACAGGTGCTATCTTTGGTGAAGAATAAAATAGTTGGCAAAATGGTGCCAGCTTTCGTGTGTATGATTCCTTTATCAGGCCTGACGAGAAAGTATCTTTCCTTACAAGGGGTATGTGATTAGTTTCTTTGGGGGTTTTTTGTTGTTGTGGGTTTTTTTTTTAAACCCTCAGTCGGGGATGAAGTAACACTATTTTTCTGTTTCCATTGAGTCTAAGGCTCTTGGTTTTGCTCTGTTATCCCAAGGTATCTCACAGTGAAAGATGACCCTGTTACTTTAGATTGTCTGTGGTTTGGGCTGGGAGAAGGTTGTAGTTTGTTTTTTCCTTTTTCAGCATCAGAATAAAAATTAAAGCGATGAAGGAGATGTGACCAGTTCTTTGTTACTTTGTTTCTTTGAAATAATTGTGACTGCCTAGGGCAAAAAAAAAAAAAATCCCTGGAAATAGTGGCTGGGGAAATATATGGAAACAAAACCCAGTTTACACCAGCTGGAAATATCAGTGACAAACATAGCAGATGGGGTTATATATCTCTGTGCAGTGCATATAGGAGTTTATTTTCTTAATTCAAATCCCTTTGGAAGGGCAAGCAAGGCATGTATTCATTTACTTTAAAAGCCCTCAAATATGGGGCTCATGTTCTCCTTTACCAGTGCAGTATCTGCTTCTACATTTTTTCTATTCATGTTGATGTCAAGCTGCAGCACTTAACAAGACACACAGTTTTTGTTTTTGTTGGCTTTAAAGTTTCTTGTCTGCTAATTTGATTCTGGTGGCTTATTTTAACTAGGATAAGCATCACTGTATTATACTTGTCCCACACCTGGTCTGGTGACGATACAGTTGTCTTTAACTGGACATTGCTCTAGGAGTAAGGCAGGAGATGCTTTGAGGCATTATTTTCAGTCTTCCAGGTTCAAAGTAGGAAGATTTTTGTCAGTTATGTTGTAGGGTTGAGGGGGGAGGACCTTGTAAGGATGGAAAAGCAGCTTGATGTGGAGTAGTAAACATGAAGTAAATCATAGAAGGAATGCAGGACAGAAAGGAAAGGTGGCAAACCAAATGCCATGATTATAGGCAGGTTTGATATAATACAAATCACAAAAGCAACAAAACATGGCTTTAGTGAATGATGGTTTTCAGAGCACAGTGTGGCAGTACTGATGCTCTTTGTTCTCACTAATATCTGGTTCTCTAGGTGGGATTTTTCAGTCCTTGCAGTGAAGACTGATTAAATTCAAATTAGAGTTTGTAAAGTAGTTAGGAATCCAAGTACTGAGTTAGTAGAAAAGATGCCCAGTGTCTGGAGCAGGGGTGAAGTAACAGAAATAACAGACTCTTGGTCTTGGCTAGATGATTTTTTTTTTTTTATTGCTTTTGTGCTTAAAGAGAACTGCTCATCTAGAGCTTTACAAGACAATTATGCTGCTATGCTGGACTTCTGGTTGAATTGTTTATATAACAGGCAATAATCGTTAAGTATTTTAATTCATGAAGGCAGTTGAATGGTTTTGAACATCAAAACTTTTCTCTAAAGAGAAATGTGTGCACTGGTTACTTATTTGATTAAAACCAATTCAGAAGCAGTTACTCAGTACCTTTTTGTAATTTAATAGATGTAATTTATTTGGGATGGATGTGGGAGCATGTTCAAGGGCACACGTAGAAAATGAATATTCACTTCCCATTATTCCTATGGAAAATATCCATGTTGTAGTCTGGAATTTGGTATGATAGGTAAGTTATTCTTTTGACAAACTTCCTATAGGAACAAAAAATGAGCTGCTTTGAAGTGTTGTAACTGAAAACATGTAAGTCTTCATATCATAGCTGATGGTAAAATTTTGACCTTCTACCAAGTAGTCAAATTCTGATGACTTTGGTTTTGCTGACTAGGATTTAAAAAATACTGACTGAAGCAGTAGACAAATATATCTGGATCTAAAGATGATGTAGATTTCAACATGTCAGTAAGCCTTTGCATGTGAGCTAGTCTGAGAGGTTTGAGGAAAAAGTAATATTTATTAGATGTAAAACTGGGAAGCAAACTCAACTGAACTTAGCTGAGGAAGCCATCAGAGTAGATGGTGATAGCACCATTTCAGTAGATCCTGAGCTGCTTAAGTCTTCCAGGCATTGTCTATGTAAGCTCATCAGCCTGTTGCTTTTGTCAATGCCATTAACTGTGGGAATATGAGTTCATACTCTGTGAACTGTTACATGGTTGTCTCTGGATGTGATGATGAGATATTTTGGCCTTTGGGAACAAGGAAACTTGCTTAAAAGGAAATACCCTTGTCTTTTCTCCATGTCAGAATGAAGATCTGTTTTGAATTTGTGTGCTTGAGTATTGGTGTCTTGGTTTGTTATTGTAACCTGGTCCAAATAGAATATTTTTTGGGTGACCTTGATTTGCTAAGAACTTACAGCTTTTTTTTTTTTTTGGTCCGTGTGTGGAGTAGTTAGACATTTATGTTGAGTGGGCAAACGTACTATTGATCATATTTCTTTATTTGCAAAATAATCTTTAAAGTCTTCCATTTGTTCGCAACTTGATAAAACTACAGGCTTTAGAGAGAAAATATTTTCTTAAGCTTATTCAATGTGATACTATTCAAAGTATTTCAGAGAATGCTGTGGGAGACCTAGAAATGGGAGAGAGTCACTAGAGTAAGTAAAAATGCTAGGTATATCCATATGTATTGAATTTTGAGTATTGAAATTCTTTGTTAGAATTTGTGTACTGTGAGGAAGCCGTTCCTATCTCAGAGTTTAAAAAGTGTTTATTGATAGGACTTTGGAGCTCAGACATATTCTCTCCAGTTATACTTTGGAGTTAGTGTCACCTGCAGCAGTGAACAGTCGTGTCAAGTTTTCTACTGAGATCAGTTGAGGCTTTTCTGAAAAATCCTTTTACTTAAACCAACCAAACAAAAAACCTCAACAACACAACAACGAAACCAAACCAAATCAAAAACAGCAAAAGAAAAACAAAAAAAAGGAGGCAGAAAAAGATTTTGTTTCAATGAGAAGCTGTCCCTTGCTTGCCAGGGAGCTTTTAATAGGAAGCCTATATTAACAGGTGGGTGAATTGCAAGCATAACATATCCTGAGTCCATTTTGTAGTTCACGTGTAAACAATTGGAATTAGGTGTTCTGCTTGTTTGCTACCTCTCTATTCATCAGGTTTGTTATATCCCACTGCAGTGTTGCAGAACTTACAGCAGCAATATAAATGCAGTGAATTTTGGCAGATTCAGAGATAAGCTGGGTGACAGAGAAGTGTAGATATGAGTGAGTGTAGTAGTTCATTAAACTTCTTCTGAAGTAAATATATCTGATGTGTTCTCTCAGGCCAAGAGAAGGGGAAGTTGTATGTCCAAGTAGTATATTCTAACTTCTGTGACTAGTATTCCAGTAATTTAAAAATTTAAAAGTTTAGTTTCCAGGATCTCTATTCAATAATGCAGAACCCTGAAGAATTTAACCCAAACCTCCTTGTTTTTTTATTGGTTGGTTGCTCAGGAGGTTTTTCCATAATAATTTATGAACGTTTTTGTCCTGAGTAGAACCTGAAGCATATTATCCAGTACCTCCATATTTGCTGGTGAAATTTTTTTATTGATGTAGTTAAGAAATAAACCTTTGTAACCAAGGGTTTTTTTAGTTGTGGGAAGATTCCCCATGTCTTCCACTGGTTTAAGTTTTAAGCTTCAGTATCAACTGTTTACAACACTCTGCATTGAAAACCAAAAGATAATTAGCTAAAACATTTCATTAGAATCTTAGCCATTGCAGAAAAAGCCCGAACAAGTGAGCTTTGTGCTTTTGCCTATAGCGGATGTAATTGAATATCGAGAGGGAGCTGCTGTGTTACTGAGCTCTGGCGCACGCTGTCCGTGCCTCCTGGGCTATGTCGTGGACTGTCTTGTCAGAATGGTGGCTGTGAGCATGGATGTGGTGTATGCCTGCTTTGTCTGAAGTGCTGCCTCTGCAGGTAGAAAGCTTTCTGAAGATACTTTCAATATACCAGTATTTTTTCTTTGTTTCACTGGTTTTAAGCATCTAGTTTGAGGGATTTAACCTGCTACGATTCAAATGCTTCTAAATCAAACTTAATTAACTGTGGGTCTTACGAGAAGCTGGAACAGGATTATATTGTGCTAAAAAATATTCAAAACCCACTGTATTAGAAGCAGGTTATGTTCTCACAGAAGTGCGAAAGATTGGAAGCTCTGATCTTGTTAGTTATTTCTGCAGGGACTGCTTGTTATATTGTATCAGCAGAAGGAAAAGCTGCAGTGCATACAGTTGAGAGGTGTATGCAGTTTTTCTTCACATGCTCCAAAGTGGGATTTTTTTCTTTTGTTTATATATAATCTGATCTTGGAATATTGCGTGTTTTGCATCATGGCTTAAGAAGGGTTTTAAGACAGAAGAGATGGAGAAGTTGGCAGATCATTTCATATGAGATCAGTTTCAAAATCGGGATACCTGCATTCAGAGCTGAAATATATTGAACCTGGCCTTCAGGGAAAATTACAGTGCTTATCTCTCTGATCAGGCCAGTGTTGGGAAGAGGGTGCTGTAAAAACATCATACTGTGAGTAAGGTAATTTATCATTTGAGTTAAAATCTTTGGATACTTTTTAAAATTACGTATTTTGGAAATAAGTCCAAATGGTTTATCTAAGAAGTTAGTTTGCAGTCCTTTGTTCTTACACTGAAGGATTTGTTTCTAGCTTGGAGAATAAATCTCTGCCTCACATTCCTTTTTTGAGTTTCCTAAGTAAACTTATGAAGCGTCACTGGTCACTTCTTTCAGTCTTTGTTTCTTTTCAAATAGACGTGGGCTTCTCAAAATAATTTTATTCAGGATACTTGGGTTATCTCTGTTGTAGCTGAATGTTCTTAAATGCTGATTGTGAGTGATTTACTGGTGGTTCTGTTGGCAGTGGGGAGGAACTGAAGAAGCTGGTCACTGCAAATTTTTCATGTGGTTATTCACTAAGAGGAAAAAAGCTTACTTTGTACTTCTGTTATTGGTGGCATCTTGTGAATACAAACTCTCTGATTCAGTACTGCAGTTACAGCATGTATGTTACATAAAATGGTATGAAAGACAATTGTGTAGCTAATGTCTGCACTGGTGACATATTAATGTGTAATCATATTTTATATTTTGACACTGATGTAAGTTCAGATGTCTAAATTTATCTCTTTAGTAAGTTAATTAATAGAAACTAATGCCAGTGGGATGAAACATGAGGAAATTTTGACCTGCTTTTGACCTTTTCTTTAATAGGTAAGTTCAGTTCTACGCTCTACGAGACAGGGGGCTGCGACATGTCGCTTGTGAACTTTGAGCCAGCTGCAAGAAGAGCATCCAACATCTGGTGTGTGTGAAGGCCAGTCAAGAGTGATGATTCTTGTTTTACTGCAACCAAATATTTGATTTTAATTTAAAAAAGTTATTTGATATGGACTACCAAAAAAATACAACATATTGATTATATACTTTTGTGACCTAAGTGATTTTTATTAGAAGATGACACTAAGTTAAATATTATCTCAGAAGATGAAGACTACTATTAGGTTAAGCAATACACTTCCAAACTGAGAACTTGACAAATGCATTTTTTATTGGCATATAGGAGGTCTTTGTTAAAGCATTTAACCCAGGTTTTGAGAAGGTAGTTGGCTGTTGACCATAATGGCTATTGAACTTCCAGTTGTGAAGCCATTGTAAACTGATAAATTTATTCTCAAGTTCATACGTGGCATCAAACTGTACATGGAAGTGTTAACATGCCTGAGATTAAATTTTGACTTGCGGTTGAAATAGCCAGCTACATACTGGAAAGTTCATCTGCTGTTGGAAAGATGCCCTTTCTTTCTCTGAAGGGATAGGAAGCAGAAGAAAGAAAAACAACCCAAAACCTCCTGTGGCTTCCTGCCTCTCCCCAGTCCACTTCACTATGTAGAATTGCTCTGAAGCTATTGCGTCATGTTGAATACTATAATTCCTCCTACGTGTAGGTGGAATAGCTCTTGGAATTATGGAGTAATGAATATAAAACCTCCCATCTTCAAATCTTTCTTGTGAGAGTATGTGAGTGCGTTTTGTAGAATTGAACTTTGACCAAAAGTTCTGCATTCCTTCCCCAAAGCTGCCAATCCCTGCCTCTGCTGCTTGCATGTTCCAGATGCAATGGCTTTGCTGATGGCTGCTGTTATGAAGTTGTATGTGCTAATGGAAGGAGCAAACTGGCCACTTCAGATAATCAGATCACGGCTGTAGAGAATACTTGAGTTTCAGTGAAGTAAAATTGATAACAAAGAATGTTTTTATCTTAAGGCAAGGAACTGAAGGAAAGTTGCATAAATTTGATACAAGTCATAACAGCCATGTGATTTACATGGGAAACAAACATCCAAAAGCTATCCAAAATTGGGGGAAAAAAGCAATGGTTGGATATGGACTCTCATACAGTAAGAGAAATTTCTCTTCATCTCTAATGAATGGAAAGTGCAAAGTAATTTTGCTCCGGTTACCAGAGGTTTTACTTTGAATAAAGTTAAGTTTTTCAAAAGCAGTTTAAGTAGCTCAGTATACTTGTGATGCTGTAGGATTTTAGCTTTTATATTTTTCTTACATTTGTAATTCTGCAGTTCTTTAGTGTATAACTCTAAACTCCATATGGACTGTTAGGTACTGTTCTCTCATGTTGGTCAGACAAAACAATTCCTCTCTAGGCCTGAAAATCAAGGATGCCTTACTGTCTCAGGCCCCAAGAAATGTAAATAAAAGTAAGCTAGGGGGGAGTAAATGGCTTCACTACCTGAGGCTGTAATTGGAGGATTAACCCCCGATATGCAAATGCACCAAACTTACAGAAGTATGAAAACCCGTGACCCATCATCCATTTTTGGGTGTAGCCCCTGGGGGGATGTAGTCGGTCCTAAATGTACCTGAAGGCCCTTCAATAACTATAACTGCTTTTTATTCTCTAAATTTTGTCTAGCCTCTGTTTTTAGGTAGTGCCACAAGGTCATCACTTGTGCTAAGTATGTACTATTTTTGGCAGTTTTGGGATCTTGATGAAAACAGTATAGAATTAAGAGAAACTGCATGTGGTCACGTAGCAGCCTCTGCACTTCTTTAGAGATGTGATGTGTGTTTACAAATCAGTAGCTAACAGCTTATAAAATATTTTTGGTTTTTCAAGTGGAATAATTACTATCATTGTAGTTCTTTTTAGACAATTTAGGGACTGGGTGTTGAGAAAATGTTATTAAGGGTAAGATTTTAGGGTCTCCTGGCTTACCATAGCTATGGGGAATGTACCACAATACATGAGACTAAGCGGCTACTTGCATTTATAGTAAGTGACTGAAGAAAAAACCTGAAGATATTTAGATAAAGTTCACAAGGAATCAAAATTAATTTGGGACACTAGAAGATTAGAGTGACCTGTTGAAATAAAATATAATTTATAATCTGAAGTATTTTCCCTGTTCTTATAGTGACACGGACTCTCACGTATCGAGTTCTACCTCAGTTCGCTTTTATCCACATGATCTAGTAAGTTTTTCTTACTTATTTTTAAAGCATGCAAAGAATCAGAAGACTGTCCAATTTTATAGCACTGATTAATCATTCTTTGTGGTAGTTCTCTGTTCTCATGAAGGAATTTTGTCTGGAGTAATGAAGAGGAAAGTATTTTGTATTGTAGTGTCTTCATATACACATACCAATTAATCTTTGTTGATTTCCTTTGATCTAAAACCTAGCTATTTAAAAACACTCATAGAAATTGGATCTTCTGAGATATCTTGTGGAGGTTTCCAGAGATGATGTGTACAATTTGGACAGTTTTCCTTCTGTGTGTTACTAAGGTTAGCAGGCAGCAGAAAGACTAAATGTTGTGTTCTGACCAAAAGAAACTTCTCTTGAGTAATTTCCCTGACAGGAATTCAGAAACCTGTCGGCGGAGTGTGCTGTACAAAATTTAAATTTAAATGCAAGGAGTGGCTGGGAAAACAAGGCAGAAGCTTAGGCTGTTTCATACTGAAAACAGCTTTAATATTCTTTAGTTTTGTGATCTCAAAACTTTTGTATTATTGTCAAGTCCAGACCGAATCTGTACTCTTAATTCTGAAGTCATATATTATGTTATGAAAATAGTGCAAATGATCATGATTCTTAAGCTGGCAAACCAAAGTGTAACATACGTTGAAGTACCTAATGACCTAATCAAGAGGGGAAATGAATAGGGTTTAGGATTTGGCAGAGGAGCAAGAGACCTCCATTTGCCTGACCATGCTTTTGATCAAGAATGTGCTTTTTAAACTTGGTGTCTGCTAGAGGAACTTGCTTTGCTTTCCACAGACCCCCTTGAAAATGTAGCCTTTAGAAAAGAAGCTGCATTACCTCTTTTTCGTTTGCCAGTGTAGTCCCATTAGAGGGAATGGTTCTGTTTTAAGGCAGATTTGTGACTGTGAAAGCTCAGCCCATGCTCCTAAGTGGAAATTTCCACTGAAATTTGTTATTAGTGCCATGAAAGTTATGTTTATTCTACCTTTTAAGAAGCTGAGTTTTTTTTTTAAATGTCAGGAAAGGACCTCGTTTCTGGCACAGCTTACCTTTAGGTAGTTTGCTTTGTATTTTTGAAATGCCTTTGGAAAGGGAGTGTTCCTGTTTGTTGTTTTCACTAGTATTTTTCTAGGAAGAAAAAGCTGGCTAGGCATAGTTAAGTACACTGATGATTCAAGGAGTGATGAAAAAAATTTATAAATCAAGAAATTGAATGTTAAACTTAGATGATTGTAGGAAAAAAGCCCCTCCAAACACTAAACCTGTACTTTTGATGCTTGAAGGTGGCACGAGTATTGAAATTTTACTCTTTGCCTTAAACATCTGTGAAGCTTTTTCTTTAAATGACGTTTTAACAATTATATTATCTAAGAATAAAGGGCAGTACACTAAGTGCTGTAAGATGCTTCTTGGCCTGTTAATGAAATTTATAAAGTGGATTAGATGATGCATACATGCTATAGTATCTTATCACTGAGTAATCTCCTTAAATATCTTCTATGAGTGTTAGTATTACTGTAATTTTCAGGAGAACTCTGGACAAACTACAGAAAAAGTGATAGTCGTAAATGCTACTTGGCTGGTTAGGGCAGAGCTTTTTCTTTGATGAATTTCTGAGTGTGTTCTGGATTCAGTGAGTTTGACTGGTGGTGCTATGCATATGTTGCTTTGTCATGCAAAAAGAACCATTCAGCATGGGTTTGCATGCAGATTAGCTGTAAGAAACGTGTTGTAATTTACTTAAATTAATAATTGGATTATTCTTGTAGTGTATGTTGTCTGCGGATCAGTTTACTTGTCTTCGAATTTGAAGTTTTCAGAGTAAATGGGATAATGCGCTTGGAAGACACATTCATTTGAAATAAGGCATATGCTAAAATGCCAAAGAGTTGTGTTGTGTGCAAACTGTTATTGCTGCTAGTCCTATTCATGTGCCTGTGATAAGGACAGAAGAAGTAAGTAGAAGCCTGTGACAGTGCTTAGCATGTAATTCCTCAAAAGTGAAGCTAAAGAGTTCTGGCAATTTTTTTCAAAGGAATTTTCAGTATAATACAGTGATTCAATATAAGTGAGCTTTTGTTAATACTAACTTTCTTTTAGCTTTCTCTTCCTCAGATCAGGTTGAACAGGCTGCTAACAATGGATACAGATCTGCTGGAGCAGCAAGATATTGACCTGAGCCCTGACCTTCAGGACCACATGCAACCTCAAGAGGAAGCAGCTCAAAAAGTCAAGCAGTACTATCGCTTTTGGATCCTGCCTAAGCTTTGGATTAGCATCAATTTTGATAGATTAACTCTTCTGGCTTTATTTGATAGGTGAGATCCTTGTATGTCACCAGACCTCAGAAAGCAAAAATGAGAACAGTTACTAAACTGTAATACAGATGAAACTATCCTTAGAGGATTGTACTTATTTACTGTACTCTGAAAAATGAAAGAATAATACTGAATACAGTTTTTATAAAATAATAGAGGCTACTCTCCTTTTTTCTCCAGCAATCGAAAAAGGAAACCAGCCCTCACTTTGCCTGAGTGGGGCAGTAACATATTTGAATGACCAAAAAGAAAGATTTGTTGCCAAGATTTAAAGCTAGACTATAGCCTTCTCCAAAAATTAATTGAAAGGGTCTACACCTGGCATGTACTTAGTGTTTTGGCAAAGAGAGGATTTGCCTGCTGTTTCATAGCGTTTTTTCGAAGAGTCATTTAGTACTGTGACTTCTTGTCTCTATTACATTTACCTAGGGGAATAAAAATAAGGTGATCCTCCAGTTACTAACTTTTGGAATATGCAGAGTATTTATATTTCAGTAATGAACCTTCTTGAAATAAATGAGATAGTAGTGATTCTGTCCAGGGAGGAATACTCATAATTCTGTTCCGAAGCACTGGCAGTATCATATGGAATTATCTGTATTCCACTTGGCATATCTTACCCAAGCAGGAATATTATTAGGTTCTTCATTAGAAAATCATGAATGACAGATTGTATACACAGGTAAGTTATCATGCTTGTGTTTTTCATAGGCTTATAATCATCTCGGATGGGCTTTGAATATAGATTTATGTTACAGACCATGCTTCTGGTTGAACATCTGAATTATTTCTAAAATTATCTGCTGAAGTTATCTTCTGCGGTTTAAAGTAAATTTGTGTAAGATACTAACTGCTTTCTGCTGTTATTGAAATCCTGGTAGCTCCTAGCTTTGCCAGAGGACAGTGTGCTAGCATAGACTGTGGAAGTTCAGATCTATTCTTAACTACTTTGCTACTAGTAGCTTAACCCTTGTTAATTTTTGACCTTAAATGTTCTTTTGCAGCTTTTTCTGGACATAGTTAGCTTTAAATTCTTTTTTTTTTTCCCTTTTCTCTCCCTTTAATACAGGAATCGTGAGATCCTTGAAAATGTATTAGCTGTCATCCTAGCTATTCTAGTTGCCTTTCTGGGCTCTGTACTTCTTATAGAGGGCTTTTTCAAGGATATTTGGGTCTTCCAGTTCTGCCTGGTAATAGCCAGTTGCCAGTACTCACTGTTGAAGGTATTTTAATTTCTCTTTACTTTCTACAAACAGTAGACAAAACTCCAGTTGGGTGTTGCATGTTAGTTAGAGCTTTAAGGAAGAATGTGCATGCTTATCATTTATAAAGAAATGAGTAAACTTGGCCTCATGGAAAGTTTGATAGATGGTAATACAAGGTCACTTCACTAGAATGCTTCTGCATATGTTTGTTAAACAATCCTTTATTTGTTGTTCTCATGCGTTTTTTTGTTTTCACAAAGAGGAACACATTCTTACTAGTTGAGAACCAACTGCAAACCGAACTTGAGGTTTTATTGGTTTGGGTTTTAATTTTTTTTAAGTGTCTACACCTCAGTGCATTCATATGAGGCAATGATATCTGAGCATATTTTTAAACAGATTATTAATTTTTGTTAGACTTGTTAATGGTATACTGGTAATCTAAGAATGATTATTTTTTATGATTTGACTGTTAGAATGGAAATTAGATTTAAAATTGAAGTTCATAATGCTGTTGAAAAAGTAAAAGTCCTAAAAATGAGGGGGTTGGGGGCTTTTTTTAGAATTTGGGTTATAGACATATAGTCTTTAAATAGATTTTATGGTTTATGACATTGTGCTATTAAAAGCCTATAATGTGGCTTGACAACTGCAAAATTAGTTGTAGATATTGTTAAAAACTTCAACCAAGAAGTTGTGTGGGGGGGAGGTAAGCACGAGTATCTGTAGATTGGGTAACTTTCCTCTTTTCATTTTGATTTCAGAGCGTTCAGCCAGATTCTTCTTCCCCTCGACATGTAAGTCATGGACACGTGCCACTGTACTAACCCTGCAGATGCAGAGCTCCCTCAGAAAACTGATCATTTTGGTTTGATCTTGTTGGCATTTCTCTTATGTTCCTTCTTATAAGGCACAAAAGGCTTGTAGTTGTCTTAGTGTGTGAGAAGGGAACAGATATTGTTTCCCCCCCCATCATACTGTTTTTATTTAGCAAATCATGTCCTCCTGTTTTGAGCCTAACTTTTGCTAGGGAGGCATGTCATGAAAAGCTTTTTGATGAATCTTTATTCTTCAAGCAATTATACTGAGAAGTATTCCTAATGTTGTAATTTGCTTTGCTGGTGTGAACTGACACGACTTTCATGTTCTGTTCTAGTCTTGTAGATCATTCAGTTGTTCTAGTAGGCACCCTGCTTTGTTTCACTTGAATAAGCTGAGTTTGCAATTCGCTAGTGAGCATTAATGTTTGAGCATGAAGATGTTAATGTGCTAGTATTGCACAGTATGTTTATATTCTGTTGTTCACCTACTGGATTGCCAAGACAAAATATTACCTTTGTCCTAGATAAGACGTGTAAAAGCATTATTTGTCTGCAGCAAGTCATTAATTTTATTTTGCGTAAGTTGTATGTTTTGATAAACACCAATAGATTCTGCCCCCCCCCAGCCAAAGCAGTATCTGAGTAATAAATTTTAATCCGTTTTTCCTTAAAATTGATTTATTCTCAGTTACTTACAAAGCCTAGTTAGAGCTCTAGCATGCAGTACTGCAAGCAACATAACATAAAATATAGCTGAGACTAAGGGTATGTATAGCTTAGTCTAACTTAATCTAACTGTTGTGTCTTTGTTATATCAAAGCCACAAAAAGGACAGACTGTTATCACTGCAAGGCAATGCATTAAGGCTTTTATGTAGAAAACTTAAGGGTATGGTGAGGGGACTGTACATTAGTTGATGACCAATGATTAATTTTGGTTCTGATGCTATCTGTAGCAGAAGAGTAAAAATTACTTTTTCCACTTATAATGAACAAATGTTGGTGTTTTTTTGTTTTTAAACAGGGTCACAATCGTATCATAGCCTATAGTAGGCCTGTATATTTCTGTTTATGTTGTGGTCTTATTTGGCTGTTGGATTATGGCAGCAGGAACATATCTACAACAAGATTCAGGTTGTATGGAATGGCTTTCACCAACCCATTGCTGCTGCTGTCGGCCAGGGACTTAGTTATAGGTGAGTGGTTTTTTCATGGATTTGAGCTGTTTGCTTTACAGCAGTAGAACTTTATGGGAACATTTTCCCCTTTTATAGGTTTGCTGTAACAAATGGCAGAGATGCCCTCTACTATGGTGTCACAAAATTTTTTGTTATCCAATATCTTAGCCCTCATCCTTGAACTTTCTTACTTCACTTGGATCTGGATAGACTACCCTTTGCTTGGACCTAGCTGTTCAGTAGTTAAATATTGTGATTTGGACCTTTTCACACTCTCAAGGGGCTTGTGGAAAAGGAGTAGGAGTTCTCTTAAGTCAGGTTATTTGTATTTGGCAGAACAGTACAGACCCAACTTTAAAAAACATTATACACAGGTTAAATCTTATTTAATATGCCTCTTCTCAGAACAGGCCTATCAGCAGTACCAAAAATACAATTTTTGACCTGTACTTCTATTTTGAGGTAATTCCATTGTTTTCTGAACAGCACAGTGCATTTAGGATACTGATGGCATTTAACATCATCACCCCCCTGAACCCAATGCTAAAAACAAACAACATAAACCCCAAAACAACAATCCTTTCCCCTGTGTACTAAAAAAATTATTAAAATAATAACAGCCCTGTAATCTCAGACAGAGTCCATAGAAAGAGAGAGACATAAACATTTGAAGACCATCTTATCATGGGAACTTCGTGCATTACTTTGTTGGAGCAAAGTTGTTTGGGTGATCTTCTGTGGATCACTCCTTTGGGTGGGGTAAGAAAATTTGTGAGAATTCATCCAAACTGAATGCAGTTGCTCTTCAGTTGTGTCAAAATACCTGTCCATGAAAGACTACAGCAGTTAAATGTTATGTCTGTATGCCTCTAGACCGTTTTCTGTCCAAGAAAAATGAAAACTTGGTCTCAGTGTGAGTTTTTAAAAATTTTAATTGATTAATAAGAATTACTGACTCGGGCATTTTGGGTATTAGTTCTTACTACTTGATTTTAAGAACATCCTGAATTTTATGCCTCATACTGCTTACCCCTTCAGCTTTCTGCTAATAAATCTGTATTTAAATGCCCAGAGGGGGAAAGCGTCTAAGCTGCGTATTTATGAACAAAAATTGTCCAGACGTTTTCAAAGGTGCTTTTTGAACAAATTCTTTGGTTCTATTCATGTACTGGCATACTTTGTTCGGTAGCAGTAATAAAAGAAGTTAAGATAGAAGATACTTTGGACTCGTTCACAATGTAAAACTAGCTTCATTTCTCTTGATAATGCTCAGTCAGTTTTGGAAGTATTTTCTTCCCTTTTCTACCACGTGGAGTCATTGTCATAATGTATACCCACATCCCTGTAAGGTAATACACAAATGTACACGTAGGTGGTGTGTCCTATTGTGGAAGTGAGCTACTTTTTAAAGTACTGAAGAGTGAGTCTTTACCAGTTTTAAAAGATGTTGTGGCATTTTCACCAGGCCATGTCCGTCTTGAGATTAGCTTTTAAAACTACGTAGTTCAAGAGCTCAAAGTGGGTTTTGACCTTTATGTATTACTGTTCTTCTGGGATATCTTGCAGCAGCATATGGGGTTTATAGTTCTTAGCAGTTCTTCCAATAAAAAGTCAGTTTGCCAGAACAGCTCACTCTACTTTTAAAAAAAAACCCAAAACCAACAAAACTAAAACCCCCCAAACAATAAAAAAACACAAACCAAAAACCGAAATGAAAAAACACCACACAAAAAAACCTGCCCCACCAACTTGTGCTGCATGTCCCACCCCACCCCCCCACGNAAAAAACCCAAAACCAACAAAACTAAAACCCCCCACAACATAAAAAAACACAAACCAACCCAAAAACCGAAATGAAAAAACACCACACAAAAAAACCTGCCCCACCAACTTGTGCTGCATGTCCCACCCCACCCCCCCACGCAGTACACTTGCCCTTGGGGCAACTCTTGCTGAAGCACTGTTTCAAAAATCTTGGTGTGTACTGCAGACCAGGCTGGCTGCTAGCAAACACACTATGTTAGGTAAAAATCTCAGCTGCCTTTTTTCCTATTCCCAGGCAAAGGTTCTGGAAGAACACAGGTGCAGGGCAAGGCGAACTTTGTGTTTAGATAATGTAAATGTTGTCTCCTTGCCAACAGACAAGTGAGGACTAGCATAAATGCTTTATTTTGTGTCCCACATATTGCATTTGATTAATTGCTCTAAATCCACTCCACATTTATAATAATTATTTTATCTTTTCACCTAGTTGTTTGCTATTAGAAAACAATGATGTTACAGACTGTAAAAACATCATAAATACTGGCTTTTTGCTGGACTACTCTTTAAAAATTGTATATTCTCAGATCTGTCTAGTAATCTTGTTTCCAGTGGGCCCAAGATAGCTTGACTTACAGACTTTCAGGAAAAAACTTTTTAGTCTTTCAGTGACAGAAGAGTGTATTTGCCTCCTATGTAGGCTTCCTTGAGTAATGATTTGAGATAGAGGTTTGACTTGAGAATTCTGAAAAAGTATTTTCTTCAGGTAGTGAAGAGCTGGTCTGTAGTCTTAGATTTCCTAATTTGTGTCAGTAAAAAAAAATGCAGAATTCAATATTTTTCCCAAGCTTGCAACCTGCATGTTTTTAGATTTTATTATAGTTTAACAATACTACGGAGTAGAGAAAAAAAAATCAGATCTCAGTATCTGACTGTAGATATTTGTAATGTGATGTCCTTCAGTGCCCAACCATTTAGTGCACATAAAATTAGAAAATTAAATTTGAGACTTGTGGTGCTTTACAAGATACTTAAAAATCTGTTTCTTCTGTTGGTCACTGAAGCTACAAGTCGATAAGATGATGGAAAATCTTCCCTAAACTGCCAGATTTTGTCTGCTAGGGTTATTTTCGTTATTTGATCCTTTTATCTCGTAGAACTTGTAATATGCAGTTGCATGTGAATTAAATCTGAACTACTGTATCTGAATTTGTGTAGAAGATTATTTCTGCGATTTTATTCTTTAAGATGGAAAGTAAATGATATGTACTGGTTGAGACATACGATTTTCGGTATTAAAATTAGGTGGCATTCATTTATCTTTACATTCTGAAATCCTGTAATTTGCAGGTGTTTTCATTATTCATACAGTTGCCTTTGTAGAAAAAGCACAAAACTCCCAGTCACTTAGGTTAGAACTTTCAGAAGTGGTGTGGATAAATTAGTAAAATTGTCAGATGTTATTAGTGGCAGAAAACCTGGAGGTGGAGTGCTTGGCCTCCCTTAGGTCAGAGTGGCTGGTGTTGGTTGCTCCTGTAACTCCAGACAGGCAGTTAGGCTCCGGTAAGTCTCACTTACAGTGAGTGAAAACTTTAAAGTCTAATCTGTAAACACTCCTGGCTGATGTTTGCTAAATAAAAATGGAAAGCCTGAATTGGCCTGTGTCGATGTTTACAGCAATTAAAAGGAAAGTACTATTGATTTGTATGGGCTCTGTATTCAGTCAGTTCTGAGTCATTGCAGTAGAACTTTACATAATGTATATTTTTCCTTAGAAATTGTAGTAGAAATACTTCAGTGATGTGGAGTTAAAATGGGGTGTGTGATACCCTAGAACTTAAACTGAAAAATACCTGACCATGCTGTTTTTCTCATGTTCACCACTTTTTCAACTCTTTTTTTTCCGTAGTGTTTACACTATGTTTCCCTATAGTATTCTTCATTGGTCTCCTGCCTCAGGTGAATACATTTGTGATGTATCTCTGTGAACAGCTGGACATTCATGTCTTTGGTGGCAATGGTGAGTGTTGTTTTGTGTCAATGGCAAAAGTATGAGATGTGGAGCAGCCAAGACCAGTATGTTAGTTAAAAAATTTTGTAGTTACACTATTTTTATTCCTACCCTCTAAACATAGAATACTTAACTGTGTTTTTAAAAAGCCTAAAGGTCTTCTGATTGATTATTGAGAAAAATAATTGCTGTCCTAGTAAGTCTGTTAAAAAGGGCACTTTCTTCCTCAACGGGTTTCTATTGCAGTAACTTTTCCCATGGTAAAGCTGTTGAATAAATATGGAGGTTAAAAACGCCACATAAAATGCTCTTTATAAAAATCACTTTTAGGGGAAAATACAAGTAGCTGCTCTGGTTTGAATTGCCTTTTTTCTATTCCATCAGAGGGTTGTGACAACTAGGGGGCTGATATCATCCTAAACAAGCTGAGGTATTTAGTATTTTAACTTGAGAAGGTAACAATGTGTTTTTTTTCTTTTCGTTTCTATGATATTCAGCTACCACAAGCCTGCTTGCGGCACTTTACAGTTTTATCTGTAGTATTGTGGCAGTAGCATTGTTGTATGGACTGTGCTATGGTGCCCTGAAGGTGAGAAAAATTTTATGCACAGTAAGCATCAATGTTTTGGGTTTGTTCCGTGCTTCCTTCTGTATTAAGTAACAAAAGTATGCAGCTACCAAATTAGAAATGTTAGTTTGGTTTACTAGGGTTATGTACTTGCTCAGCTTTAATGTCAATAGAGGAGATGCAATGCAGGAATGAAGCAGATTTTTTTGCTTTTAAAAGGTGTATGATTTGTGCCTGCTCTAACAGGCTCTTTTTTTTGGTTGAAAACACATGACATTCACCATCAGTTCCATTCTATATAAATTTTTGAAAAAAATCATGCAAGTGGCTTGTTTCTAGCAGAGTCTGCATGTACTGATATGTTAACCTCTCAAAATGGCTCATGTAAGTATTTTTTCCTGGTGCTGCAAAAGTGAAATAGTATTTTCAAATTAATACTTACTTGAAAAGAAACCAAGAAATAGTTCGTAGTGTCAAGTGAAGATGTGTCCCTATCTGAAAGACAGAGTTAAAGAGTTAACTGGCAAAGGGACACACCTCCCCTTATTTTTCTTGCTTGAAATGTTATTTTGTTTGAAAACAGTATGGAGTGTGATGTTGGTTCTGTTTGTTCATTTGAGGTGTGTGTCAATAATCAAACGTGCTCAGTTTACAATGAATTGTAGCATGTGTGGGTCCAACTCGGAGTTGACTGGCTTTTCCGCTTTGTCACAGAGAGTAGGAAGTTCCTAGGGGAGGTACTCCCATGATGCCATCACCTGCAGAACATCATTAGCTTTCTGTGAATTTGTACATTTGTCTCATTAGCCTTTTGTAAACACATCTGTTTAAGACAAACAAGCTTTAGAAAAGAATAATTGTTTCATCTTTGCAGATCCAATACAGACCAGGAAAACACAAATAAAGCCACTGTTTAATCTTCATTCAGCACCATAGAAAAATAAATCTGGAGTCAAAATATATATAACTTTCAAAATAAGAAGTGACTAAATACAGCTCTTAAGAGCCTGTGATCTCAAGGAATGCAGGAAATGCTTCATAAGATTTATGAAAAATGATGACTGTTTAATGATTAAGATGGTGTAGACTTGAGGGATATACACTGTTAGTTTCTGATCTATAGTTAGACATAGGTAATGATGGAACAATTTTTATACAAAAAGCCCTGGTTTATTTTTGTGGAATTGTAGTCAATTTTTCCATTCTCTTACCATGATACACAAAATTCTTGTATGTCAGGTAAGTGGTGTGTACTTTGTCTCTTTTTTATTAACATTTCATTTCTGTCTCCAGGATTCCTGGGATGGGCAGCATATTCCAGTTCTCTTCTCCATATTTTGTGGTTTGTTAGTGGCAATATCGTATCATCTCAGCAGACAAAGCAGTGACCCTTCTGTACTTTTGTAAGTGACTCAGTTTATATCTCTTCCCCAAGGAAGAAGCAAGTTGCAAGGAAAAACTACTGATAATGTTACTACTTAGTACTGTTTGAACTTGTACTCACCTGCATTAATCAGAAATAGTATGTTCTTGGTTCAATAGTTAGAAATTCTCACATTTTGCATCTAGCTCCTTTTCTAACAATGACATTTTTTATGGCTTCTGGTAAATCACTTATATGCCAAAATCTGATCTAACTGCGTGCTGATGTTCTCCAGAATGTCTGTCAGGTGCCATCTTTCTGCTGGTGGGTTTTTTGGGAGCAAGGTGTACGCTTTCTCTGTTTAAAGAGGTGCTCAAGGCACTAGTTTAAGCTGAATTCCACAGGGGGACTTTTTGAACAGTTTCACTTCATTTGTTGATGTATTCTCATATTGAATGTGTGCTCCAAGCACTTGTTCAAATAATTATGTTAAATTATAAGGGTCTGTTTTAGTGGTGAGCATTCCCATCTAGCATGGGGAAACAGGTATTCATGTTATTATTCTGAGTTGGAATAGTGATCTGATGCTGAGGGTGTTTGATTCAGTTAATAATGATACGTGTAAGAAAAAATAGTTCCAGTAGGAGAAACACCTCCCCCAGAATAGCCAGTAAAAGCTCAGACACATACTTAGGTTAGGCAGAGCTTGAACTTGGATTTAAATGTAGCCATAATGTTGGATGAATTTGGTAAATAATGGCCTGGGGTAGATAGTGAGGGACCTCCTCTGTGAACAAGAAAATTAATGATACATGAGTGTTTACACTGGAGGAAATTTCTTATCTTTGGGTTGACCACTAAACCTTGTCCAATTACTCTTAGCTCAGTTGATATGAGGTCCTTTTCCCTAGATACTTGTTCTTTTGTTCTCTCTAAAAACTAAAGCCTTGATGTTCATGTTTGACCTGCAATTTCACCTGTTTAGCCAGATGTGGCACAGTTAAGCATTGTGATAGATTACAATATGTAATTTCCTTTGAAGATCTAGGGCTCATTCTGTAGGGATCTTCTTGTCCATTAAATGAAATAATATTTCTGCACAATGTAGAGTACTGTAAGAAAAATCCCACTAAGGGGTTGTGAGACAACTGGTTACAGGTAGTAACGCTGCACATGGGCTTCTAAAAGCTTAAATGTAAGGTTTTGGGGCTTTAGTATCAGCAAGGTCTGCTAAGAATTTAGAAATTTGGTCAGCATGGCTAATTCATTAATTAACGAGGGTAGAATAGGTTTCTTTTGTTGTTGCTGTTGAAGTTTGGTATAAACCAGAGAATTCGTGGTTTAACTGGCATTGACAAAATAGACCACTTCTAAATTTTGCACATTTCTGCTCAGTTATTTATGAGTTCAATATTTTTTTCATGATTGCTAAATTTCACCTAAAATTCAGTTTTTGTTCAATTACTCCTGTTGCTACTAGAGAAACTGCAGTTTGAACATCTGGCTGCTGCTGTTTAATAGTGGCCATTCTGTACAACAGAGAACCAATTCTTTTATAATTTTGAGATCTCTGTGAATTTGCTCAGCTATGTGAAAGCATTGATGTGCCAAAATTAATTTTTTGTGATCAATATGTAATAGAACTTCTGACTTTGCTATTATGAAACCACATAGAACAATACATGCTTTTCAGTAGGTTTTTTTGTCTTTCTTTTAAGCTCTTTAGTGCAATCAAAATTTTTTCCTAATTCTGAAGACAAAAACCCTGAGGATCCTCTGTCTGAAGTAAAAGATCCTTTACCTGAGAAGCTTAGAAATTCTGTGGTAAGTAGGCTTTTTAATTATTACATTTTTAAAATTCAATTTAAGCATTTGCTTTGTGTTGGTTTGTATAGCATCTGTCTGGATCTTGCTTAGCTCACAGTTGTCACTTAGCATGGTTCTTGTTAGAATGGATATCACAGCATTTCCTTTAAATCTGCAGGTGAGCTTGTGTGCTGCACCAGGAGTATAATGCTCATGCTGCAATTTTAAGTTATTTAAAAGCAGAGCAAATTTGAATTCCTCAGTGTAGATTCAGTGAAGTATCTCTGAGGATCTTCTTTTAGCTCGTGGATAATAATGATACTTGGTTTTGTGGAGAAGTTAGTGGGAAAGAGTTAATGGGGGCAAAACTATATTAACTCAGTATTTCTAATAATTGAGAGGAAGAGCTTTGTGCTTGCTGTTCCTGAACTGGAAAAGAAAAATGGTGGAGAGTGTTTTGGGGCTTTTTGTGGCTTGTTTGGGGTGGTTTGAGTTGTTTTGTTGTTTGCTTTCTTTGGAAGCAGATGTAACCTGTTCCATTTGCTTAAATGTTACTTTTAATTTTTAGTACAAATTCACTCTACATATTTATGGAAGTAGTATTATTTAAGCATTATTCTTTTTCATACAATGTAGCAATAAATAAGAGACTTAAGAAGCTTAGTATGTTTAACTGGTACAAGAGAAGGTTGAATGTTCATTTAGCTTCTTGTGTAGGGCTCAGCTGTAGGCTAAACTGTATAGCTGGGGTTTTCATAACACAGTAGTTATGAGCATGACGAGGTGCTGGGTGTGGAAACTGCAAAAAAATATTTAGAGCAGAGAAACTGCAATTCTTTTAACATTTAACAGGAGAGAGTGGCCATAGGAGCTGCAAGCTCCTCTTTAGGTTTAAAACTGTTGTTAGTCTCCAAGGGGGCAGAGGAGCTGAGGACTTTGATAGTCTTTCTTACAGTGGTTTTTAAAATCAGGACAACTGATTTAAAAAAAAAAATGTTATAGCCCAAGAAGTGAAGGCTTTGCAGCAGTAATTGCTGTGTATAATTATTTAGCTGATTTTGGAGAAGAAAACCCTTTAATGATTTTCTGGGCTGTAAATATTGATGCTGTTTGTAGAGTGGGAACAAGTCTACTGAACTCTTGGGGCTTCGAGTTGCAATGGCCCTAAGTACGCACTGCCCCCTTGTGGCTGACTCTAGCATTACTAGTTTTTGAGGGTTTTTTTCGCCGTTATCAACGGCTTGTTATCACTTTTTAGGGGTAATGGAAAATTCACACTCATTCCTCCGGGTCATTCCAAAGCTATCCTTTACCCTTCTGCAAAGGAGGCGACAAAAGGGTTAAAGAGCCTGCTTGTTTCACCTGGTTGGTAACTCTGCCTAGACAGCACTCTTCCAGAGCTCTTAACTGCCCTGTGGTTTAAGCAATTATTAGATCATAAAGGGAAATTTGATCGTCCCTTTCAGTGCTTTCATCAGTGCTCTGAGGGGATCCTTACAACCCCTCACAGTCCAGGTTTAGAGAGAGAACATATTGGGTATATTGATTTGTCCTGCCTCACTATAGGTATGCATCTTTCCCTTTCACTTAGTTGAACTGATGCTCTTAGCTATAATATTTGTCTTGTGAAATTTCTGATAACTTCAATGGAAGTAGCTGACACTGACATGATTTGAAAATGTTGAATCAGTTTCCGTGTTACTGCATTTGTGTATTGGAGTAGAGTCTTTCAGTACCTTCTTATCTTGGAGATATTTGCCAACTTCACTGATTCTAAGAGGTCAAGCAAAGCTGGTATTTTCTAAAATAATTTTATTTTGACTCTGCAGAGTGAACGATTGCAGTCTGACCTGATTGTGTGTATAGTCATTGGTGTCCTCTATTTTGCAATTCATGTCAGTACAGTATTTACAGTTTTACAGGTAAGATGTTACTTCATGTCTTTGATTTGCCTTCTGTATGCAAGTACTCACATGTGATATAAAGCTTGTTCTGGTAGTTCATTGAGTCTTTTGGTTAGTTTTAGATGGTCTTTAAACATATAAGGTGACAAGTATGTAACTGAAGGTCTTCACTTTTATGTACTTGAAAAGTCAGCTTCCTTAGCTCTTTTCTGGTTTCTTCTTATATTCTAGACTTTTATTTTAGCCTCTGACACAAAGCACTCTTTTGTTCCATCTATCTCAATTAAATAGTGTCAAGATCATTTTAGAATAAGGAAGAATGAAACTTTAAAAAATGTTTAAAAGGTTTAGTGCTTAAAATTTGAGGGGCTGAACCTTGACTCAGCAGTTCCATGCTGGCATGGCTGTTTGTAGACTGTGGTATAGGGCAGTACCTCTTCACTGGAATGATTTACAGGACTTCAAAGATCATCTGAGTTCCGAGTTTTTTACTTGTCAGTCTAGCTAGTGTTACTGCTCTGGATACTTTGAATGTCTGTATGTGGCTCTTACTTGATGATAATGGTGTGGGACTAGATCCTGTGCTTGAATTTAAGGAAAGCATTTCCCTCAAGAGCTGCAGTTACTGGGTTTCTTATTTTGGTATTCCTGCTATGGAACCATTGACTAGCTTATTAATAGCCTTATGTCAGGCAAATGAAAATGTCTTGCATGTATTCTAGAAGGATTTTACTTTCCTGCTGCTGCCTAAAGTTAAAAAAAACTAATTTTAAAAATCATATGCATTTAGGTAACTTCATGTTTTCAGGTGAAGTGCATTACTTAAGCATGTGTACTTGTGTTTCCTGAGGAAAATATCCCTTCTATTGTATGGCTGGATTTCAGCACTCCACCTGAATGTTGCTTTCTCCCATTTTTGAGAGACTTGCTGTATGCTCTTCACCAGATGTATATTTCACTAGGCTTGGGCTTCACAGAATTCACAAAGAGCTTATGACCAGATAATGTAATTCCAGTTTTGCAATGACTTATCTAGAAATTTAGAGAAAATTTTAATGTGTAGAAAGCATGATTGTGAAATCCAACCATCATCCCATGTTAATGTTGCGGTATTTTGTGACTTCTGTGGAAGGGACTGGTCTTGTGGGAAGTTTCTTACCTTCTCAAGAGAATGTGAAATTAATGATTTGTTTTTGCTTATGCTTACACCTCCTTTTATCCAGCAGATGGAAATGTAAATTGGGTTCAGCCTTTAGAGAATAATACCTTTATAAAATGAAATGCATGTGGGTCAGAAGCAATGGACTGTGCAAAAAGATTGGTGTATTATTTTTACTTGAAAGTATATTTCAACTTAGTGAAAATTTGTTAGATATGAAGGGTTTTTTTTCTCACAGGGTTTCTTGTTTTATCTTAGAACTGGTAGTACAGTTTCTCATGAAGAAATAAATTCCCATTGTAATTATCAGTATTACAGGAGCACCTGCCTGGATGCTGAAAAATACATTAGCAAAGTAATATTTTATTTTGTTTGTAAAACACAAACGTTAATTTTTTTCAATTCTTCTTTTTAGCCTATTTTAAGTTATGTTCTCTATGCATTGGTGGGTACGGTAGGCTTTGTGACCCATTATGTTCTGCCTCAACTCCGAAAGCAGCTTCCCTGGCATTGCTTTTCGCACCCACTGCTGAAAACCAAGGAATACCATCAGTTTGAAGTCCGGAGTAAGTATTGTTTGTAACACTTTCTTGAGCTTACTGTGGTTGCTGACCAACTTGTGTTACCTATTGATATACTTAATCTCTTTATTATTCACACCACTGGAGAATTTAATTATATCTAATTTATGAATGTATTCATTTCTCAGTTCTCATCCTTTGATTCCATGACGTTTTATATATCTCTTAACTGATGATGATAATACAAGTGTTAACCTTATCTCAGAGCAACTCCATTAAAACATAGTCTTCAAAATCTTAAGTGGCAAAATTTGTGCTAATGATTGGCTCGAGAGTTTTTCATAAAGATCAAGTGTGTTTCACTATGTATTTCCTCAACATAACAAGTATTCAAATGTTTTAGAGGATTTGGTATGGGAATGCTGGTGGAGACTTCATCCTGGCACAGATTTGGTCTTTAATAGTATTGTTGACATGTTTAACAACAGCAAATAGTGCAAGTGGCCAAGTAATGGATAAAGACACCAAGGGACCAGTCTTACAAGTTGATCTGCATAGACATGTGCTTGCAGCTTGTGCTAAAGCCTATGTTTCCATGAAATCTTTCCCCAGAGATGCAAAAAAGATGAAGTTATACTGCTCATCAGTTTTCCAGAGTGTAATAAATGTTGTGGTAGATTGTGGGGACTTCACTGTTGGAATGTTTTTGTTGTTAACAGCAGACTTATGAAATTTGTGTCTAAAATGCTTTGGAAAGTATTGTGGTTTTTCTTTTCAAATAGTTGTCAAGACAAGAAAGCATTCCGCTGCTTTCAGGAGCAGAGAATTACCAGAATTGATTTGCAAACTTCCTACCTTTGTAGCAACCATTCAGTGCAGTCTTTTCATTGATGTCTAACTTACGGGATGTTTTTCCCAGTGATTGCATGTAAAGATGCATAAATATGAACAGCAATTGTAGTATGATGTCAGACTTTATCTGGAAGAAGTGAAAAGTGCAACTGGATGCCTTAAGTCTTTAATCTCTAAAACCAGAGAAGCTGTAGTTGGTGTCCTTTTGCTGGTACCTGGCTTTAGTATTTTTGTATGTATTAGTGTTTTTGGGACAGATGGAAGCCATAGCCAATAATGTTAAATATGAGTTTGTAACATCTTCCAACTTGGTCCCTGTAACTTAAAGAGAATTCATGCCATGTCAATGACTAGTAGTCCTTATGGCTTGTGTTGTAGAAAAGGAGCTTCACTTCTTGCTGGGGTTCATGTAGACATGTGCAGTCACTCATAGCACCTTTTTAGCCTCTGCCAAGTATGCCTTAACCCTTTGTGTATGCATCAATGTTTACCATAACTTTTGACATAAGCTGTTCTAGCTTATATTGTAAAATAAATTTTCTTATCTGAATTTGCGTTAATTTGAAACATACCTTACAGTTCTTGTAGAAGTTTAAAAGAAGTTGCTGAAGTGACATTTGTTTTGGCAGGTTGCATAGGCTCTTCTGTATCGTAGAGTTGTAAACCAGGAGTCTCAAATTGACTGTGGTTGGAAAGCATCCTTTTGCATGAGATGGAGCTGTTTGAAATGATGCATTTTATCAATAGCAATGTTGAAATTATTGAAGAGGTGGAACCCAGTTTGTTTCCTTCTGTGTACAGTAAGCAAGTAGCTTGCAAACTGTTCTGTTGTTGTGTGAACAGTGCAAAAACTCTACTGGGGCTACTGATAGGAGCTTCTCTCTTTTTGGTTAAATAAAACTACCAAAGTCCATTGTGAGAAAACAGTAAATCCAAGTTACTTGGATCAAGAATCTTTATTTTGTAAGCAGATATTTTTGATTTGACAGTGCCATCTGATTTCTTCTTTTCAATGTATCTTGACAGATGCTGCGCATGTTATGTGGTTTGAGAAACTTCACATTTGGCTCCTTTTTGTAGAGAAGAATGTTATCTATCCACTGATAGTCCTCAATGAGCTTAGTAGCAGCGCCAAGAACATTGCTAGTCCAAAGAAACTGGATACTGAGTAAGTATAAAAGGCTATCAAGTAATCTTGAGTATGTCTGCTGTGGTGGAAAATTAAGTAGTGACTTCAGTGGGAAGACAGACTACATTAATGGTACTGTCTTAAGAGTAAGGCAAGGAATAAATATAGCTTTTCTTTATTTAAAAGCCCTTATAAAGCTGACTTAAAATGATTGGAGTATTACATTGTTAAACTAGAAACTCCCACGAAGATAAATCATTGAACTGCTAGCATATACTGTGACGATTGCATGTTGTGGAATTACCTAGTGGTGTGATAAGTTTGCTTGTTGAGCTTCAGAGTCTCTAATATGATTATCCAGATGGCAAGTTCAAGATAGCGTTGACATGTTCTGGTATTTTATCAGGTGTAAATTTCAGACTTGTTCCCTGAGTTGGTGTGCCAGCTTGCAGCCCCCTCTGTAGCTTTCTTCTCTCATCAAGGAATTCCCCAGACCTCCTAGCCCCTAAGTATAATCCATATCCAGATGCAATTGCACACTGCTTCTTAAATTGAGTCTTAGTTATAATCCCTTGAGCAGTGTATCTGACTGTGTCAGCAAATGATAGCTCAATGATAGGCCCTGCATTTTTCACCTGCAAGAAACAGTAACCAGGTGTCTTTTTTGGATTTGAAGTTCTATTAATTTAGAACAAAAGAGTATAAATATTGAAACAAAATGGAAAATATGTTGGGGGACAGGTTGTTAGATTAATTTTCGGGGGGCAGGGCTGGCTTTTTTGGCTTGCTTAGTTTTAATCCCTGTATCTAGTAAGTCCTTGCTTTGGGTTCATTATCACTCTCACTATGAGACCTTTGGGAGAAATATTGCCATTATGTTACTTTAACTTATTTTTTTAATAACCCTTTGATATGTCAGTTGCTATGTCTGAAAAAAATTGCAGTTCCCTCAATAGAAATTAGAGCAGTGTAGTCATGCAGGAAGTGGTAATCCAGTGTTCATTAACATCCTCTTGATGATTAATCTAGCATTTTTGCATTTCAGTATTCATAACCTAAATTAAAGACCAGGTTTCTCTTCAGAGTACTTGGATATTTCATCTCTTAATTATTTTTTTTAGTGGCACACTTAGAAATAGTACTAATTCTTGAACATTGATTGGCTTGTAAATATTGATGAAAAGACTTAGTAACCTTTTAAAAAAAAAAATCCAAAGTTGTCTTGAAAAACCTGACAAACCAATAACACCCTTCCACTTCCCCCCCCATTCCAAAAGCAAACCCGAATCTAAGTTTGAAGAGACTGGTATTGCATGAGAGCAACAACTTAAGTGGTCTTTAAACCCCATTCAGATAACAGGTAATAACTGATTTGTGTGACTTCCTTACACAGGTTGGGTGCTTTAATGATCACAATAGCTGGCTTGAAGTTACTGCGTTCATCATTCAGTAGCCCAACGTGCCAGTATGTCACTGTTATTTTCACAGTGCTCTTCTTTACTTTTGATTACAAAAGTTTTACTGAGACCATGCTGCTAGATCTCTTCTTCATGTCCATACTCTTCAGCAAGGTAACTTTTAACTCTATTTTTAGGTGTTTCGGTTCATCCAAAGGGGAAAACAGATGGATAGTCCTATCTGATAGGTAATCTTGCAGATTCTCAGTCTTTTGTATTGTAATAGATGTGCTGTAAGGCAACTAAGGTTTCTCTTTCCCAAAGCGTTTATGTTGGTTTGAGAAACCTTATGTAACTTTCTGAACATCTCCTGAGTTTGTATATAGAACAATGAAGTGCATGTTATGTTACTTTTATAATTACAAACTTTTTCTAAGTCTCAAAGCTTCCAGTAGACCAGTAAGAGCTCTAGGATGGCCAGTAAGCTCCTCAGGGTGCAAAATACGTTGATTCTTAGCCGAAACACTGAATTGTTTTTCTCTTTTTTTTTCCCCCTTTAGCTTTGGGAACTCTTTTATAAATTGAGATTTGTATATACCTACATTGCTCCCTGGCAGATCACATGGGGGTCTGCCTTCCATGCTTTTGCCCAGCCCTTTGCTGTGCCACGTATCCTTTGAAAATGCAAACTTTCTCCTGAAGTCGTGTATTTATAACTTCTGAGTATTGCATTATAATGGATTCTGTGTTATGGGGTAGAACTACTGAAGGAACAGGTTTGTCTAGTGAGTATTTACCAAGAAACTGCACACTTTCTGCCTTGTTACAGTGCTATGAATTATACAGTAACAGTAGGAATAGAATCCTGACATAAAAGAAACATGGACCAGAATTAATTCTGAAAATCACACAGCTTTTCTTTTGATAGTCATTCCTTTTTACAGGAGTTACTAATTATGGTTTTAGTCCTTGAGTTTTGCATTTTAAACTTCTGTAGGCTGGTCTGAATGGAGTGTTGAGTTAGTGTTCTCAATAGAATTTTTGGGAATGACTGTCATGTCTCGTGCTGGATTTTCATCTATTTCTGTTTTTGAAAACAAAAATAATCCCCATGTTCCTGGAAATACTACAAACATATTTTGCTGCATATTTTGCTCTTCATTGGTGTTGCTGTCTGTATTGAACACTATCAACAGAAGCTAAAAAAAAAAAGTAGTTGTTGCTTTGCTTTCCTTAATTCTCTTATCCTACAGATTCTGCCATGTTGTTTGTCCAGGCAGCTGTGTCAGCTTTCTTCTCTACTCCACTGAATCCTTTTCTGGGAAGTGCAATATTCATCACTTCATATGCCAGGCCTGTCAAATTCTGGGAAAGAGACTACAAGTGGGTGAAATAATAAAGTTTAAAAAACTCTTTTTAAAATAGTGTAAATACATCTAAAGTGTTTGTTTGGGCGTTTTGTTTGGTTTTTTTTTAACTTGCCGATTTCTGCTATTTTTTTTCCCCTCAAAGAAAACTAGTATGTAGCACTGAGTTTTCTCTGAACTTGTTTCTGAAATACTGTAGCAGCTGTTTTTTACACTAGAATATTTGCTTCAGCTGCTTAAGTAATTTCTACTTAGAGGTGTGCCATCCTGGTGATTTTAAACATAGAATATATCATATTGTGAAGTGCAATTTTAATCAAAAAGTGAACTTATGTATAAAAAGGTTTTGGGGAACAGCTTGTAGGTGTATTTTACTCGTGTTCGTTATTGCTCTGCTCACAGCAAAACTGGTTAAACTTAATATAAAAATCTTTTAAAGTAAGTGGTTTTTTTGTTCAAGGTGGGATCAGTAGTAAAAGAATCTTCAGGTCAGATGATGCTTCCTTTTGTTTTTTTTCTCTTAAGTTCCCTATTGCTGATAGAGTATTAGACCAACAGAATATTGTATAAACAGTGTAGAGCAAGTTGAATGGATATTTCTGGTATCTATTATTTCCATTCTAACATATAACAGTTTAAATGCAATGTTCCAAATCTTCGATTAAAGCGTTGTGGTTGTAATTTCAGATAACGAAAGAACTGTCTGAAAATAAGTATTTCACCGAAGTCTACTGAAATGATAGCTGTACTAATTTAATTGTTTTCAAGTTTTTCTCATACCTAAACCTTTATGATATCTATGAAAATATATGCACTTTTATCTAAAGTGCAAGATTATGGCTTTTTACTGTGGACAAACTTTATTAGGCATTATAATGCTATCATAGGCAGAAAATACTTTTACGTATGAGAAGAGCAGCAAATATACATCTGAAATTATTTTAAAATAACTTTTTGAAACTCTTTCAGTGGGAATATTTAACACTATATTAGAAGTCTCTTTCCATAGATGTTCTTACAGTAATATATTTTGTATTAAATATGCTTTATTTCTTCTTTCAGCACAAAACGTGTGGATCATTCAAATACTAGACTGGCTTCACAGCTTGATCGGAATCCAGGTAGCTCTCCTAGTCGGATTTTGGTAGCTGGTTTGGAGTTTGTTCGGGGTTGGTTTTTTTGCAGGGAGGCGAGGTTGTTTGGGAAGTGGGTTGATGTGGTTGTTTTTTGGGGTTGTTTGTTTGTTTGTTTTTAGGGGTTAGTTTTCTTATAGTGACTTTTTTCCAAATGTAAATGGCTTTTATTGGATTTTTATAAGATTCATGATCAGTTTGCCCTCTGATCTTGTCCAACCATGCCCAACCTCTCTGTTGCTTTGTCTACTGTTATTTTTTTTCCATCATCTCTCTTGCCTTATTCTTTAGGCTCTCCCATAATTTTTTTTATTTCACTCTTAGGTTTGTGTTCCTGCTTTACCTTTTTGTTTATAATTGTAGTATGCATTAAACTTTTTTGCTTTTTATTCTTGAGTAATTAAAAAAGTGCCAAGTATTATTTGAGGATCTCTCAATACCATGGTGATGAGACCAGTACAACAGACATTACTGAGATATGTCTGTGCTCATTTGATTTTGCACTTTATTATCTTGAATAGGTTGATGGGAGATGCATGAGTGGAACTGAAGGAATAATTTGGAAAGTGGAGGAGTGGCTGAGAAAAAATTTGGTTTGAAATACAGAGGTCACTTGGCATTAATTTGGAGTAGTTGTCCCTTAAAGGGGAAGTGGGGGGTAGAGTATGACCTTGGAACAGCATTGCTGTGAAGAAAAACATAGGATTCGATGTGAAATAATAATTGACATTCAAGCTTGATGTTTTTCTGCGGTTTCAGATAACCTAAATTCAATCTTCCTGCAGGTTCAGATGATAACAACCTGAATTCTATCTTCTATGAACATTTAACCCGTTCCCTTCAGCACAGCTTATGTGGAGACTTGTTGTTGGGTCGCTGGGGAAACTACAGTACTGGGGACTGCTTCATCCTAGCCTCTGACTACCTCAATGCACTAGTACACCTTATAGAGATAGGCAACGGCTTGGTCACCTTCCAGCTGAGGGGGCTTGAATTCAGAGGTGAGTGTCCTAGACTTCCTTAACTGCCTGCACTAAAAAGTAGGCATCTGCTTTGGAAACTGAAGTTATTTTCAGTTCTATCCTGTTAATAAATTGCTTTGAAAATGGGCTGCAGGGCCTCTTGATGCATTCTGACTTGATGCTAAGTCCCTCTTTCCGTTTCAGTGCAACATGGCTACCGTAATTACTTGTTAGAGAAACCTAACTAAAATGGGATCCTAGAGTGATAAATTAAGCTATCTAAATCTTTTGTTTGTTGGCAGATAGTTCACTTAGCGTTAAAAGAATTTAATTGTAAATGGGTTGAATTTTCAAGTCTTCTAAACACAAGTTCACATTAAAGCAATCATATAAAGCATTCAACTCTTTTTTTCTTTGCTCTGTTTTCTCCTAAGGAACTTACTGTCAGCAACGAGAAGTAGAGGCCATCACTGAAGGTGTAGAGGAAGATGAAGGTTTTTGTTGCTGTGAACCAGGCCACCTTCCTCACATGCTTTCCTTTAATGCTGCCTTTGGGCAGCGTTGGCTGGCTTGGGAAGTGCTTGTAACTAAGTATGTTCTGGAGGGTTACAGCATCACTGACAACAGTGCAGCTTCCATGCTTCAAGTCTTTGATCTCCGGAAAATTCTCACCACTTACTATGTGAAGGTGTGGTTTGGATCAGGGCAGGCTGTGGAGGGAGGCAGGCTGGGTTACACCTGGGAACTGCTTGATGTCTTGAGCTCATGTCTGTCCTATGAGGATCATAGGGTGCGATGATAATTACAGATGTATGAACACCTTCTTGAAAGGAGGACAGAGTTTGTTGTGCTGATGGTGACTCAGTGCTCTGGTGCATGAGCAGGACCATGACCATGTAGTCTAGATCAAAGAGAGGACATCTCCCAGCTGAAGCTGGAATAGAAATTTTAAAACTGTTACCCAAATACAATAGCTCTGTAGTAAGTGAAAAGTTGGCTAGTTTGTTTCTTTAGAGAAAGCTGAGCTGCTTTGGTTTTCATAAGCTGTCCAAAACCATCTTTGGTTCTTAAAAAAGAAACAAGCCCACTCCTCCAGTTTTAAGTGAGCTCTAGGCCTCAGATCCTTTCTGATAATCAGTATACTAATTGAGATCTTTCATAAGCTACTCTCTTTCTGAGAGCTGAAAATTTTCAGGTTAGAGTATTTCCGAGATACTTATTCACACATGCACACAAGTTGTGTTTCTTAGCACAGAGGTCTTAAACTGTTTTGTGTTTTAGCTTTTTTTAATTTAGAATTCTTTAGAAATTCAGTAAGTCTCCATGTTAACTAGATAAAAATTTCTATGTGTTTGTTTTGTGCAAAAATTACAGTGAGGATCCTATCCCATCCTTTTTTCCTTATTCCTTCAGTGTAGGCTTCAGAAATCCTGACAGTCTTTGAGAAATACTCCTATGCACCACCTGTATTGTGTTTTCTGTGCAAATCTCTTGCATCTGTGAGCTATATACATGCTACTGTGTAACAGTTTTGTTCCTTGTCAGGAAAATAATGCAAATAAGTTGAAACAATTGAGATTGCTGACTGTTTGGGATTTTTTTAAATTGCAATACTGACTCATATTTTTAACTGCTACTGTTTCAGGGAATCATCTATTATGTCACAACATCCCCCAAGCTAGAGGAATGGTTAGCTAACGAGACAATGCAGGAAGGACTGCGGCTGTGCACAGACCGCAATTATGTGGATGTAGACCCAACATTTAATCCCAATATTGATGAGGATTATGACCACCGTCTGGCAGGGATCTCAAGAGAGAGCTTTTGTATGATATATTTGAACTGGATAGAATATTGCTGCTCTCGAAGAGAAAAGGTAAGTATGTGAGGAAAGCCATTCATATTCTAGGATGATGTTACTTTTTTCCTGTTGTTTGACTTACAGATGTTTAATGCTGATTTTTAAAATAGGTATGTATAATTAAAGTATTATATGTATAATTAAAGTGTTTTGATTGAAATGGTTTTGATCTTCTACTTTTGAGATGTGAATTTAATAAATTCTGTAAGTAGTGTATGGTTTAACCAGTTCATTAATGAGTTTTATTTGCCGGCTCAAATCAACCAGTTGAATCTTAGATGTTTATCTATGTGCAAAAGGGTATGTCTGCAGAATTGATGTTTTGTACTGGATGTTCACAAATCAACATTAACTTAAACAAAAAAGCACCAGAACAGAAGTCCCTAAAGCCCAAGATACCTGTTGCCAGCTTATAAGACTTACTCCTTTCTCAGTGATCACACTATACCATTCCTTTGGACCACTGGAATTGTTGGCTCATGAAAACAATCATCCTATATTCAGCCTTTTCTTCTTTCTACAATCCTTCCTCCTTTTAAATACGAGTGTCAATATGCTTGTGGAGATAGGCCCTGACTTCTTGCTGTTTACAAAATAACTGTGTGGTGTAGTCAAGTTAGTGTTGCCTTTAAGAATAAGCAGAAATTGGTTGAGATTAAAGGGACAGGAATATAATTGGAATTTATGTGTTTAATGAAGGATCCAAGACTTAAGAGTTCAGTTTTGCTTTGGAGGTAAAAGGTCAGTTAGAAGCCCATTTTAACAGGGGTAAAACTTAGTCCTGTGGTCAAACAACAGCCAAAGAAAATTACTTCCTTCCAAGAAATGAACATGAAATATTTTGTATATGTATTGAAAATCAGATTTAATCACTTAATTGAATGATGCCATTTGCTAGGGCATTGTGTACCCTTGCTATACTATTGGCTTTGAACTGAGGGCAAGTCTCCCCTAACCTCTTGACTAAAGCTGTAGTCCAGGGAAGTTCTCAGGTAAATCAGGCTTAAATACTCCTAAGCAATGATAATCCACTATATTCACTGAAAATATTTTTGTTTAAACCCCATAATTTTGCTAATCAACGTTTTGCCTACAAGATGCACATACCCATGGGGAATGTAGCATACATCTATTTAGCTTACAATTTGTCTCGTTTCAAATAATATGTGTGTTTGTCTTTACAAGTATTCTTATGTACTTGTAAAACTCTTGCTCAGACTTTGAATTGGAATTGGTTTTTTAGGAGTAATGCTATGGTAGGTACATACACACGCTTGAGAACTGCTACGTTTGGTTCTTTTTTCTCCTCCTGGCAGAATCTTCTTTTTCAGTGGCCATTTCTTTATTCCATTCACCTAACTTATTATTTTTCCTTTTGTTATTACAAGCCACTGGATTCAAGTAAAGACTCACCCCTAGTGACGTTGTGTTATGGACTGTGTGTTCTGGGGCGGAGAGCATTGGGAACAGCTTCACATCATATGTCTAGGTAATAAAATGTTGCTGTAAGCTTCTTGTCCTCAAAATCCCTCTAAGTTCTTAGATTAGGTTTTAGATGAGTACCTTTTCATAGAAGAAATAGATAATTAAGTCATCTTTTCTTAAACTGGGCAGATTTGCTATGTAACTTGTCTTCATTACAACAGCCAGTGAAATGTAATGAAAAAAAAAATGAGAGAGAACTTGAATTTCACCATATTGTTTCATTAAACTAATTCAAGATGGGAATTCTGGTATGGGTAAGGACCAGTTACAACCAATGGAAAAATAAAACAAGAACTGATTGAGTTCTAAATGTAAGCTCCGTTTCCTGTACCGAGTAGATGTCCTATATGGAAGTAAGGAGAAGAAGAGGAAAGTTTCTTAAAATGAAAAACTGATATATCTTGGTGGATGTTAGATGACACTGTTGTGGTGTCGCAGTTTAGCTGGCTCTGTGGCAAGCAGTTGTCTTTTGTACAAATCTTCAGCTCAATTCTGTTGTCATATGGCAACTTCTTGAGACTGACAGCCTCAACTTTGGAAAGCAAATGTAAAGCACAGCTATAAGGTTTAGGAAATCACAAGGTGGTTACTTAAAAAGAAGCATAATTGGATGTGGAAGCTGTTGGTCAGATGGGTGCTGACTACAAAGCCTGTTCTACTTCACTTTCAGGGCAACTGTTGATTAATTCTTCTAAGTACCAGCTAATTGCCTCTTGAAGGTTGTGCAGATACAGAGTTGCAAGATTCATTAAAGCATATTTGATTTTTCACTCCTAAGTTAGCATAGTAATTGAAAACAATGCTTTTTAAGCATGAAAAGTTAACAAGACTTCTATTTTGTACTAGAGCATGGGCAACTGAAGTTGCATACCCTCTTTAACTCGTTGGTTGTGTTACATACCTGAAAAGTTTTTCCTTTAAAAATCTTCAGAATGAAATCAGGCACTCCTTAGGGTGTTTGTTTACTTTAGTCCATGTAAATAGTCTGTTGCATGTATAGTTTGTTCATTACCTGTTCAGTGCAGGTAGACATCTAATGTACCAAATTTTTTTACACACGCGTCTTTTCCGTGTCTTATTCTGTAGCTTACCTTGGTAGAGAATTGTGTCCCTTTCTGGACAGTTCGGTATTTTCTGTTCTTTTCAGTGATGGTAACTATGGGTATGTTTGTACTTCTGTACATATTGGAGCTATTTTCATGGTTTTTTCCTCCCCCGACAGTAACCTGGAATCCTTCTTGTATGGCCTGCATGCCCTGTTTAAGGGTGACTTCCGTATATCTTCAATTAGAGATGAATGGATCTTTGCTGACATGGAATTGCTGAGGAAAGTAGTGGTTCCTGGAATACGGATGTCACTGAAGCTACATCAGGTGAGAGATTACACGGAAAGATGTGTCCAGTTTTTTATTTCTGCGCATTTGTTCTTTTAAAACTAAGTGGTTGGGAGAGAGGAAAAAGCGGATGAGAATAAAAGGACTGTGATAGAAATTGACAGCTGAAAACCAGGGGGTATCATGTCTTGTCCTTTCATTTATTATAGCTTTTGTGGAAGATGATTCAGAGGAAAAGGGAATCTTTATGCTCAAAGCTTGAAAATGACGTTAACTGTAGAGAACATGTCAAGCATTGTTTCATACAAATCTGGAGGTTTCCCTTATGAACACCTTCTCTGATATTTTCCCTCTCTTGTCCCTCCTCACACATCCATAATAGGCTTAAAAGGTTATGCATTCAAAGCTGCAGTCCTCTCCTCCAGTGGGAGTTGTTTTTCTTGTTCTTTTTACTCTGAAGTGTTGTAATCACAGGTTTCAGGTGAGAATGAGAAGGTTGCTTTTCAATAAGCTGAAATTAGAGTTTGTCTTTGTAGTCAAGTGCAGGTGAAGATGAACAATCTCACATGCGCTGGACAGAATTAATTAATTCAACAAGTACAAGAAAACATGTACTTAGTGATAAGCACCCTGTAAGGGGGGAGAAATGTTGGTACTCAAGAAGAATAGATTGCTTGAAAATCATAATAAGTAAACAAATCTTAGCTGCAGTTTAAAAATTATTATTAGTTTCTTTTTTTGCCTTCATTGCAGAGTCTGGAGTCCCCCAAAACTAGCAGTGATTGAATAAACTCATTCATGTAACACAAACTCTCTGAATTTAGCAGTGTGTGTGTGTTGGGAGTACATATAGCAAAGCAGAATAATTACAAAATCATTGTTGAAACCAGCAGAAGTACCGCTTCAACAGCTCTCCAAGGGTTCTCAGATGGTTGCTGTGCAGAATGGGTTTGATTGAAGTCAGAGAATGAAAAGTGAGAAAAATACAGATCACGCTAACAATGAAAAAATTCTGAACATTGTATTAATCTATAAAAGATGATTTTATTTACTTGCAGTGCATGAACATAGCCAAGCTTCAGTCAGTGTGGAAATTTAGCTATTAACCACAATCCTTTTTTAACCACAAAGTAATGTTACCCAATACTGAACTGAACTTGCAAGTTTTGTGTTTATTTGACTGGCAGTAATGTAAGTTGTCTTGATAGTATCTGATGCTGGAAAAGTTTGTCATCAAGTATTAATGTGAACTTTTTAATAGTAAGTATTGTTTTTCTTACTGCTATTTTCAGTGAGTAGTATATAGTACAGTCTCAGTTGAATAATCAGTGCTTTACTTAAGTATGTTTTACAGTTGGAGGCTTGTGAATAAGAAGAGAAGCTGAAACGCTTCTGCCAACAGTATAAATAGATATAAATCTAGTGTAAAATTCAACTAGAAATTTACTTGAATCAGTGATAGGCAGCTCCTTCCAATAATTTTGGTCTTAAGTTAAAAGAGAAGTAAACACAAGCAAACAGAACCAATCTGTTGTAAAAGAAGTTATCTTTAACAGTGTTCTAAAGTAGGTGTTTGATACATTTGGCTAATTTTGTATAATGCACTGATCATTTCAAAAGTTTGAGGTGTGAAATGTTCTATTTTTTTATGTAGTTACATCTGAAATGTTAATCATACCTTATTGAACATGTGTTATTGGAAACAGGATCACTTCACTTCTCCAGATGAATATGATGATCCTTCTGTCCTTTATGAAGCTATAACAACCCATGAAGAAAATCTAGTTATAGCCCATGAAGGGGACCCTGCTTGGCGGAGTGCAGTTCTTTCCAATTCTCCGTCCCTTCTTGCTCTGCGTCACGTGATGGATGATGGCACCAATGAATATAAAATCATTATGCTCAATAAGCGCTATCTCAGTTTCAGAGTCATTAAGGTAAGCCTTGTGTACATTTCACAATGTGACAGCAAGCTGTGGTGTATTTCAATAACTACACCAAACTGCTGCTTCAACTCAAATCTTTACTGTTTTGCTATTAATAGGGCTGGTTCTTCTCATACAGTGCAAGTATTGTATCAGAAAATCAGTTCCTTCTCACTTAAAATGCTGTTTCTCATCCTGTTCTTAGATATGTTTATCCTCACTGTTGCAGCCTGTGTCCCTAAGTTCAGCCTGTTAAAGAACCGCGTATGAATGCGTGCAGTTCTGCAGTGCAATACTGCATGTGCTCACAAAGGCTTTGGTATAGCACAGCAGTCACCACATGCTCTCATTGCTTCACTTGCTGACTCAGCCTCTCTACTTGGCTTTTGCAGGTGAATAAGGAGTGTGTGCGTGGCCTGTGGGCAGGACAGCAGCAGGAGCTTGTCTTCCTGCGTAATCGTAATCCAGAAAGAGGAAGTATCCAAAATGCTAAACAAGCTCTGAGGAACATGATCAACTCCTCTTGTGACCAGCCAATTGGATACCCAATCTATGTCTCACCTTTGACTACTTCCTATTCTGATAGTCATGAACAGCTAAAGGACATTCTTGGTGGAGCCATCAGCTTAGGAAACATCAGAAACTTCATAGTGTCTACATGGCACAGGTGAGCTAAGGAAAGGGGTTGTAATTAGTATGTTCATGCTCTCATATTCCATTAACTGGTCTTGTACAGGCCCAACACAGTGCAATTTATAATATGCAGTCACATAAAAATAAATCAATCTTGACTTTTATTTTAGGCACATCAGTAACATATGGCAACTGCTTTGGTACAGGATTAATCTCCAAGGCTGAGTAATACACCACAAACTATGTAAATGAGAGCTCAGAGGAAACAGGACAAAGTCTAGATGCAGGAACTGCAACTTCAGGCCTAATGTTAGGTCTGATAATGAGAGGCAGTGCAACTTCTGTACTGTTTTTTTTCAGTACTGTTGCTTTTGCAGTCTATGATACTATCTTTACAGAATCAGGATTGTTTGGCAGGGTTCCTGTTTGGTGAGTATTTAGCATGAAAATACCTTTATTAATGTTGTTAGGGCATGCTCATAGATAGTTACGCAAGCTTTAGCTGTTGTTCAGCTAAAGCTGAACAAAAATCGCACAAGTGCTTATATGTTGTGTAATGCTTAATGTTAGCACCAGAACAAGTGGAATGATAATATAATCATTTCTCCACGTGACCCTGGGTAATCCAGTTCAAACTCTTGCTGTGCTGTATTATATAGGCCATGAGAACTTTTACTGCGCTTCTGACCCTCTATGACACTGTCTCCAGAAGCAACAGTGGCATCTGTGTGGCATTCAGAAATGTGTGTCCCAGTTCTTACTAGTTCCAGGAGCTGGTGCCATAGTCTGAACAGTCCTGTAGCTGTTCTGATGGTCATATTTATCTTAAGATATCTACAGCATATCAGAACAGAATATGCTGCTTCTCCCAGAGTGCCAGAAACGCCACATTTACTGCAGTCTGTGGTGTTTGTCTCCTGTTGCCATCGGCTTGTCCAGCTTGATAGAATAACAGGTGAAAGTATGACACAGAACAGTATTTGAATCCAAGGTGTTTATGCTTCAGTGTTCTGGATCCTGGGATAAAAAAAAATTGGAAAGGAGTGCTCAGTGTACTTGAGTGTGACAGAAAAGAGAAATAAAAAGTAGGAATTGAAGGGAGAAGGATATGTGCTGTGGTTTTTGTGTTCATTTGAAGTTTATTAGTGTAAACAATGTGGTGAAAAAACTGTGTGGTTATGTATACTGGAAAATGGTGGCTAACCTACTGTCTGAACATTCAGTATGTGCTTCAAACAGTTGTGAGTACATTACTGAGGGTAACAGAAACCAAATATATTAAAAATCCAGCATCCTTTCCTTGCTAGTCTGTGTAGACAAAGATTTTGCAGTGTAACAGTTATACATGACTAGAGTGTCATAAGTTTTACTAAACTGTCTCAAAATAACCAGGATGTTCTATGAGCATGCTAGAGTTTTATCACTTTATTTTATTTCAGAGGTGGCATAATTTTGAAAAGCTGTTTTATATGAGCATTTGACTTGTCATAAATAACTGTTATTGAATAGCTGTCATGAAAAAAATTGCAATCTCTTAGAAGCTTTTTTATTTGCAAAGCATATTCTGAGAAAATAAAGTCAAGTTTTAACTGATTTTAGCAAGTGCTGTGGATTGTGCTGAGTAAAACCTTTTGCTTGTCATGAAGCATTTCTTAGAATCCTAATGATTAGAAGACCTACCCTAATGTATCAATTGCATTGTGTTTCCAGACTAAGGAAAGGCTGTGGAGCTGGCTGCAATAGTGGTGGAAATATTGAAGATTCAGATGCTGGAGGTGGAGCTTCTTGCACAAGTAACAATGCAACTATCAATGAGTCACAGAGCAGCATGTCACAAGGAGGAGGGAATGCACCTACAGGGCAGGGACCTGGAGCAGTACAGCACCCTCCTGTTGCAGCTCATCCCACAACTTTTCCTGCAGCTCATCCACCAACTCATCCCTCCACTCTGGGTAAAGTTAAAACAAAGAAACAACTTCATACAAGTTCAATCCTATAGCTGGAACAGGCCTTTCAACTCTTTGGCCTAAGTTAAAAGAAAAAGCAAACAAAAGTGATGTGATTTTATCTTATGTTAAGAGCTGCTGGATTCGTATCAAACTACAGTACTGTTTTATGCAATACAAGGTTCCCAAACAGATCTGATAAATAGGGGTATAGTTGTGCTGACAAAATAGATTAAATAACTTTTTATAACAGATTTCTACAGACTAGATCTCTTCACGTCTGTTGTATTGTCTGCAAATGCTGAACTCACCATTTTTTGGAATGCTTATATTTCTTATTTATACAGTGAAACAAATTCTCTTATTTGCACAGTATTCTAGCCGAATCTATCCAAGGGTCCATAGTGATCTGTAGTTAAGTAGGTGACAAACACTAAAGCTGAGAAAGTCCTTCAAACACTGCCTTTACTCACAAAGAAAATAAACATATGCGTAGTTGAATGAACAAAATTAGATCTATCAGCTGAGGAGAGGAATCTGCAAATATTTAGTATAGGAAAAGCAATTACACCAATGCTTGTGAGCTGCAATTTCTGTTTTTAACTTTAAGTGTATTAAATTCTGAACTTGTTTTAGAACAGCTTTTGTTCTAACAAATTTTCTGACCCAAACTTTCAATGTGTAGTCAACCGTATTAAGAAAGAATAGTCAGTATTTTGAAACAAAGGCATCTGTACCAGCTTTATTGCCTTAAGCATGGTAAACTGAAGTGTTAATATTAAGTAAGAAATTGTTAATGCAGAAAGTGCAGGACTGAAGTATTTTTCAAGGTACTTCTCTGATAGGGATTGTGAATTGAACAGAATATGAAATTCTGAGATAAGTTGAATGGAATGTATTGAAATGATCTGCTATATGAGATGCAGCAGAATTCTTCTGCAATATATCTGTTTCAGATGATGTTGGTTAGACCAATCAGTTTTGTGTATCTGTGCACTAAAACATTTGTGTGTCGGCAGTCTATTGTGTGTGGGAGGCTTTATCAAACTTTCCTGATTGTGTATCTTTTACTTTTAGGCACCAGTCACAGCTCTCACTCTGTGCAGTCCAGCCTTGTCAGACATTCCCCTGCCCGTGCCTCAGTAGCTAGCCATTCATCCTATTGCTACGGCAGCCGTCATTCATCTCTTCGCACATCCACCACAGGCTTTGTGCCTTGCCGGCGCTCTTCCACCAGTCAGATATCGCTTCGTAACCTCCCATCATCCATCCAGTCCCGCCTATCTATGGTGAACCAAATGGAACCTACTGGCCAGACTGGGGTCAGCGTGCAGCATGGACTGCCCTCTTCTAGCAGCTCCAGCCAAAGCATCCCAGCTTGTAAACAGCACGCCCTTGTGGGCTTTCTAGGGACAGAAGGAGGGAGTAATGCAGCTGAAACTCAGTCAGGTGGCAATGCAAGCCCTGCAAATCAAATGCAAGCCAAAAAGGATGACGTTATTTACAGAATCCAGGTGAATAGTCTAGAAGAACAAGTTAACCGTTGTTTCCTCGTGCTTTTATTAGTTGTTCTTTGTACGTTATTGAAATCACTACTTAAAAATACACATTCTGGAATATCTGATATACAGTTTCTGTGCAGTTATGTTTGGAGAATTAATGTAAAGAAAAGGTTTTCTGGACAAGTAGCCTTCCTGCATGCTCCTTGTTTACATTATTTTTGTTTTGCTGTAGTGGAGCTCTGAGAATGTCAGTGGAACTCAGTTCCACTTCATATTTAGTTTACCTTTTATACATTACAGCAGGTAAAGCTAAACAGCTTCATTTGCAGGGTAGAAAGCTTTTTTCTTTGAAGCCAAGTAGATTTTCCACGAAAGTATATGTAAAAATACTTGCTTTCACTTTCATATGTATTTATTCTTTGGTTATATCCACTTCAGGGTTTACTGAGCAGCAAACAGCACACTATTGACTAAGTTAATCATGGCAGCCTTACTTGTTTTGTGAAAATCCAGAAATCTGTATTCTTGCTTTCTTAACTTGTATTAGCCCCACATACATGTCTTTGGCATTATATTAGTGGGAAGAATTACTCAAGAAGCGTATTTAAGAGGTCAGATCATAATAAACATAATTTCATTGCTGATACCACCTCAGTTTAATCCTTAGTAAATTGCATCATAGTGGGCAAAGTTAAATTAATTTTTCAGGTCTGTGCTTAGTAGCTTTTGTTTGCAGGCGACGGCCCTTTTCCGAAGCTGCTTACTAATCCTCTGTGTGAGGAGGATAAATTGGGCATGTGCCCTTGGATAGTGGACATTATGGAGATCTTTCTGTCCTTAAATAGGAAGAATTTTTCAGGAGTTTTCTCCTGCTTGCCCTGTGGAAAGGCCAGTTTACTTCAAAACACAGGGTGGGTCTCAACTAACCATGCTAGTAGATAAATACTACTTCTGCCTAACAAAGAATTCCCCAAGACCATGTTTCTTAAGATATTCTGTAAGAAATAATGAGCCGATTTTAACAGCTCATCATCACTTAACTTTTCCCTGCTACTAGACTGTGTGCTGCCAATGCTTATGTTGTGCCAGCTCCCCAGTCCTGCTGTGAACTAGTATTACTGAAAGAAGTGGGGAAGGGAACCAGAGCTGTTGCTTCAGTGAACTGGCATATTGTCAGCTGTGTCCATCATTTCCAAATTCAGTGCTGTTTGGGCTTGGAGAGCCTGGAGCTCGTGTTTCCAACCTTGAAATTGGTCAGAAATCAATTTCAGTGGGTTAAAGTCAGTTATCTGGAATTGTGCAAAAGGTTACAGTTTATCTGTTTCTTTTAAATTTTGGCTGAACTAACAGTCAAAACTCAATTCCTACTTATAGTTAATGGATCCCAGTCAAGTACTGGAAGGGATCAACGTGTCAAAAAGGAAAGAGCTGCAGTGGCCAGATGAGGTGATACGGCTAAAAGCTGGAAGAAACAGCTGGAAAGACTGGAGTCCTCAGGAAGGCATGGAAGGCCATGTAAGTTTTGCTTAGAAGTTGACAAGCTAACCTTAAAACAAGGCAGTGTCTTGATTCTGTGGCAGTCTGCCAATATGTCAATGCCGAAGATTGATGTAGTGGTTAAGTTAGATCAGCAGCTGTCCTCAAAAGCACTGTTGCTAGAAGAGCAGGTCTAGAATCCTAATTTGAAGCAGAGGGATATTTCTGCAACTGTGCAAAAGATGCAAGATGATGTTTCAAATGTTGTCAGCCACCTCTCCTTCCTTGCCTTCTTTCAGCTCTTGTCATGATCACTCAGGCATTGCTCTTGTTCATCCAGCCTTCATTTTCCTTTCTTTAAATTGTCAATCCTTGAACAAATAAGGAAGATCAATTTACTAACAAGTCCTTAACTGAAAGATTAACAGTATTTGGTTTTCAATTATTCTGATCAAAATAGAGCCAAATAAGATTCTTTAGATGCCTCTTTATTGTATAATAGATCCATGATAGGTGTTTGCTTTCCTTTAAGAAGGAAATCTGTTTTAACTAAAACTTTTTAAAGCCAATGAATTGAAATTCTGTCTCTCTTTTCCCTAACGATGTTACATCTGCATTTTACAGAAGTTTACTGCATTGGCTAGAAAACTTATCTCCCAATTTAAGCTCCTTTTATGAGTAAAAACCCCAGTGTGTTCTTTGAAGCTTTTTGATTTTTACTGAGGGGCACTTTTTGTTTTTGTAAGACTTTGGTGTCTATAAAGATGCTCCAGTATTCTTTCAGTGATAGAGGGAAGAGTCACTGACATTGTGTCTGCATTGGTTCATCAATAAAACTGTATTTTCATTTGGCATATATGTTTTGAAGAAATTTCTTTGACTACTTACCTCAGTTGGAGGCATTATTTATAAATTGCATTTCGGGATAGATTTTGCCATTTGAAAGTCCACATCACTGTGGATATATGTGCAAACCTCAGGTAAGAAATGGAGATATGCCAGTAACGTAGTGTGTGCTGTATCTACCTTGCTGTTATATCTACATGAAGAAAGGGCCCTGGAAACACAATTATTCATGGAAAGAATCCATCAGAGTTGACAGTCTACTCTTAGGACAGTAGGGTTATGTTGTAGGTGACACCTGTGAGTAGAATGCTGTTGTAAATGTTCACAGTTATGTTTGGTTTAGACATAGTGTTGCAGATCAAGAATCTCCTGTAAAGATGGTGAATGTAAGGGGTTATACTGAAACCTGTCCTCTTGCCTGGTGTCACTGGACAATTTTTTTCAGGAGTTTTTGAGTGTGTTTTGTGAATTGCAGCATGCTGACATGTACGGTGATTAATGCCATAGAAAGATTAAAACAAGAGGATTTAAAGGTCAGAGTAAGCTGCTGTTCTGAATGCTTCTCATCTATTTTTGGTACAGCATAGGGGCAGATTTTTTTAGAAGAGCATCTTTTAACCTAACAAGAAAGGGGGGAAAGCACCAGATTATCCTGTGTGTGATTAGGAGGAAAGGATTTAACTTGATGGCATGGTTTCCACTGCCTGCTTCAGCTGCCTGTGGTTAGACATTAGTATCAGTAAAGCTCTTAGGACAGTCTTTCCTTTCTGATCCCATGGCTGTGGTCCTTTCTGCAAATAGGCAGAAATGATTCTTACCTGCTGACTTGCTGCTCATCGAGCAGTTTACCTTACATCTGCTCTCAGTATGAAGTTCAGCACTCAGTAGTTTAAGACTTTGCTGCTACGTAGAAAAAAGCGTTTTTCCTAACTTAGCTTTTTATCTTGCGACGTATGCAGTACGGTGTGTATATAAGGCAGAAAGACTTTATAAGGTTTCTTCAAGGAAATTACATTTAGCAGTCCTCTTTGTAATGTAGCTACTTTTTCCAGATTTTGAGAGGGTATGCGCAGCATTATCTTTACCATGATACATGATACTGGGGTGTGGAAAAACCCCTTTCCTCCAAGAGATTCTTACTACCTCTTGACTACCTAGCCGCATCATTTTGCATGTTATCAGTCATTTATAGGGAAATAAATGACAGTCATGATAGAAGAGATGGTAAAACTGAGTGTGGGAGTATGGCAGTGGTGAGTTTTAATCTGTGTACAACTTTTTGCATATACGCAGTTTTTAAGGAGCCATGATATTGAGGCCCTTAGCTATCTCAAAGGCACCAATTTTAAGTTGGACAACAAGGATATAGTACTCAAGACTTCATTGGAAAACTTTTTATTGTGTCTGGGGAGAGGTTATTCCTGGCTTCATTCCATACAGCAGCATAAAAAGTTTATATGGACACAGTTTGAAGTCAGACTTGGACAGACCTCTTAAATATCACACTTGTATGAAAGAGCCACTAAAGATGCCATGCTTCCCTGGCTAAAATGCTCTCCCTGTATCTATGCAGCATAGATCTCATGCAGTGGACAAAGCTAAATGTCCTTCACCCAATGTTAAAGAAATTGTCAGCTGTGTATAGTGAAGATGAAGTGAGTCTCTTGATTTCATCTTGGAAGATACAGAGCACTTGTGGTTTTCTGTCTTTTTTTTTCCCCTTTATATCTTTAGGACTCTTGAAAACTTTACTGTTGTGAAATTAGTAAAAATTAGTTTTACTTGATTTTTTATTTACTTAGTCTTGAATTAAGGGTTCTTTTCCCTCAGCTGGAAAAATTCAGATAATTCTATTTCTATGAAGCTGACAATACTTAATACCCATGTTAAGGGAGCATCCTTATAGTTCCTTTGAGGCACCCAGAAGTAAAGAGTGTGTTTTTATGGAGGCAGCTGAGCAGAGATATGCAAGGTCATACAAGGGCCTGTGTGAAAAGGGACCTTCTGGCAGTCAGTATCAGGCAGGATCCTTGGAAGCAGCAGATCAAAGTACCTGAATTCTCTAGATCCAAGGGAGTGTGGTACAGTAATTGGCAGCACTGTTTCTGAACCCCTTCTTCTTTGTAATATTTTTAATTTAAAATTGTCTTTGAATAACTTAATTTAGAAGATCAACCTTGAGTTCACAGTGCATAGGAAACAAAATTAGGGCAAGGGCTTTAACTTGGAAGAAACAGTAGTGTATGCCTGACTCCTGGTAAACTGCAGCACTTCTGTGCTGCACAACACTGAGGTATTTTAGGACTATTACAATTAGAGCATCAAAATATCCCAAATCTGTATGTGTGCACTTTTTTCAATTGTTAGTCACTTTGGATGAACTGTTTGGTTCTGATTTGGGTCAAGTTGTTTATTCCTACTCAAATCTAAATCAGACTGGCTGTTCTCACAGTTGGACTCGATGAGCTTAGAGGTTGTAAAAGACCTAAATGTGATTTTAAGCTGCAGATCTTCAGAAAGACTTCAACGTGCAGCTTATTTGTGGGTATGCTTTTATTGAAAAATGAGCAACTAAGTCCGTATAGCACCTACATTTTTGCTCCTTTGGCCCGGTAAGGGTCTTGAGGTGTCGGCCACAATTTTGATACAACAGCTCTCCCTATGGAGCATACATTTTATTATACTTTGTTTTTTCTTCCCCTAGGTGATTCACCGCTGGGTGCCTTGCAGCAGAGATCCAAGTAGTCGGTCGCATATAGATAAAACCATCCTGCTGGTTCAAATTGAAGATAAATATGTTGCTGTTGTTGAAACTGGAGTCCTTGAACTTGGGGCTGAAGTGTAAATCTCTTTGAGACTGAAACTTCCCCTTCTCTGATGGTTCAGAAGAGAGAAGGGTCCAGAAGAAGCAGCTCCCAGGACATGAAACTTTGGTCCTTGTAGGAAAGGACTTGAAACACAGATTTGTCTAAGTCCCTTTCCCCAAATAAACAAGTGTAAGAAAATTTTTTAAGTTGTTAGCTGCTGAAGAAACACTTGCATGAAGGATAGATTTGTTGAGACATATCTTTTGTTTATAAATTTTGTTATGCATTGCGTAATGCTTTAAATCAACAAACTTTTCAGTTCTAAGATCAGAGCACCTCATATTTTTCTAATTGTTTTGCCAAAAATTGCCATGTCTTGTCACAGAGTGCGTGGAATTCATCCACCTTATTTTAATGAAATTGACTACAAACCTTCAGTTTGGTGAAACAGTGTAAGGGTTTCAGGTGTGGCAAGAAGAGACTGAACAGATGTATAGATTCTTATTCCTTATGAGCTAAACATTAATGAGAACTGCACTAATTTTTTTACAGCAATGCACTAAAAACAACCCTGAGATTGCTGAGAACATTTATTTATATATATAAATATAAGTATATAAAATACCATTATTTAAATTGCCTTTGGGATTAATCCCCTCCCTCTCCATATACATGTTGATGGTAAGGGCTGTGCCATGGGTTTGGTTCTATGTTCTGTATTTCATACAAGTGCATTTGCTGCATCCTCTTCACAATAAATGGTAAAATAACAAATGTGTAGAAAAGCACCTGAGTATCCCTGTACTACATCAGACTTTATTGTGGTGGCAGTGGTACCTCAAGCCTGTACAACACATCTAGCTTTAAAGTGGGCCCCAATATGACTTTCCATCTGTCTTCCCTTCCTTAGCCATGGCTGCTTTGCTTCTTTACACCCAGAGCTGGCTGTGTTGTTTCATTGGCTCTTCTCTGGCAAGCACGGTGGTTTTAGTTTTGTAGTGGGAGGTGCAGGTCCATGATTACTTCACGGATGCTTGAAGGTTTTTTTTATTCTATCCAATTAAAAAAAAAATAGCAAAGCAAAACTCCCTAAGCAAAACAAAACAAGTACCAAACAAAACTTGGCTTCTGCTTTTAAAGATCTTTTATAGAAGGCACAGCCCTAAACTTGTATCAGTTTTACCACCTTGCCTTTTCTTTCCCTTTAGTCTTCATTCTTTTCTATGACTTGAATTTTATTTTCTGTGATTATATATTCTATGTAAGTGTAATTTGAGTATTTATAACTGTGAAGTTGAATTATTCATGTGTTACATATCCTAGGTTTTATTGTATTTTTTTAAAAGTGTGTATTCAGGGAAACAAGTAACTCAGAACTATCATGGGAGTGTGAGAGGGAAACTGGTTTGTTCTTGACTTGCAGTTCCTATGACTCACTTTTCTTAATCCGTAAGAAAAAATGTACCTGTTGTGATTGTTTCCTGTTTCTGACCTGTAATTATATAGGACTCTGTGGGGAAATTGCATACAGCACTAGCTTTTGGGAGCAGCCATCTTCTTCCCAGTCACCTCTACTTCTTTATATATGTTGTAACTAGAAGAGACTTCTGACATACCACAGAGGTTATTGTAATTAATTCTCTGACATCAGAGAAACATTGTCCATTGTGTACCTAATGTAAGACTGAAATTATATGGGATAAGAAAAAAGGATGAAACAGCTACCTAAGAAACACTGGTATTCCAGCTCAAGTCACTGTATGCCATCTAGCCATGAAAGGGTAAGTCTATGTGCCTGGTAGCTACTCAGTTCCCACTGTTACTGTTCCCAGTGAATGGTACTGGGACCTTGCTTGCGTCATAGACTATGCAAACTTGTCCTCTAAATGCTGTGCATCTTACAGTTGCATATTGCTATTCGATTTATTCATACACAGTCCCATTTAATCATGGTGTAAATGCGCAGATCTGCCACCCTTAAAACTACGTGGAACAGCAAAGTTATTTATCATATGTACACATTATAGAGTAGTTTAATTCATCTCCTGCATATGTGAAAATGTAGTACAGTAGATGAAACTTCTGTAGCAGTCTGGTAATGCTGCTGTCAGGAATGAAGAAAGTGCGTAACTTTTGAATTGAAGGCCTCTTAGTTAGGTTTGTATTCTATGTCCATCCCTTCAGGTAAATACCCATTTAATTAATTAACCCCCCCGATTTTCTGTATCACTAGGAACATTGCTTCATTTAAAAGGGACAAGTTTGTTTGAAAATCAGCCCCTATTTGACATTAGTTGCAACAGGGTTGTGGGTTTGGTTTTTTTTCCTTGGACTGAAGCCTTGAGGTAAACAAATGACTGAAAACCGAAATACATAGTTTAGGCTTTTTTGCTTTGTGTTTTTTTTAAACCTGACTGAAACAACTTTCAATATGTTAACCCTGACAGAACAATCTCTCGCTCTCTTCGGGGCAAGCTAAAGACAATGTCCATTGCTGAGAATAGGCAAGATCGGAATTAATGGCTTGTTAATGTAGAAATTTTAGCACCTATGTGTATCTGCTTGGAATTAGATTGGCAAACAGCAGACAGGGAAATAGAGCCTTTTTTTGAGGGTAAAGAGAATTGAAAAATATTTATATTTTTTATAAATTATAAGGCTTTTGGTGTGCTGCCTTCAGGAGATGGATTTTAATGTGGACAGCTAACAGGTTAACACTTCCTTTCAGATACTCAGCCATCATCTGTTGTGAAGCCATTCACATAGTGCTCATATACCTATTCCAGATCTGCTCAACAGAAGCCACCTAGTTGAAGTTTCAGCCTTCCATAAGGCTTTGGAAAATCAACTGTTTAAAGTTTTTCCTGAGCTTTAGATTCATGTATGAGTGTATGTTGGTTTGTACAGAGTTTGTCTTTGGTTTCCAGTGTGCAAGTGACAAAGATGTTTGTTTTCTTCTAACTCAGCATCATACATACTTAACTAGGTTGAAAAAGACCTTTGAGATCATAGTGTCCAACCTATGACTGAACACCACCTTGTCAATTAGACCATGGTACAAAGTGCCATATCCAGTCTTTTCTTAAACACCTCCAGGGATGGTGACTCCACCCTTGGCAGCCCATTTTAATGCCCAATCACTATTTCTGTGAAGAATTTCTTCCTAATGTCCAACCTAAACTTCCCCTGGCACAGCTTAAGACTCTGTCCTCTTGTCCTGTCACTGGTTTCCTGGGAGAAGAGACTGACCCTCACCTGGCTACAGCCCTCTTCCAGGGAGTTGTGGAGAGTGATAAGGTCTCCCCTGAACCTCCTGGTCTCCAGGCTCAACAACCCCAGCTCTCTCAGCCTCCTCATAGGATTTGTGCTCCAGACCCTTCACCAGCCTTGTTGCCCTTGTCTGGATGCACTTGAGCATCTCGATGTCCTTCCTAAACTGGGGGGCCCAGAACAGGACACAACACTCAAGGTGCAGCCTCACCAGTGCCAAGTACAGGGGAACAATCACTGCCCTGGTTGTCCTGGCCACACTGCTCCTGATACAGGCCAGGATGTCATTGGCCTTGGCCACCTGAGCACACCTCCCCGCAGGATCTGTGGAAACCTCTGTTCTAGATGGAGATTATTTCATCTTTTGTTCTATTTGCTTGGCCTTTGTCTTGATGTGTAATACTTTTCTCCTGTTGTAAGGATGGAAAAGATGGGTATTCTCAGATTAGCCCTGTCAGTCCAACTTGAACCTTATGATAGAGCAGAATTTTTTTAGATCTTTTTAGACTTTGATGAAAACCCTTATAGATGATTGCTTTTACTGTCCACTTGCATTGTGATATTCTCTTGCCATAAGAACATTCCAGTAAATTCCTACCGTTGTAGTTTCTAGGTAGATCCCAGTCTATTTTCTTTCTCTCAGATTTCTTTGGTGGTGGTATCTATGTGTACATATGTAAGGACTTTTCCCTAAAACCATTGCAGAAAAGGGCTTGAAAACCCGATTAATCAGATTATATTCATTGGTAAAAATGGCTATTACATGATTTTAAAAAACCTCTTCCCATTTCACTTCTCTATGAAATCTTTTAAAATGCTCTGATTAAAACAAACCTTATATGTGATACCACTGATGACATCTGGACTTGTGGGCTACTTGCAGTCTATGATATTAGTGCTGGATTCTGGGGATCTCACTAATGGTCCAGCATATGTGAAATGGTTTCAGAGTTTGGGGAAGATGATGGTGATGATTGTTTTTTGAGGTAATTCCATGTAGGCTGAATGTTCCTACAGCCACTTCGCCTGGGACATCTGGCATGTTTCTGAGTGGTGATGTCAGCTTTCTGGTCAAGAGCGCGGTTACCACCAGTCATTCCTCATCCCACGTTCACAATGGTTTTGGGAACTGGAGAACTCTTTGAGAAGCCTGGATGACTTGTGAGGTGACAGATGAAGACTTGTGGTGCAGGTCCATGCCTTTGGCAAGAGGCCATAAAGCTTTATCTGGATTTGGGCAAGGGGGAGAAGAGATGCCTTATGACTGATGCAGCTTTCTCTGATAATGCACGCACCACCACACAACCTAGGAGTGTAGGTAACAAAGACACTGCTTGAAAGATCTTTCTCCATTACAGACCTCTCCATTCACAAAATGGAGCTGGATAAATTGCATTTCTTACCATTAACAATATTATTCAACTTATATTGGATTTGGGGTTGACCCACCACAGGTTTTATGTACTTAATTTTATTAAGGAATTTTATACCTATTATATAGGCATCTATTCTTTTCTTGTCTGGCTTGCTATTTGATAATCTAATGCAGTACATTCAGTGGCGCTGGACTCTTTCAGAAATTGTACTGGTAATTCCTGGTGCCTTAGTAAAAAAGTGGGTACATAACACCTTGGTGGAAGGTAAAGCATGTGACTTGTTTCACCCCAGCATGATATGCATATTTCTAAAAAGGTGATTAAGATGGCTGCCCCAAAAGATTTTGGGAGTATACCTACATCACTCGGTCATGAACATTTGAATATGAGCAATTTTTATGAATTCTGGTATGTACAGTTTGAATAGATAATCCCAGTACACTTAGGCCACAACTTTGAAAGATGGCAATCAAATAGCTGGATATGTAACTTCTTACACAGATGCCCTGAAAGCTTGACAATAGCTGCTGGTTAGGAAATGGAGAGCAGAGTAGAGCATAAATGAGAGGGATGGCTTTGGTTTTTAATGGACAATGAAAATACATATTGCCTCTACCAGCAAACGGTTACCTTGCCAGGGATAGGGATATACGTACCTGCGTGTCTGTGAGTGTGTATGTGTCTGCGTGTGTTATTGGAAACAGCCTGTAAATATTGTAGCTGTTTAAAATGGAAAAGGCAGAGAGTTTTTTTGCAACATGTTGCAGCAAAAGGACAGTATTGACAGTGGAGAAACACTGAGAAATAAAAAAACCTTTTTTCACTTGTTGTCATTTATTGCACAATTACATTCTTGTAAGATGTCATTCTCACAAATTCCCTGTAAGGACTATTTCAAGTTTACTCAAATCATCCTTTAATGAGGGATTCTCTTGTTTAACAATTTTGTCTTTTGTAGCTATGCAAAGAGTAACCTCAGCTATTCCTATTTTACTGCCAGCATCATCCCTGTTTTTATGCTTTTACATAAATAGTGTCATGTGCCCTCTCTTCTCCAGTTAAAGTGTTTTGTCTTTGTTGGAGCATTTTCTCTATCAGTGATTTCCCTTCTCTTGAATGTTTTTCAAAGCCCAGAACACTCTTGTACTGTCATTGTGCTCAGTAAGTTTTCATTCATCATACTTTGCAGGGAAATGTCTTACCTAGTGTTTGATCAGTAATTTCTAATTTTCTGCCATCCTTGATCTGATAGCCAAATGCAGCACTGAGTGAAGTCCTGATGACCACTGTGCTTACATGAAGTGCTTTTTAATACAGTGATACTAGTTTAAAAATACTCAGCTGCTGTCTCTCCATTCTCTCCGTATTTCACACTTGCCCAGGGACAACATTATCTTACCCCTTGCAATTTGAAAAAAAAATCACTTGCAACATAAACAATGGTGATTGGACCGCCCTAGGTCTTTAAAGATTGGATGTTTCCTTTGTATGAAACCTAAACACAGCATCTGCAACTTTTCTTCTGCTTGCCTGTGAGACTTGACCCATAGCTGCTTCAGGCCCCAATTTAAGAATGAGAGAAGAACACAAATAGAGCAAGTATTCTTAAGGAACAACTCTTTTTTTTATTGTGAGCAAGTGAGTCTTAGTGAAAAAGATTAAAAGTTCTATAACCGTTCTCTTTATATGAAGCAGCTGACCTTTCAGCTGCCACTATCAAAAAAGGATAAGCAGCAATTCCAGACTCATTCAGGGGTGGCAAAAGCTAAGATTTTTGCTGTACTCCACTGTTTCTTGGTGTTGGTGGCAGCTGAAGGCCTGCAACTAGTAAAAACGGGGACTAGAGCCCTGGTTAGTGGTTGGAGGCTATTTCTCAGGGTCGTTTAGCCCGAGAGAAATCCAGTTCACATACTCCAAACCTCTGCGTCCCTCTGAGCATATCTAGGACCTGGGAGCAGGGTCCTGGCTTCCACGACACCCACCTGGTCTGTGTGAGTGTAATGCCTATTGCATGGCTTCTTTGTATTGCCGAAGGTGGTCCTCTATCCTGTTTTTAACCGGCCTTCTTCTCACCCGTAATTCTTCTGTAGAAAGGTGGTAAATGGCTTCTGCCACTTTTTAGATCTCCTTGGTTGGACCAGTTCATGTGAATTTTCCTCTGTTCATCCGGAAGTGGTTTGGGTTTCTCTTGGAGCTTCCGCGGCACAACACCGTGTCCTCGCGCGGCGCCGCTGCTGCCGCGGCTCGCCGAGCTGCCGCTCCGCACCCGCGATGCCCGAGCGCTGCTCTCCCCGCCTGGAGCTGCTGCTGCCGGCGCTGTGCCGTGTCCCGGGAGCTGTGCCGTGTCCCGGCGGCTGTGCTGTGTCCCGGCGGCTGTGCTGTGTCCGGGGTCCTGTGCCGCGGAACCGGCCCGGACGGGGTCACGGCGCGACGGCCGCGGCCGGCAGGGGGCGCCGGAGCCCGGCGGGGCCTCGGTGTGAGGGAGCGGGAGCTGCGCGGGAGCGGGGCCGGCGGCGCTGTGCCTGTGCGTGCAGCGAGCGCCGTGGGACCCACACCTGCCTTTCTGCCCGCTCCTCTGCTTGGGATGGTGCTCCCACTGACGCCGCTTTAATCCCCGCTCTCACCGCAGCATCCAGCTGTTCCCGCTTAACCGAGCGGTGAGTCCACGCCGCTGGGCCCTCCGGGACCCTGCGCGGCCCCGTCTCCATCCCTCTGCACAGCAGGACATGGATGGATGGATTTTACGGTTTGATTTTTTTTTTTTTTTGCACTATTTCATTATGTCTATCAAGATATCACAAAGAAATGTGGTATTTACCCACCCACCTAATTATTTTCTTTCGCTGTCAGTGATCTTGTGGCCAGGGGAGTAAGAAGAAGAGAGGAACAAATAGCAAGAAAAAGGAAGACAAAGATATTGGGGAAAAGACACATGAGGAAAGACAAGGGCCGCTTTTGTCTTTCCAGAAGCTGGAAGAGACGGAGTGGGCAGCTCCAATAAAAATTTTCAGCCTCTTTCTAGTAATCCCCCTATGTGAAAGTGAACCAGAGGTGAATTCCTCAAAAGTGCAAATTAGTTTTGAATGTAATTCTTATTTAGCAGACATCGGTCTTAGAAACTACTAAAAAAGTCATAATAGGCCCCTTTCAGTATATACAATACTCAGTGTATTGTATGTATTATGGTGCGTTGTCACAATCAGGCAAAATTGCAAATTAAACCTTGGCTAAAGGGCAGAGTGTTCTTGCTCCTCTGCGATGCTGGGAATGAAATGGCTGCTGTTTCCACAATGCATGTCTAACTCCTGCATGTCTAACAATGCATGTCTAACTCCTGCAACCCAGACACATATCCATACTGCAACTGCAGTAGGAATGTCAGCTGATGAGGATCTGAGTAACCTGTCCTGCTTGTTTGGACTCCACATCCATTCTACTGGTGTGACAGGCATTACAAGGTGTCTCAGAGCAGGGTACCATGACCCTGCACAGAGTTCAGTAACTCTTTTTTACTTCAGCTGTGGAAAGAAATGCTTGGGACCTGTGCACTTGTGAAGCTCTCCTGTGAGCCTACCTGTGCCATCTGATGCAGGTGCCAGAAAAGATAGGCAGGAGATTGTTGTCAGGAAGTCAATGCTGCCTTTGTAGAAAACAATTTTTACCTTGCTGGTACAGCACATTTTACATGTCCCAGCAGTGGCTGACAGGGACAGAGAGACGTTAGTAACGTTCCCCAGCAACAGGAACTGTTACAGCCCTCCTCCTTTTTCACCGTGGGAATATCAGAAGTTTGGAACAGACCAGCTCCCCCTCCCCTGCACTGTCACTGCTGTGGTACATTAACTTTTTTTCTCTTGCACTGTTCGTACTTAGCAGCACCCGGAGCAGTCAGCCCTCTGTGCTCCCTGACATCCTCTGGGGGAGAAAGCCAATGCCCTTTGCATCATCTGTCCTTGCTGGCACATTTGCAAGTTCTGTCTGTCACTCAGAGGTGCAGAAAGCAAAACCAGTAGCAGCTCGTCCCTCTGCAGGCAACAAGACAGCAGCTGTCTCTGGAAGAAGCAGTGCTTGGATATATTCAGGGCAATTATATACCACAGCTTCACACTTCTTGTCATTCTTATTGTTTGCTACTAACGGAGAGTTTTGGTGCATCAGCGTTGTGTACATCTACAGCGAGACTGGGCTTGTTTCCTTCCTCAGAGCTGCAAAGGCATCCCTCTCAAGCTCTCTTTCCCAGCCATGGCAGAGCCCAAAGCTTCTATTTCTTGCCTTCTCAGGATCTTTCCTATGAATAACAAGGTAACCTCCTTGCTGCACCCTGGTTTTAGTGCTCTTCGCTTGCCCTTGCCTAAGGCTTGGAAACCTCTGGGCTGTACCTTCCTGCAGCACTCTTGTCTTATGTCACTGAATCTATGAACATGATCCCTGAAGATGGTTCTTGGCTGTGGCCTGAGTGATCTGCGTTCCTGGTGCCTTACTTGATCTAAAAAAAAAAAAAAAAAAAAAAGTTGTATTTGGAAAATGCCTCATACTTCAAGGTAGGTTAGTTGCTGTCAGGGAAATACCTGGGTTGGGTATGGCTCACTGCCATCCAGGGATGTTCCACCCCACAGCTGCACATGCTGTATCCACACCCCCTCCCAACCCCTCTGCTTGTCCTGCCCACCAGCAGACTTGACCACAGTGCCTGCCAGCCCGTTTGCCTGTTGTCAGTTCACAGGGAGACACATCTGAGGTCTGAGACATCTTTTTTTTCAGTTTGGCATGATGTAGAGTGGATTAGGACCAAGGAGGCCAGCACCTGGGAGAAGAGACAGCCCTAACTTCATATGAGAGGCCTCTACTGGTGATATTTGAGTCAAGTGGGCACCCTGTGTGTGGACAGGTCTTCCATCTGTTGTGTGGACCCTCCAGCCCAGGTAAGTATTAGATACCACCTGAGTATCTGATACTTGGAGCTTGGGCCTGGATAACTTGTGCTGGTTGGGTACCTGTGTGGGGTAACATCATAGGATGGCTTGAGTTGGAAGGGACCTTCAAAGATTATCTAATCCAACACCCCTTCCACAAGACCAGGTTGCTTAGAGCTCTGCCCAGTCTGGCACTGAACACTGCCAGAGATGGGGCATCTTCAACTTCTCTAGGCAACCTGTTCCAGTGCCTCATCACCCTCATAGTAAAGAATTTCTTCCTAATATCTAATCTAAACCTATCTTCCTTTATATGAAAATTGCTGTTTTTCCTCCTTTCACTAGGGACCTTAGTAAAATGTCTCTGTCTTTCTCATAAGCCCCCTTAATACAATGAAAGGTGAGGTACCTGCTGGGTGTAAGAAACTGGGGGCTCTGGACATCAGAAACAGCATTACCCACTGCAAAGCTGATCAACAACTAAGACTGATGTCAAACAACCAAGCAGGACCCGCCTGAGGGGTGGTTTGGTGAAAGCCCTGTCCAACTCTGTCTGAGCCTTGCCACCACTTCAGCCTTCACACTTGGAGCCCTCTGTGTGTGCTGGGCGATCCCTGTGAGCACCCAGCTGCTCCACAACTTCACCCCGTTCTGTGCAGCCCCTCGTGCGTAATGAGAGCTGCAAGTGACCCATGTAATGAGTAATTGGTGTTTATTTGGTTGTAAAGAATTTTTTCGGAGCGTGGCGCTGGCCGCGATTACGAGTTCATCTGTACGTGACATTGCACTGCACGGCTCCCTAACTATTTTCAACACAATTGATTTTCATTATGGAAAACGCGTTCCCTGAAGGAGACGGCAGCGGTGATGCGCAGTGGCACAGCAGAGCTGAGCTTCATTTTGGGCATGAAACACACCACGTAAATATGTATCAGTGTCGAGTCTGGGGGAAGTGGTGCTTTTTCCACTCCTGTTCCAAGCCCAGAAACCCATACTCACCCTTCTCTGTGGCCAAGGAACTGTCAGCACCAGGGGAAAAAGGAGGAGGGGAACAGCCCCTTGCCACTCTCACCCCTGGCTACTGCAGCTCCTCAGGGTAGGGAGCAGATGGGTCCCCCTTAGCTCATTGTCACCCTCTTCCACCACTGGTACCCCCACTGCAGGAAGGGGGTGAATGCTGTGGTGCTGCCCCTGTGAGCCCTCAGCATGGGCACATCTGGAAAACCGTATGGGGATCATCCTCCAGCTGCCAGCTCAGGTTTTGGAAGCACACCACAACTTACTGCTAAGGTATTCTCTTTTTTATTAAGTATTTAGCAGTGGCTGTTCTAAAGATTAGTGGAGAATGACAGGGAAAAAACCCAAACCCCACAGATGACTTCTACAGTCAGGTTTGGTATACCAGTACTCCCACGCCTGCATTTCTCTCACAACAGGAGCCAAATTGCACAGCCTTATGTAACCAGCTATATAAAGAGTGCCTTGAAGGAAGGCGAAAACACCGCCTACCCCCCACCCCCAGCACCCTCACCCCCAGCTCTTCCTGCCCTCCTCCAGGTGTGTAGGCTGCCCCTGGCCCAGCTGCCCCCCTAAAGGCACCTGCAGCCTGAGTGCTGCTGCTTAAAGATGCCCAAGTGCCATCTCCATGCCTGATGTGCACCCAAATGCTCAAGGTGCATCTGTCCCTGTCTGTGCCTCTGGAAACTGCCTCTAGCTTTAGTGTGTCGCTGGCTGAGGTGTTTCCGTGGTCCGGGGTGGGGCAATGGAGGACAAGGAGAGGGAGTTTACACACACCATGCAAAGCATAAACTGGGTGGTGTGTTCAAGCCGAGAGCCTTTGCTTGCCCAGCTGCAGAAGGCATTTGAGGCAGGGTGAGCAATCGTTGAGCCTTATGGTTTGTCATTGGACCTTTCAGAGTAGTGTGGGGGCAGTCCCAGGACCTACCATTCTGTATAAGCGTCTGCATATATATATATCTATACAGACGCTCACTTCTGAAAAAAAGGCTGCCTTACAGAGCTGTGACCTGGGATGTCTGCAGCAAACTAGGCATCACGCAGAGATGTAGGCACAAAGCACGTGGGTTGCATGAGCAGGAAGCTGGAAGAAAACTGTAGCTGTAGCTCAGTGTTCCTGCCTGAGCCCAGGTTGGAGATTTCCTGCAGGGTGCTCACACCTGTGCTGTAATTGCCTTTTCATTTTCATCCTGAAAATGTTTTACAGACAATGCCTGGGGACAAGCATGGCTTTACCAGGTCTTTCTCTCTTTCATAAACATGCAGATGGCTCACCTTTCCTAAACCGTTCTCTAAATGTTTTCCTCCCAGCTCTAAATGACACTTGGGAGGATGCGAAGGGCAGCAGTGAAGGGAGCTGTGCCTTCATTGTGCACATAATTCCAAAACAGTCATGTAAAATACATAACTGCTTGAACAAGAACTGCTTAAAATATGAATTCTAACTCAGCTGGCAACTGCTGTAGCAGGGACCAAAGTTGCTGTGGGAGAAGGTGTCTGTGCCGAGGTTGAAGCTAAGCAGCAAGGCACAGGGTGCAGGATTGCTGTCAAAGCTCTGCTGCTATGGTGACTTTTGGTTAATTTTAATTGTTTCCACCTCCCTTTTCATGCCTTTCATAGATGAAAACAGTTTTATCCACCTCATGAGAGAGAAGTGTTGTGGGAGGCAATTCACATATATATAAATACGTCGTGCTATAAAGGTTTTTCTCATACTGATGTAGATGGAAGCTTCAGATTTTTCTCATTTTTGGGGGGAGGCAGGATTTATGAATTAACTCAGTCCACACTGAGCTAGAAGCCAGCCAGGAAAGCAGCCCAGCTCCATGAGCGCTGCCATGCCCGAGGACAATCCAAACTGCAGTTGTAGTGCCTTTCCATACAGTAGCAGAACCACAGCTCTGAGGTGGAGGCTTCTTTGCAGCCCATGCACTTCACAGGGGTCAGGAGAAAAGCCTTTGGAGTGATATCAACATGCACTGTGCCAGCATAAGTCAGGTTGCCTGTGACAGGGCTGGAGACAAGAGAAGGGTTTTCTGTGAGAAATACCTGCCCAGGGGAAGGGGAAGTGCTTAGGCTGTTTTCACCACAGGAGCACTGACTCATGAACTCTTTGCTCTGGACCTCCTTCGCTGTATCACTGCTTCTCATTTTTTCCTTCACCTCCCTTATTGTACTTTGCCATAGGCTACATTCAGTGCACAAATCTGGTATTTTATGTTTGTACAGCTCCTTAGACAATATGGCCTTTGAACACTTATGGTAACATGATTATTTTAGGGCACTGACAGCTGTTTAAATTTCCTTTATAGTATTGTTTAGATCCTTTTTCTTCAAATGTGAAAATATTGCTAATGCAGGCTGTGCTGGTAATGTAGACTCAAGCTAGGTTATTTCAATATGTATGAGATTTCTTCCTATGCAGTAAGGGAACCTTCCTGAAGTTGAAATGAGTCATTACTCCCTCATAAACCCGCTGCAGACAGTCCCCTCCGCTGGCAGCAGCTCAGAGCCATCTCCGTGTTATGCCACTTGCAAAGAACTGGCTGTGTGTGTGTGTCTCTCTGTTTTTCTTCCTCTCTCCCTTCTGCCCCTGGCTTTCCACAGTAATTGCCATTCTCCTCCATTCCCACAAGTACAGGGAGAGCTACAGGAAATTATATTGCTAATTAAGCTATGGAAGAGAATACAAAAGCCTTAAACTATAAATACTCCATCTGTGTTAAAAACCAGTGACATGTATTGTCCTTGCTGATTGGAAGCCAGCACAACCAAGGAGGTAGGCAGAGACACCAGGAGCAGGCAGTGCAGGCAGCATGCTCTCAGAGAGCCTCTGACTGCTGCCCCCAGACTCAAGTCACAGCATCGCTGCAGCAAGAAATCAGGATCACAAGCAAAGCCACGATTCCATGTTATCCAGCTTTTCTAAATACAACCTGCACCGAAGTACAGGTGATGCCTGTCAGGATTTTTATGTAGCGTCAGGCTTAAAGCAGCAGCTTTCTAGCAGCAGCGTAGTCTATGGTGATGGGATGAAGCTGGAAGGCCGCTTGCAGCCTCTGCAGCAGCACCCCCAGTGGAGCATGTGCTGGTGCATTAGTGCACCCCAGGCCTCCCTGCACCCACACATGGACCTGCTGCAGCTGCCTGGAGCATCGCTCAGGGCGCAGCCTGCTGGTGCTTGTAGCAGCTGTCTGGTGCCCAGCTCATCCACACCCAGTGCCTGCAGGTCCTGCCCGGCTGGTGGGGCTGCGGGGCCTTCCAGAAGGACAATTCCTCAGGGCAGGGGTGTGGAACAGGTGCCTTGCTGGGAGCCATTCATTCCCTCTGAACACTCACTTTCTGCCTGGCACTGTTATGCCACAATGTGCCTGCATGAATCTCTACTTGATGTCATCGGCTGAGTTTGTGCCTGTAAATCCTGGATTTGTGCAGAGGTGTTAAAACCACTTTGTGTTATTTGGTACTGAGGCAAGTGGCTGAAGAGGGAGAGCAGGCACTGGCAGTGGTGCCTTCTGCTACTGCACCCACAGGCTGCACCCCAGCTACGGGTTTTTCTTTACAACCAAACCAAGTTAGGTTTGGAATAATCCACACTTTCTTGGTTTTGATGGAATTTAAGATGTTCCCATTCGTGACAGGCAAGGGATTTAAGAAAAATACAAAGTATTCAGAAAAAACTAGGCCTTGATACTCGGTGATGCTGTGTATGCACAACATTCATGTTTTCTAGGTCATAGAAATAGGAACAGGAAGAGAGATCTGATCCACAAAAGTACTTACATGATACTACTGGTCACCACAAGTGCTTCAGTTCAAAGTCTCAGTCCTCAAAACCTGTGCCAAGATGCTGAGTTGACACGTGTGAAGAAGTTCATACCCATTAACCAGAGCTACAGGAGGTGCTGGCAGCGCTCCTTAGCTGTAAAGTGGTGCAGGCAGCACAAGATCAGTTAGCTGAAACACCTGACTGTTTATCAGACAGAGGGGGCCACGCTGCTGCACCTTCATATAAACTTGTGCACAACTGGGCATTAGTTTGGTTTGGTAAATCATTCTGTTTGAGGCAGTTTCTCATAATAAAACTAAAATTACAGTTGGAGCTACATGCAAAAGGATGTGTTTCCTAATGGAAGCACTCTGAATTCAAGCACTTACAGAAATGAAGTGCTTTCCTCCTCAACTTTGATGGTTGGTGCCTATTTGTTATGATGGTGGTTCATTACTTAATTATATGTCTCTTTGGCCCATGTTTCTTGCCTAATATGCTTCATGTTGTGCAGTGAATGAAACAGAGTTTTGGACAGCCCGTTCTGCCTAGAGAATGAGGCAGGTGTCCTGCGGGACAATAATGCCGTAAATAGCTTTATTGTTATTTGTGTATGCCAAGAAGCCAGATCAGTGTTTCAAGCAGGTTTCATCTTCCCTCTGTTTAGCAGAAAAAGGAAGTTTTCCCCTTGGAGCTGATGTGGTCCAACAGCTCTCTGCTCCATTCCTTCTGCCATGGCTCCCTGTCAAGGGGTCCCCTTGCTTCCAGTTTCTTCTCCCCTGGGACTTAAGGAGGTTGCCTCTGCCAGCTCAGGGAGCAGAGCCAGCTCCGAGGGCTGCCAGGGCTGGTGTCAATGCAGGGAGGGAAAAGTAGGACTCCTCTCCTTGGCAACAAGCTGTTAGATCAATGCAATCCATAAATATTATCAACCACCCTTTCTAAGGAACAAGCACATTGCCCCAGGAAAAGTGCTCTCAGTTCTTAATTAACTGCCCAAGCTACAGCACACAAACTCTCTTCTGCACAAAATGAAGTGCCTGCAGAATGAACTGCCCTGCTTACCATGGCCTGTTCTGGGTGAAAGCTATTTGCCCACAGGGCTTTTGTGTGCAGGCCCAGTGCAGCAGGATAGACACTCACCAGGCACTAATGAAGAGCAGATAACCTGCTCACCAGCACGTTGTTTCTCCCTGAATACCCCCTCCTTCCCCAAGACGAGACAGCTACAGAAGGCTTTCAAAACCCAAACCTTCTGGAGCAAATCCTGTGACTGCACTGAATAGTGGAGGCTGTGCCTCTTCCCCAGTGGCATGACAGGGACCCATCTTCCCCCATACACCCACAGGCACCAACACCTTTTTTCCGGGTAGCAGCCTCTCGTTATCTGGTTACTCAGTGGAGCTCAAAGCTCAGCATGAGCCACTAGATTGCTGCAGTGAGCAGTGATCTGTAGTTCTGCAGGGTCCCTCTGCAGTCATTGGTGGGGCATAAGCAGAGCAAGGGCATAGAATCACAGAATAGATTGGGTTGGAAGAGACCTTTAAAGGTCATCTAGTCCAGCCCCCAAGAAATAAGCAGGAACATCAACTAGATCAGATTGCTCAGAGACCTGTCCAACCTGATTGAATATTTCCAGGGGGAGGACATCTACCATGTCTCTGGGCAATCTCTTCCAGTGTCTTACCACCCTCATTGTAAAAACTTCATTATACCTACCCTCCTTTAGTTTAAAACCATTTGTCCTTGTCCTATTGGTACAGGCTTTAGTGTAAATCATGTCTATATCTTTTATGTAAGTCCCATTCAAGTACTGAAAGGCAATGAGATCTCCCTAGAGCCTTCTCTTCTCCAGGCTTTCCTCATAGGAAAAGTGCTCCATCCCTTTGATCATTTTTGTGGCCCTCTTCTGAACCTATTCCAACAGGTCCATGTCCTTTCTGTCCTGGAGGCTCCAGAGCTGGATGCAGCACTGCACGTGGGGTCTTCTCCACACTCCAGCACCTCAATGTCTTTCTTGTTGGAAGGGGCCCAGAACTGAACGCAGGATTTGAGATGCAGCCTCACCAGTGCCAAGTACAGGAGGATGATCACTGCCCTGGTCCTACTGCACACGCTCTTGTCCATTATGTCCAGCTTTTCTTCCTCCAGCACCCCAAAGTCCTCCTCCACAGGGCTGCTCTCAAACTCTTCAAGCCCCAGCCTATATCGATACTGGGGGTCCCCCCAGTCCAAGTGCAGGACCTTGCACTTAACCTTATTATTCAGCCTCATTGAAGCTTATGAGGTTGACAGGGTCCCACCTCTTGAGCTTATCCAGGTCCCTCTGGACAGCATCCTGCCCCTAAGGCATCATCCTCTTTACCTTCCCACAGATGCAATTTAGTTGAATATGCATTTGCTGAGCCGTGTGTTCTTTGCTGCCACGACCCTTTAGCACTTGTGGAATACAACTAATATTTCCTTAGTGTAGTGCTGTAACATACTTTCCTTTTTTTATTTGATGGCTTGTAAATGAGTTTTAACTAAGCTGAATAGAAGGATAGGTGTTCAGTCTCATGGCAGCCTCCATGCTCAGGGTGCCTCCACTTTCACTACAAACCTTTCTTGTGATTTTTCTCTTTGAGAAGCTCCAGCTGTGCTGTGGAAGGATGGCAAAGCCCTCACCTGCCCCACAAATTTCCACTTTGGTAGAATGAGCTTATTGACTATTTCCCTGCTTTTCTTTGCATATCTTAGAAAAATTATGGTCTCCTACAAACCAAATGTGCTTCCTGAGGGTAGGGAAACATCCTCTCTAAAGCAAATGCTATACAGGCTGGAGGGAAATCTAGGGGCTTCCTAGAGCAATTGTTGAAGCTTTCTCCTCTTTCTGGAGCAGCAGAGCACCAGTAGCTCAAACCTCAACCCACCATGGGCTCGATGCTGAACAGAAAGCATGTCAACATGAGTAACTCTATCAGTCACAGCCTTGCCCAGCAGTTCTCTGCAAGCCAGTTTGAGGGATCCACCTGCATCCTGACAGTCATAAGCAGGGAGGGAGATGAGAATGGTTCTCATGACCATCTTCCAATATCTCATTCTCTTAGAGAAGGGGCTTTTGGCTTCTGGGTAACACAGCTGGTCTTGCAAGGCACATGGTGGTAGTCCAGGCTGAATAGCTGTCAGGACTGGATTCTACATTTTGTCTGTGCACCGAGACATCATGTTTCTAATGATACAGTTAGAGATGTTTTGGGGTTTTTTGCCCATTAGAGCTTTTCTTCATTAAGGGTCCCACAAGACACACACTAGGAGAAAATTATGGCAACACAGAAAGCTGTCAGTTCATTCCTGTGCAATTTTCAGATGCATGCACCTCTGTTAACTAACCTGTGTCAGCAATACTGCATCTGCATATACATCTGCATACATACCTATGTGTGCATACATTTTGCATGAAGTGTTTATATCACAAGGCAAAGGCTGGAAAAAATGGGCTTCTTGTGCATCAGGATCCTTATACTGCTCTGCTAATGGAGAAATGAATTTGCATGAGCTTGGACATGTATTAGGATTTGTAAATAATTTATATGTATTTTGTCAATTTAAACTAAATACTGTATCTAATACCTTAGAGGTGAAGTCGTTAGGCTTCGTAAGGCAAACTCAAACATGATGTAAGCATAATGCAAGCTGTACATGAAAAGAATAAGGACTCTGTTCCCTCAGACTGGGCTGTAAATGAGACTTATGCAAGCATGCATTTGTTTCATTTGATGGGAAGATTTAAACCTATTCGAATGTCTTTATTCCAGATATCAGGGTCTTTTAAGAGATCTTTTATCCTTGTTGTCATGTTTTGTATTAAAACAAAATGCCAATGAGTAAGAAAAACAGAGGCCATGTGGACATGTCAGGTATGAACACCTCTAATGAGTAAGTCTGTATGTCTGTTGGTCTGGGTGTAAGAGGTTTTTTTCCTTGCTCCAAGGTGACAGCTTATTTGCAAAGTTGGGCTAATGTCTTCCACGTGGATAAATGCTGAAGGTGTCATTTCACAGCTGTGCTCTCCTGAGAGCTGAGGTTGGAAAGGGATGATTTATTTCCACCTGTAAAATTCCTGGGTTTGCTAACAGAGATTGTGCTTCTTCTCACTGGTAACTGAAATACTTATGCCACTTGTGGGTGACGTAATGATGTAACCACACGTACCTGTGTGATTCATATCTCAAATCATATGAAAATCCTTTCGAAAACCCTGAAGAATAACTTGTCAGGCTGATAGTCAGTGCAGGTCTCTTAGACACTGCTGCCAAGGGCTGGATCAAATGCTGGTGACAGTTTCTGATAAATTGATGTTTACAGCATGTTAATACCAAGAAAAAAGGAAAGCATTTGGCAATAAATCTTTTGGGAAAGGATGTGGCACAACTAGATAGGAAGTGGTGGTATCATGCTGGCATAATTTATGCCACAAGGTGCAGTGAGAAGTGCAAGATTAGAGCCCATATATTAATTGCTCCACACAGGCAACCCACTGGAGCTGCAGAGGTGACCTGGAGCTGCACTGGCACAGCCCAGGACAAAGCAACTCAAGGGCTGTGGGGCACCGGATGAAAGCAGCAGTGCAGGGTTGTCATGCTGCAGGGCCAGCTTCACCCCATGCATTCTTTTGTACAGGAATAGCAGGAAATGCTCTGCTCTCCTTGCAAAAAGCAATGACGGTTGCATCTAGTGAGTTTTTATCATAAGCTTATCATCAAGCCTCTCACACAATTTAAGGCTCTCCCACAAAATGACAAATTTGTGAATGGACAGGAATTCTATCCTGAGATTTTACAAAGCAATTACTGAAATTTGGAAACTGTTCTCTGGATGACATTATTAAAATGCATTGACCTTCATGACAATCTTGCTGATGAACTAAATGGGCAGGAAGCAGGCAGAAGTGCAGCATTCCAGTGTTTCTGGCCAGTTTTTGTGTCAGATATACTTCCTTTATTGCTCTAAAGTGGTGCAAGGAAACGTATTTTTTTTTTTTACTGCTTTAGACATCCATCCATCACCTGAATTTTTCTTGATATCATTGCATTGCTCTGGGGAGCATCTGGCATTTGTTCATTTGTGTGCTGAGAACTTGCTTCAGTGAACTGTTGATGGAAGAGTTCAGCATTTCTCTGCTCATCAGAGCTGGTTTATTTGTTTAATCAGCAACTCTGTGCTCTTGGTTGTCTGTACCCTGTGAAGCTGGGACTGTGCCTCCACGTCAGTATTAGAGGAGGATTACATTGCAATTCAGCTTGATCTTCCCATTCAACGTGCAGCTATGCTTACTTTTTCATTCCTGTTAGGCCAGACCATCACATTGCAACAGAGCTGCATCAGTTTATGCTGGGTGAGGAGCCCCGCAAATGCTGCGTGCTTCAAAGTGCTGCCAAAATAAGCCCCTGATAGATTAACTGCCCACAGCACTCAGTGATCAAAGCAATCATTCTCAGGTGATGCTGTGAAGAGAAATAGGGGGAAGCCATCCTAACCACACTATTGCTTGAAGGAATAGCATGTGTGCTACTTCTTTTGCCTTGTTGCCCTCTTTGGGGTAAGCACTCATCCCTGGAGACTTGTTTTTGTAACGGCAGAAAGTTGGATAGGGGGTGTAAAAAGATTTACTGTCTGCCTTCCATTGCTTGCTTGCTGTATTTATCAGAAGTCATAGAAGGAGGTGATGGTGAAGAAGAGTGTTAAGACAGGATGAAGGAAGAGATCTGTTACTACCAGTGAGGGTGCATTTTTAATGGCTCTTGTAGCAGACATATTAAAATACATATTTTAAAAATGGTAGTACCTGCTGTTTTGTCTTTGTAGGAGGAACAGGAAGAAAATTACCTTCAAGAAGAATTTGAATACAGAATTTTTAAAGGTCCAGAGAGGTTAATTTCAGACAGGACTGGTAATGCCATGCAACTGTAATGGATACACCCTTCTAGATGAAAATAAATAGCTCAGGCCACTTGGAATGAATATAGAAAGGTTGCCAGAATAAGCAGAAATAACACAAAGATGGCTGAGGCCCATCTGGAATCAATTGTGGCCATGGATGTCAAGGACAACAGGGAAAGTGTATCAATAACAAAAGGAAATCTAAGGATAACATGGGCCTGCTGGTAAATGAAGGGTGGGCACTGATAATATGAGCACTGAATGCCTTCTTTGCATCGATCTTCACTGACAAGACTCAGGAACCTCTGGCCTGGTAGCCCAGGGTAAGGGAATGTTGGAAGACTTTCCCTTGGTTGAAGAGAATTGGGCTAGAGGACATCCACAAGTCCATGGGCCCAGACAGCCTGCATCCATGAGTGCTGAGAGAACTGGCAGATACCATGCTGGGCCACTCACCGTCATCTTTGGGGCAATCAGGAGAGGTGCCTGAAGGACTGGAAGAAAGTGAGTGTCACATCAGCCTTCAAAAAGGGCAAGAAGAACCCAGGAAAATACTGGCCATCCAGCCTCACCTTAGTCGCTGGAAAGGGAAAGAGTATCTCATTCTGGAGGCTATCTCTATCCACATGGATGACAAGAAGGTGATCGGTAGTCAGCATGGATTCAGCTGAAGGTAAGTGATGCTTGACCAACCTGATTGCCTTCTACAATAAAACAACTACCTGGATGAATAAGGGGAGAGCAGTGGATATTGTCTACCTCAACCTGAACAAGGCTTTTGACGCTGTCTCTCACAGCATCCTCGTAGGCAAAGTCAGGAAGTGGGGATTGGATGTGTGGACATTGAGGTGGATTGAAACCTGGATGAATTGTAGATCCCAGAGGGTTGTAATAGTGGTACAGGGTCTAGTTGGAGGCCTGTCCCTAGTGATGCCCCCCAGGGTTCTATACTGCGCCAAGTGTTGTTTAACTTGTTCATCAGTGACTTGGATGAAGGAGCAGATGCCTTCTCAGCAAGTTTGCTAATGACACAAAGCTGTGAGGAGTGGCCAATACCCCAGAGGGCTGTGTTGCCCTTCAGAAGGACCTTGACAAGTTGGAGAGGTGGGCAGAGAGGAACCCTCTGAAATTCCGCAAAGGCAAATGCAGAGTCCTGCACTTGGGGAAGAATAACCTCAGGCACCAGCACAGGTCGGGGGCTGACCTGCTGGAAAGCAGCTCTGTGGAGAAGGATCTGGGGGTGCTGGTGGACAACAAGCTGTCCCTGAGCCAGCAGTGCCCATGTGGCCAAGAACACCAATGGTGTCCTGGGGTGCGTTAGGAAGAGCGTTGGCAGCAGGCTGAGGGAGGTGATGCTGCCCCTCTGCTCAGCGCTGGTGAGGCCACATCTGGAGTGCTGTGTCCAGTTCTGGGCTCCTCAGGTCAAGATGGACATGGAGCTCCAGGAGCAAGTCCAGCAAAGGGCTACAACGATGAAGAGGGGACTGAAACCTCTCTCTTACAAGGAAAGACTGAGGGAGCTGGGCCTGTTCAGCCTGGAGAAGAGACAACTGAGAGGGGACCTCATCAATGTATTTAAGTATCTGAAGGGATGGTGTCAGAGGATGGAGCCACACTCTTCTCTGGGGTGCCAAAGCAATAGAACAAGAGGCAATGGGCAGAAACTGATGCATGGGAGGTTCCAGCGGAACAAAAAGAAAAAATTCTTTACTGTGTGGGTGAGTGTGCACTGGACCAGCTACCAAAGAGGTTGTGGAGTGTCCCTCACTGGAGATATTCAGGAACCACCTGGATGCAATCCTGTGCCATGTGCTCTAGGATGACCCTGCTTGAGGAGTAAGGTTGGACAAAATGATCCACTGTGGTCCCTTGCAACCTGACTTATTATGTGACTCTGAAATACTTTGTGCTTCATTAATAATTCTCACATAGATATTTGATATTTGATCATTTTACTGTCTGATATTTTATTAATTAATTTTGTTCCTAATTGAGGCTTTCTATTGTCCTAGAGGATGGCTAGGGGACACGGCATGAGTAACAGGCTGATCCACTGGGTTTTCTGTATTCATGAGGCTCCAATTCCTTGAAGAGGAGCTGGAAATCCTTTTTGCCAGGGGTTAATGTACGAGGCTCAGAGTGGATGAAGTTTGTGTGCTCTTTTTAATAAGCACTGCTTTTCTTTGCATAGACATTCAAACTCCCTGAATTAGAGTGCTGCCTGAAGGGACAGGTATTATGAAAAGAGCTGCCAAAGCCTTTGTGTGTCGGTGGGAAGCCCCTGATTATCACAAGAGGATCTAAATTGAAAGGTGACATTCAAAAGACCATTAAGATAAAAGCCAGGATGGATTTCCTTCCAACCTCACTTAATATGAACTTTAGTTTAAAATCCCCTTTCCTGAGAGAATGTGTGATTTCATATACACAGCTTATTCCTTAATTGGGCACAGTCTGCTGCTTCAGAAAGCAATTGCTTAGCCAGGAGAGGTAATGAGATTAATTGCAGAAGTAATAAGAATGCCAATATATATGACAAATATGTATTTCTAATCTTTCAGCCATGAGAGGCAGGTGAAAAACATAGCACCAGCTACTTCCAGATGCTTTTCCAGGAGAACAAGCACCGATCTGGTATGGCCAAAATTGCCTCTACTGTGTAAACCAGGTTTCCTCATGGATGGTTTTGTGGAACTTTAGGAAATTGAAATGAAGAGTGTTTATGGTGAATTTTTGTTGTTCTGTTTTCTTGTCCTCTGAACTCCCTTCAAGACTGTTGCCTACATTGTGCTCTCCGAGGCTCTTCATAACCTAGTTTTGAATGAAGCATGAAACTGGGGTCTATCCTTTCTGCCTGAAAACTGTCCCGTAATTTCACAGTTCTCCCTGCTTGGCCATGGCTCGTAGCTGAGAAATGTTTCAGTTTTGTCCCATTTTTCCTGTTACAACTGTATGATTTTTCCTAGAAAAATACACAGGAGTGAGTGTGTGTGTGTGTGTGTGTGTGTGTGTGTGGTTCTCCCTTCTGAGCATTAACCAGATTGCCATGTGAGCCTGAGACTTGGAAGTGCAGATTGAGGAAAAAGTGATGACAATAACTGCTAATAGTTACCATTTGTCAAGCATAAAATATACTTCGATTTTTCCAGTCCTTTCCCTGTAAAGCCAGTGATGCTGTCAGCCTGGCTGATCCCTGGGAGCTACTGTTGATCAAAGTTATCCTGCAGCTTTGGGATGCCTCTGGCCAAGGTCTCAAGACCCAGACTAGTATCTAAACAATGCTCCTCCTGTGATAACAGACATTGGCAGCAGCACAAATCCAGCTTGCTGTCTTTTCCCTCCCATCATGTACTACCCATGTGCAAGTCCCCGTATTAGCAGAAATAGGCAGTAAATGGATTGCCTAATTTGCACAGCTGGGCCTTGTAGTTCTCAGCTATTGTTGAAGGAAATGCATGAAATGAGCAGGTCGTTTCTGTTATGTGCCTGTTCAAAGCTGCCTACTGTCTTCAGGAGTTACGGCAGGCTTTTTCAACAACAATTTCCCTTTTTTGTGAGGTTTGTCTCTGTCTTGCAATGCAGGATCAGGGATCCACCAAACCTGCAATAGGTACAGAGCCAGACCCACAGTGTATCACATCATGTCTTCAATCCAATGCTGCAGTGAGTGGTTGCAGCGAGCTGCCTTTGACCCTGCCTCCCACCCAACTTTCTTGGCTCACCACCATGTTAAAGCTGCCTAAAACTCAGCACCTGGCTGAAAAGCTTTGCAAAGGAGCTGGTTTAGCCTTCAAGAATTTAAATACTTACATTAAATTCTCACTATAGTAGGCTTTGATTTTGCTGACCACACTGAAGTCCCTGTTTCTGTGCATGACTAATATTTAACCCAGGTTGGGAGAGGTTTGTCTTCGGAGGGATTGGAGCAACAGGCATAAGATGAAGCAAACTTGGCAAACAGTTCCATCCGCTGTCGTGTTATCAGGGTTACTCTGGGGAAGGTACAGGAGGTGACTTTGGGTTTTGCAGGAAATCAGTGGCAGAACCCATCACAGCCTAGCCTTGACTCTCCTGACTTGCCACGAGAGTGCAGCTTTTTTTCATCATCTCCTATAATAAATTGCCTAATTTAGTCTGCCTCCAGAAAATATTGATGGCACATCTCTTTTACAAGGCAAAGTAAAAAAGTACTTTTAAATTTCTCTCTCACACATTCTTTATTTCAGAATTTTGGTTTGTGTTTGATTTTTCTGGATTTATCATAGAGTTCAAAAGCGGTCTTAGTCCTCATGTTTTTTCCTGTTCTTCACAGATCTGTCAGGCAAACTGTCCTAAAATTGCCACAGCTGGTAGTAGATACAGGCCTAGCTCTCTGCTACCTACTATTCTGTGAAGACTTTTAGTTTCCTGCTTGGAAACAATCATGCTTACAGCCAGCTCCAAGGAGTTGAAGGTGAAAATAGCCTGAGTTTGCCTTCCTGCTGGACCAGAACTGTTATCTCTCATTCACTCACTATCACTTTATCCTACTTAATTTTAAATGTACCAAGCAGTACAGCTTCTGTCACATTACTTTTGAGAGAATTTTGTATGTCTCACTGCCAAGAAGTCCTTCCTCAAACTCCATATTTTCCCTTCCTATCTTTACCCTTGAATGCTAATTCTATCCTAGTGTATTTTCCTAATTGTGTCCTTGCTCTTCATAATATTTAAACCCTCTCAGGTCTTTCCTGTCATCGCTTGACTGTGCTACAAGCATTAACCCCTTGAGCCTTAGTGTTCTGTTTGTAAGCGATTCAAGTTTTCCCAGTAGCTTAGGAGACAACACCACAAATCTTCAAACCTGCTTCACAGGCAGAGTGGTGGAAATTATTCTTTGAACCACCAGTAAAAAAAAAAGAGAAAATGTCAGCACAAACAGAGAAATTTGCTTCCTTTGGAGAAATAACATATGTAGTCAATGTTAGTTCTGATAAGAAATTGCAAAATAAACCTGCTTTGTTTTTAGCAGTCCACCTAGACCTTCTTTGGAGTTATTAATTGCATTCTGTTTAGTTTGTTCATCTACCTCCACTAACTTCCAGCTACATTAGCTAATGAAAGGTTGCTTAGCCAGGTGGATCTTTAAATGCTTGCAGCATCCAAAAGTAAGAAGGTTAACAGTCCAAATGCTCTAACATTTGAAGATGCTTACAGCATGAAAGCCTTCTTTTGCATTTTTATTGCTTTGGAAGCCACAGAAGACAATTGTAAATACTTTGAGGACATGCTTTTGGCATGTGTTGAAAGACACATCCCTGCAGTGGTGCATGTGCTGTGTTTCTTGGGGCAAGGGTGAAGGGCACCAGGGTTCTCGGGACCCGAGAGTTCCCATTATCCGCTCAGTGCGGGAGCTGGTTGAGAGAACTGGTCTTTACCTACAAATCTGCTTATTCAAACAGAATCCCCTGAATTGCTGTAGGGGAAGAACAGAGGCCTTGGGAGTATATAAAATGTCATCTTCCCTGACTGACTGTGGTACCTTACCAGTAGCTGTCTGCATGGAGACGTATTCTTTTTGTCGCTGACTGGTCACCCTTACCATGTTCAGAATCTGAGTATTTTGTGGTCTTCTCTCCTCTACCAATAAAACACCTTCCCTTCTGCAACCCTTTCAGTCTTTCTATTGCTTCCCAACTAGGATACCCACATTCTTGACAAACCATGACCTTGCATGGTACAGAGATACCTGCTTCAGGAAAATCTGCAAATGTGGATTCTGGCACATGGAATAGATTACAATGGTCAGGGATCGAACAGAATAGCGTTGATTGGGAATCTGCAAGGTGAGGGAAGTGCAAGGCAAGCAAATACCTCTCACCTTGTGGGGTGTGCAGCTGCGACTTCAACATGCATGTACTCATGGCCAGCAGCCCCTGGGCTAGGACCTGCCATGTGTTTTGATCATGTGCTGTTTATATAGCCTAAGTAATCCATTATTCCTGTCTGTTCTGGTATTTCTTTACATCTGGAGAGTTTTTTGAATTGGACTACTCCCTGAATAACAGATTAAAAAAAAAAAAACAGAGAAAAACCCCCAAAAGCTGAATAATTCGTATTTTGCACGTATTTATAGACAGTCCGAAGCTTTTCCCTAATATCTCAAGTGCTTAAAGAAAACAATGCATGACTTCTTTGGCATCAGATGAATATGTTAGAAAACCATCCATGTAAATCTCTGGTCTAGTCTTGATCCCACAAGGCAGATCCTCTGGATGCTGCCCATCTGCCTGACTTGAGCTCCACAGCAGTTGCCAGGGCTGGGAAGTAATCAGATATGCCTGCAGGATTCTGGCAAGGGGAGTATTGGGGCTGGGAGCTTGCATCAGGAGCAACTGATCACAGACCAGGAAGACATTCCAGAAGACAGGAATCTATAACACACATGCCTGTGACCCATCAGAAGGCAGCATGGAGATTGAGATGAAATCGCTTCTAATGAGTGAACCACTGCAGGGGCTGGATGTAAACTAAACACTTTCGGGCTTTGGTCTTCAGACTTCCCATCAACAGAAGCTTGCCTAAAAGGCAGTTTCCTCAGAATATAGGATAAGCAGTCTAGCAAATGTACATATGCCTCAGCAAAATGAATTTTAAATGAATCTGCCATGTAGAATTGCAAGCTTAGTAGATTCAAGGAGCGTGTGATAAGGTGGAATATATTTGGGTCTCAGTAAAACATGTAAAAAGAGTTCATCAAAGATGATGCAAATTGCCTTGGTTCTGACATAGACTTAGCAATTTGTAAAAGTGCCCAAGGTGCTACTAATAAGGGATAGCTGGCAGCAAGGTATCAGTGGAGACCACAAGGGAATCGGGAAGCGATGATGAGATATGCAATGTTAAATAGTCTGCAATCTATATTCAGAAAAATCCCCATGCAGGAGCCAAATGAGGGAATAGGCATTACTTGGATGCTGTTCCTGGAGAGTACTGGACAGGGAAGAGCTGTAGGATCAGGGAAAGGAAAGATGGTTAGAAACGATACGGTGAAATTTGTAGAAAATGCAAAATGATCCCAGAATATGCCAGCTTACTGGGGCAAGCCCGGGGGCAGAAACCCAAGAGTTTCAATCTTGGCAACAGTAAATGATACATAAAGCTGCAGTGCAGCAGGCTCACTATGATATTATTCTTTACTAATTTCCATGGTATCTGAGCTCTGCAGAGATTATATAAATAGACACTTCTGAAGAAACTCTGCTCTCTACTAGGATACATGAGGAATTTTATTTATCAACTTTTGTGTTTTGCAGTGATGGGGTGGGGTATAATTGAGAAAGGCTTGAATTCAGGCTTGGTTACAGCAAGATCATCCCGTTCCTGCGAGAGAAAAAAGAAGCTGTGCTTGCAATATTGCTGGTGACACTCCTCTGTCCTGATCTCCTTCAGGGTTTGCCCCAATGCAAAAATGACCACTACCCCTGATAAATGTTGCTGATGTGAGTGCCTGTCTCTGAAGCACACTCGTGCTCAGGAGCTGGAGCTTGGATCTAATCTGCTACTGAAGGAACAGCCTGAGGACTGCCCAAAGCACTGGTATGGGTACCTTCATAGCAGCGTGTGTGGGAGAACATGTGGGCTGCTGAATCGTCAGGCAGATGACGTGATATTTTATTTCACTCTATTTCTAGAAACCCCAAACCTTCGTTCCTAAGTGGTTTATGGTGCATTAGTGATGGTGGGAGGTGGCAAATACATGATTCAGCGCTGCCTGGGTCTTTATCCTTTAGTACAGGCCCATCATAAACGGTGGGAAGAGCTTCTAAGTGAGGGCTGGAATAGGCTATTTGGCTGTGAGGGCAGTCCTGAAGGATGCCCTTGGGAGAGGGGCATGTGCTGGTGCACATACTCTGTCTAGTAAAACCACCCTGCTTTCTAACACATCACACTCCGTGTAACTTTAGGTATGTTTTAGACCTGTTTCTTATGGAACTTTCATGGGATCTTCTGGACTACTCTCTTGTCACCCTTGTGATGTAACTTGTTAGCCAGTTTCAGCCAGAAAGGAGCTTCAAAAATAGCACTGATCCTCTGAGTTTCACCAAAAGTGTTGCGTGCAGGAGAAAAGAGAAATTGTTCCCAGGATTTCCTCTGAGAGTCACCAGTGCTGCAGCACATGCCAGCTTGCGTGTTGTCACCAAAGTATGCTTCTGGGGAGAGCTGTGAGGCAGAAAAGCTGAAGGGTTAGAAGGAGAGAAGAGTGAATTGTACCGTGATTCACTTAGAAAGCCGGTTAACCCCAAGGCACAAAGCCAGAGAGAGCATGGCTGGTCACTTCTATCATTCACTGGGCTGCTCCATCCTTGCTCTGGATTTGGCCGAGCCCCAGGCAGCTGGACAGTGCTGGCCGTGTAGGGTCAGGAACTGACGTTAGGGACAGCTGAACAAACCCCGTGTTTCTGCACAAAGAGATCTTAATGCGAGGAGGAGAAGGCATCAGCCGTGTCCAGGATGTCCCTAGACAGTACCCTAATGTCCTTGAATCATAAGTTGCTCTGCAATCACAAGGCTGTCCTGTCCTCTTCCCCCAGTATAATCCTATTAAAGATCACAGGGTTACAACTCATCGTGCAAAAAGAATTTGACCTGTGCTTTCCCCCAAGCTGCCAAATGAGGGCTAGTCTGTGGTGGGGGTTGTTGCTATGCTGAGGGGAAGGCAAATGAGGCAGGTGTTTGGGGAAGACATTGTGTTTTCTTAGTTTTTAACTGCTAATAAGGCAGCAGAGGAGAACAGCACATTGATTGATTCAGTGTGTCTTGGGACTGGAAACACCCTCATTTGCAGCTGCAGGGGTTGCTCAGCTCTGTTAGCTGGAAAAAAACAGGGCATCAGCTGTAGAAATGCAGCTTCTGCATGTTTCCTTTCACATAAAATTAGTGGTGGGCTTACTCTGTGCTGACTTAGTCTAGCTACAGTTTAAGTGCCCTAGACCCCCACCCTGGAAGAGGTTGAACTGGAGCTGGAACATGAACACTTAGTGGCACAGCAATAAAATTACACTCTAAGGTGTGATGGCCCTTCACAGGCTCCTCTCAGAAGCAGCATAGTCTGCAAGCCGAGATCCCAGCAGAGGGAGTTTTTGTCGGAGAGGACTGTGCAAATTACAGCACATCAGTCCACAGACATTAAAGGTCAGATAATACTGAGGGGCATATTACCCCCAAAGGTCCTCAAGCTTCCAGCCTCTCAGTCAGATGCCTGCAAGGGTGTCATGCTTCATGGACACTGCCATCTGTGGAGCAGGAAAAAAGGGGGAAATCTGCCAAATGATTTGCAACCACAATAATCTAGAGATGATAAATGATGAGCAACAGCAGTGTCATCAGCTCTAGCCAAACCAAGCATTAACTGTTCCTGTGAGTGTCAATAAAGGAGAAAAGATAATATTTTATTCTGCCCAGGGACATTCTGCTTGCTCTTTATAAACACTGAATTTCACCTGACTTCCCTGGGTGAGGCAGCTTGTGCTATTGCTAATGCACTGCCCAAGAGCCTGGCAGGCAGCATCATAGTGCTTTGGCTAAGGCTGTGCAACAAGCTTCCAAAAGGAGGGTCTTCTGTACAGGGGCTGTGCCCTGGCCCTGTAGCTGCCACTGGTCCCCTCCCAGACACTCGGGAAGGCTACCAGTTCATGCGTTCTCAGGGGATTTCGAACAAATAGGAAGCCCTTTAAAGCACACCTCAGCGTCTTAAAGCAGCACAGCTCACGGCTACTGGGGAAAAAATGCTGTGCTCATAGAAAGAAGTAGCTGAGTTAGTGCTGGTACGTTTGTTTTAGGTGCATTTAAAACGTCATTAAAATTATTTTGCTTTTACTCCTTTCTGTAGAGCTCCCACTCCCCTGGAGAAGTGCTAGTGGTTAAGCTGGATTGAGAAGATCTTCCTCCAGCCTGGCTAGGCAGGTGGCATCAAGCGTGACAGGAAACATGTATGTGCATATGCAAAGGGCTGCTTGAAACTTGAGAATTGCTGTTTGTCTTAAGCCCTTGTTCTTGGTTTTGTTCTAATGCATAAATGAAGATACTCTTTCCAGAATTGCCCAGGAACCAGAAATCACAGGAAACATGATGGCAGACATAGCTAGTTTTTTGCATTCCCTTTGGTGAGACACAGTTCACAGACCTGGGGTAGCTGCTGCTGTTTTAGTGAAGAGGTCTGAGTGCACATATTTAGCTGCAGAAAGTGGTAAAGATGACAGGGACCATGCCAGTTTTAGTCAGCAGTTGTCAAGGGCTTCCTGAGTCCGTATCTCCCAGGAAACACTTTATCAGGGAGCGTAAAAGCTCTGCATTCCCAGCTATCACCATCTCTTTCAGTGTAGGGCTGGGGAAGTGTGGTAAATTCTGGTGGGTTCCTGAGGAGCCAGGAAACTTGTGGGGAAAACCCATGTGTGGTACTGATGGAATGCTGCTTGCCAAGCACCTTTGGAATTATTCCTTCATGTTTGAAAGTCCATGGAAAATAAGGTTTGAGAGTTATTAGCAACTTAGTATTTTTCCACTGGAAAACATTTTCTTGCAAAATTTACTATTGTTTCCCCTTATGTCTGTAGGACCTTTATTTGGTAGAAAATGCGTCTTGCCCAGCGTTATTTTCAAGTGGACACAAACAGCTTCATGTCTTCTTAACACGACCTAAGGCTGAAACCCCAGGTCACTGTAGGTGCAGAAAATTCCTATTTAGGACAGACCCTTGCACATGGCAACATTTGCAGACAAAGCAATTGCAGGCTCTCAAACCAGTCACCAGCACAGAGGTGAGAGCTGTCCTTCTGCTTTTGTACTCAACTTGCTGTCTTACTGAATAACTTGGCTGCAGCTAAACTTGGCTCTGCTATCCAGACTTCTTTTAATAAACTTAAGTCTGTCAGAATGCTCCAGGAAGTTTGATACGACATCACTGCTGAATCAACAGAAACCAGTGTTGAGTGGATTTGCTTGTGAATGCATTCAAGACCTCAGCTATAATGCCAAAGTTTTGAGTAACTCAAAACACCACAGATCGCATGTGATTTATAACCATCTAATTAGTGCTTTAAAGCAGTTATGGGCAAAGAAAGCAAGGGTGACATCCACAAGTAATACTTGCCCGTGAAAATAGAAAGAAAATAGAATAGATGCCACCAATTCTGGAAGCCATTTAAATCCTGATGTACATCTAGATTCCATTCTGAAAAGAGATGCCCCATAGCCCCAGACTTATGTGAATATTTGTATTCATTTTGATGGAATGGGCTCCAAAGCAAATGCTCTCTTGTGTAGCCCTTCCTGCAGCACTAAACCTTGGCCAGAACCAAGACAAGTCATTTGTAATTAACTGCATCACTCTTTCTCCCCTTCACTGCCACCGTGTGCCAGCATCTACTCTTCCTCCAGCTCCAGATGATGTGGGCAACACAAGGCCAGTTGTTGTTTAAATGTTTCTAGGCTGTCCCTAGGGGGAAAAGTTAATTGTCATCTGAAAGAGGAAGCTGAATTTTGTGGTTGAAGCAGTATTTCCCAACCTTGTGGTTACCAGAGTAGTTCCAGAGGGCCCACAGACCAGAGGAAAAGTGCATGGCAAGTGCAAATGGGTAGAGGAAGCTGCGTCTGATGAATATATGCTTTTGCTGCTTGGATTATGAAAGGATCTTTCTTCTTTCTCTGCCTCTAACACATGTAGATACAGGGTTATCACAGCAGGCTGCTGCCAAGCAGCTCCCTGGGACAGCACCGTGGGTGACTGTCTTCCAAGCTGCCTTCAGACAGAGTGTAGGAGAAGGTACCGCTGGAGGAAATGTCAGCATTGGGGAAAGAAAAACGAACAAGCTAGGGTGGGGAGGACCAAAAATAAAGAAAAAAATGCTGGAAGGTGAGAAAAAATAGAGGGGAGATTAACAGGAAACTGAAGAGCTGAGGAAGGAGATGCCAATTAACACAAGACACAGGCCAAGCAGCCAGTGATGAGGTGCTCCAGTAGGGAGTAAAAATGGAACGGCACTATAGGACTGAGGTGGATGCCTGGGAGCTGTTGTTCTCAGCTTACGTTTGGTCTCTAGGGCCAGGGTGTGTTGGAGCAGTTCACAGAGAGGAGCTCTAACACGATCAGCATCACCTGGCCGTATGGTTGCTGTCTGGAAAGCTCCCCGAGCAAGCTGTAAAAGCAGCAGAGGCAGGTCAGCAGCTGGATGTCTAGTCCTGCTGTGTCCTGCACTGACACAGCTGCCACACCTCCCAGGTCTGCTGGCAGCTCTGACAACAGCAGGAACCTTCTTTAGCTCAGGCTCTGACCGAGTGCCCTCATCGTGTTGCCTCTCCCAGCACCAGCAGCTGGCTCCAGCCCCAGAGCACCTGAACACTGCACGACTTCTTGCTCCAGTGAAGCAGAAAAGAGTTAACTCCCCCTCAGTTCTCCTCCAGGAGAGAGAAGATGGAAATGTTTCATACTGTGCTATTTTTAAATCGTTCAAGAAACATATTACTAACAGAAGAACAGCATAACTGACATTTCCCAGAATCAGCTGATGAAAGTGCACAGCACAGCTCCTCTTGGGCAGTGCAGGGAAGGTAGAACAACTTAAAATAGCTTCCAAATAGAAGAAAAACGCAGGAAACCATTATAGAGCTCTGTAGGCAACACCCCGAAGTCCACTTTAGCTATTAGCCATTGTACTTAAGGCAATAGAGAGAAATTAAGCAATGAGACCACTGGAAGGTTTGTTTCCCCATTGAATCCTAAAATAGCTGCAACTCATTGCTAGAGAAAGGCATCACAGTGACAGGGCCAAAGGCCAGAGGCATCTACCCAGATGTTACATAAATCTCTGTAAAAAGGGTCATGTTTAAAGGATGGGTCCCCAGCCCTTTAGACTGTGGGATGAACACTTAGGAGCAACCTGTGACATTGACATCTCTCCACTGTGGGCTGACTTGAGACCCACAACTGGCTTCAGTTGGTCTGTCAAAAGACTCACATTTTCCTTATGGAAGCTCACTCAGACACAGGGACAGGTAGGACAACTCATAACAGCTATATATGCAAGGATCTGAAATGTACCATGTAATAAAATGCTACTCTTAAACAGCAGAACGGTGTCTTTCTGAAGGCTTTTTGTTTCTGAGGGCAGTTAAAGATGAAATTTGCAGTTGTTAGTCCAGATTAATTTTCGTGTATAATAAATTCAGTTATGAAAGAACTCGAGGGGGAATGTGGTCTGCAGGAGGCAGGAGGTCAGGCAGAGAGATTACTCTGGCCTCATCTGAGTTTATAGTGTCAGAAGGAACACAGTGCCTTGTCAAAACACACCAGTGAGCAATGGTGGCAGCACTGCTGGGAGGTATGCTGCAGTGAAAAGCAGGTGTCCTAAAGAGCCTGTGAGGAAATGCTCTTCCTGTTGGAGTGGATAGTAAAATGTCTACCCAGGTCATAAACGTGGCTTCCCCAGTTCCCCTTCTCCCATTACAGGTTAAAAAAAAACAAAAACCAAGCCTTTCTTTGTTTGTTTTAAGGAAGCAAAAATTAAATGCAGTTTTTGTGCTGCAGCTGTCTGTGCTTTCATCCTGAGGAGCCTCCTTCCAGCTGAGGAACACAATCCTTTGACAGTGCAGGATGCCCCAAAGTGCTTTTGGTGCTACCTTCCAACCTGGCATATGCAGCAGCCCCCAGCGCAGTGCTCTGCCTGTAATGTCCCGAGCCCAAGCTGGGCTCGCATCATTTCCACGCTGCGCTGCTGCAGATGCTGGAGACAGCATCTCCCAGCCTTTGAAGAGTTTGCAGAGGAGAGCTAGCTAACAAGCCTGGGAGCAGTACAAGCATATCTAATGTGTGACTAGTTGTTCCTTCCTCACTTACAAGCCATCTTTTGTAAATATTTGTGGAGGCACCTAGCAGGAAACAGGCGAAATGCACAGAGATAGGGAATTTTTTTCAGTCACGAAGAAGATACATTAGCAGCTACCAGTGGTAGCATAGACATGCCCTTGGACAAAATACAGGCACTAGGAGCTGCCTGGGGACCTGGTACAGGTTATACTAGGAACAGCTACTGTGCACAAAGTCACAGTTATGTTTTGATTCAATCTTTTCACTGCAGGGCACCTTTTAGATACAAGGAGCTTATCTTACTGCAGGGCAAGCGCTGCAAGTTACTTAGAGACGGTTGTTAAAACATCACTAACATGCTTTGTTCTCCAGTAGAAAGGTTGCATTCATCTCATGAAAGAGATCTGGGAGCCCATGGTGACATTTTCAGTCTGGCTGTGATGGTACTGCATGTGGAGAAAGAAAGTACTCCTGCAAGAGGGTTTAAGATTTGATGCTCTCCTTTCAGGAGGCTTCTCTGTGCAAACCCCAAGTTTTCTTTCATGGTGAGATTCTCCAAAGTGTCCGGTAAATTTGTACAAAAGGACTGGGCCTGTTTTCCTGCAGTCTTCTATTCTTCTACACGGACTCTGCCAATGCAGGCCACCACTGGCTCCCTGGTATGATCCTGCACCTTTGATGAGGTGGTGGGGTCATGCTGTTTGCAGTTCCCCTAAGGCAGGAGTTTCAGAGCTATCCTATCCAGGGAATGGACTGGCAGGACTCTGGCCTGAACAAAATCTTAGTCCTTTTCTATCTAACATCTACTAAAGGAGGTCTAAACTGCTCTGTGAACACTTAAGCAGTGAGAAGAGTGACAGGGTGGAAGGACACTGCTTGTCTCTTGGCCGTATAGATGAAGAAGATGTCTCAAAGAGGGGTTAAGATATTTATCTGGGGCTGCAAAACAAGTAGGCAGTAGAGCTAGGAGCTGACTCGCAAACTTCTCTGACCCAGTCACTAGGGTAGTCTTCCTTCCTGGCAAAAACCCCTAGGAAGGACAGCTCAGAAGGAGCGATCGAGTGAGTGAGTGAGTGAGTGAAAGTCTGTGTGCAGGGTAAAAATGAGCATATCCATTGTTATTCTATGTTTTGTGTGTGCAAAGGGGGAAGAGGTGGTGTGATTTGCCTAGAGGGTGGTTTCCACAACTGGAAATATTTAATTAAGTGAATTACTTTCCTAGTAGTACTTTAAAAGGCATTAGACCTAGCCTGAGCCCCATTTTGATATGCTCAGTGGACTGTGAGGAATTTACTGTCAGATTAAGAGAGACAAAAAAGGTAGAAGTCAAATTGGTGGCAAAATGCGGTTTCTGGCTGCTTGTCAAAGCACCCACATGCCTCATTACCTTGGTTTAAAGCCAACAGACTAGCTTAACAGGGCTGTTTATTACTCCCTCCCCTTCCATCTATACCAAAAATGGGGTTTCAGCTACAAATCCTCCCTTTGCTAAGTTGCACTTTGCTTTTATTTTTTTGGACGTATACCACTTCTTAGAGCGCCTCATGGAAGCACAGCGTTTGCATACAGCTGATAAATGCCACCTGCTGGGGACGCCTCTCGGGCCATTTCAAACAATATCCTGTCTCCATACCAGCTGTTTCTGCTGGGAACATTATTGTACCCTGCTGCCAGTCTTGGAGCCAAATGATCCTGGGAAAAAGGGGAGAGAGTAGTAATGAGATAATAAAAGTATACACTCACTATTTTCTACTGCAGCATCAATGTGGCTTTTTCTTGACTTTAAAGCCTGTTTAGCCATTGGAACGTGGCTCTATCAAAAAGAAATGTTGATTTGTCTTTTTATTGCAGCCCTCACAGCACTGCGCCACATGAATTGTCAGCCTTTTCTTTCCCTCTTTACCAGAAAGCATCTGTCCTGTTTTCCTTCATGTTCCGTATAGCACAGACACCCAAGAGTGGTGCTCAATTCCTTTGCACCAACCAGCCTGCCATAAAGACACCCCCAGGAGATGGATATAAATGAGGGACATAAATGTCTCTGCCTCAGCAGTATCCCTTAGTGCTGAGGGGATGGGACCAGATGAGTGTCTCCACAGAAAAACATAGCTTCAGGAAATGAATTAGCTGTAACCTGTCCTAAAATTGTTTATCCATATTAGGTACAACTGGGAAAACAAAATCCTGAAGCACAAGTGCCACATCTTGTGCTGGAGCTGCTCAGCTACGGCCCTGCTCCCATCCCTTTCTACACTACAAGGGCAGTTCCACACATGGGAAGGGGTTAGAAAATGGGTAGAGACACACAAGTGGCCTTTTTTTCCTGCTCATCACTCACTGACTGAGAGCTGGACTTGCACCTCCAAACTGCCCACAGAGCCATTGGCCACTGACCTCTGGGTTTATATTCAGCTAAGTGGTTTCTCCTCTAAGGCTATGCCGGATCCCCATGGCCAAAGCTTCTCCCTTCTCTTTCTGCAGGCTCTGCTGAGGAAGATGTTGCTTAGCCTGTATCTACACCTTACTACACAGTGTTTCGCAGTGATTCAGCTCCTGGTGTGCTGAAACCACTGCCTGCTGTACTGACAGTACAGTCTCAGCAGTTTGTTGCAGCCTCATTCCTATCTGTATCTTTCTCTTCTTCCTATCTTATCCACAGTGTGTCAGCTGTTTGCAACAGGAACCTTCCACGTAGGTGTCAGCCACCTCCACAATCAACTGCTCCTTAAACACAGAATACTAAAAGTTAGCAACAACAGGGATAGCCATCTTAGGGCAGCAGTGTTTAAAAAGTCAGAACTAGGGGTGAATAAGCACATGATTTTGTATTCAGTTATCCTAAACTTTACCAAAGCTTTGGTCTGAACAAAAGGACTGTTCCTACAGTCTTTCCTATCCTGAATTATCCTCCTTCATACAAATGCAAGCAGAGCTCCCAAAGAACCAGCCTCTGAACTTAGCTAATTAGTCAGCTTGCTTGGGGGGGAACATAGATTAACACCTGGCTTCATCTCTGCTGATGATCTGTCTTCAAAAACCTGTTTAGGAGGCAGGGGAGCCTTTCAGCTGAAAGGAGGTTTTAATAAGGTCTCTGCGTGCTCACTCTGAGCAGGAAGGTGAGGATTTTGCTCAGCACCTGTACTGCCAACAATGTGTAAGTGGGGATGTGCGGAGTGGGATGGGGCGAGGGGCTCCGGCATCCTGGTCAGTTGTTCCCTGGTAGAGCAAGCATCACACAGAGGTTGCTTTTCTATCCTCACCTACTTCTCTTTGGTTTTAATAGGGATTTGTTGCAGCTGTAAGTACTACTCCAGTTCTTCTGAGGCATTGTGAAAGAATGTGATGATGTAGCGTTATTATTTTTAGCCTATGTTCCAAAGTGAATTATGCTTACACAACTATGTCTCTGCAGCCCTACCCTCCCTGCCCGTCACACGCAAGCACCAGTAGCTTTTACATTCATATGCTAATTTTAAACAAATTTGCGAGGGAGCAGAGGTCTCAGAGCTGTGAAGGATAACTCCCAGCGCTGGCATGTGGGCAAAAGAGAGGCACACACACACACGCGGCTCACGAGCTTGCTGCCGGCAGGTAGGCTGGAATAGCTTGGCCCCGGACTGTGTCACAGGCGACTCCCAGCCAGCCTGACCTCACAGGCGTTAAGGGGAGGGAAAAGAGCGGGAGGGGTCAGGCATAGGGCATAGGGTAAATTGTGGGGAAGGCTGAAGGAGGTAGGATGTAAATCTGTGGACCTCAGCAGTGCTGGCACTGAGGAGCTTTTTGTTTTGTCCGAGAGCGATTGGTGCCCTCGGCACAGGCCTAAATAAATTTGTCTACAGTAATCCTCAGTAGGACTACACTCTGCTTGAATGGATTAAGGAAGCGGTGGTAGAACCTGCCTCAACACTTTTGCTGATTCTGGTTCTAGCTTAGGACAAAAACCAACCTGAGCTGAGGGGAAAATTACTTGAGCCGTGGGGGGGTAGGGGAGCATGATTCGCTCTTTCCATGAAGAGTAAGCCTGGAAATGTAAAAGGAAATCCAAAGTTTAGAGTCCCAGGCTTTTTCCTTCCAGTTAAAGATCATTCTCCCTTAATGTGCAAGGGCTACCAAAGCTCTGAGACATTTGTTAAAACCCATACAAAGCCACATCCAGGTGAGAAAGACTTTGCACAGCAATTGTACAAGGGGTTGTGTGAGTGTGTGGGGGAGCTACTATCCTGCTGGGTAGGGACTGCTAAGCCGTCCATGGTACTAGGCCAGCCTGGCAAAGCAGAGATGCTGCTGTATGTGAAGTACCTCCCAGGGATATCAGCAACCTGTCCCTGGTTTCTGAGGCTTCACAAGCTGGGGTGAACGGGTGACTGGCCTTTCTGGGTAGAAATGCAGGGTATGTGGGTGTCTGCATCACCATCCAACACGTCCTAGGCATTTGATACTTGACATCCATCTGAAAAGTGATAGTCATTAGACGTAAGATTTATTGTGTACAAAAGATGAGGAGATAGCTAAATTCAAAGAGCTTATGATGAGTACATGAGGCAGTTCGGCCTTTTCTTTCTGTCTGAGCATTGTTCTCCAACATTCCCCCAGCAGAGTAGTCCTGCTGGAGAACTGGGCTCTCTGAGGGGTATTTCTTTGATGGTGCTGGGTACAAGATGATACTTAAAGGCAGAACCACAGCTAACACTAGGTCTGTCTGGTGGCACTGCGTATAAGCTTATTTTTTCTATTTTATAATTCAGACTCTCTTTAATTTTTTTTATAGTTACGATGGCCAGTAGCCAATCTTTCAACAATTAGGACATTCTTTCACTCTATTGAGCATAAAGTTTAGAGGAAACTCAATTCCATTTGAAATACTGTAGTGTAAGAGAAAGAACTTCTTACCTTGAAAATGGAGTGCTGCTGACTGTCAGGAGACCTGAGCTGCCTGTGAGGTCAGCCTGCCAATGCCCTGCCTATGCCTATGGAGAAAAGTACTGGGATCAAGCTCTTTTCTGAGTTACCTTTCATTTTGAAAGTCTCACTATTTGCATGCGTCTCCCAAAGACTGATTTCTGTTGTAGAGCTTGCTGACAGTTTTCAGCTTCCATTATTCGTGGTTGCTTCCAAAAATAGAGCATGTGTATAATCCTTTTATTTTTAAAATTTTATTTATTTATAATTTTTGGCTACACCAGCTTTGTATAATTATGCTCCTATGACTATATTACTGTTGACTTTCATAATCATAAGAAGCTTGTAATGAAAGAGAAATGTAAAATTACTAAAATATCAGCTTAGCTCTTATTTTTAAACTAAGGTAAGCACTTACGTGAGACACATATTTGAAAACAGTCAACTTACTCTGTCATTGTGATTTCACAGTAGGTCAGATCCAAACCTTATTACAAATCTATAGAAGATGGTGCCTTGGCCACATAAATCAGAAGTGCCATTTCACAGGAGCTAAGTGGAGTTCAAAGAAAGCCCTTTCTGCATTAAAATGCCGAAATCTGATATGATAATATTTAGACCACTCATCAAAATAAAACAAATCCACTTTCTCTGCCATGACTGCAAGATATAATAACTCTTTTATATTTAGCCCATTTAGATGGTAAACTGCCTACCACTGGGCAATGCCATTCCAAGGAAGACAAAATAAGAGCTACTGAAATCAAACCAGTCAGGTCATCAAAGATTCAGGCAGCTAAAATCAAGGAGTTAACTGAAAGCACAATAGCTTTTAAAGCCATAAAGCACTACAGGGATCAGTTTCTACCTGATGTAGAGTATGGTAAAGGTCAATAGTGTCTTCTGCTATCATTCCTTTGCAAAACGGGACATTCACAAAGCAGCCTAGGGAAGGGTGACCCAGGTAAGTGAGGTGTTCAGGGATCTCTTCAGGTAGTAAGGGGAACAGTAAAAGGTGAGGGGAGCTGCAGAGGAGCAGGTGCTTGGCCAAAGCTTGATCCTGCTGTATCCTGTCCATGCTGGATGGACCATAAAAAGCCAGCTGTGCCAGCTGAGTAGTTTCCAGACATGAAGAAAAGGCAAGCTATTACTGCTGGAGTTGGAGCATTTCTGAGCTCTGTATCTAAAATCTTTGCCTTTTAATGTGCAGGGAAAAACATAATAGAAAAGGTTTGTTCCTCTTGCCCTGATCTGTCCACTTGTTCCCATGCTTTGTTGAGGCAGCATGGCCAGATCCAGAGACACCACTTCATGCCAGTGAGACATCACCTCTGATAGTCTCTGTGGCAAGTCCTTTGAACCAGAGCTTAGCTTCCCCGTGGTGAGGAAAAGGGACTTATTTCTTAGTAATGGGGATAACTTCACTGGAATGATATGTGCTCTGTGTTGGAATGAAAAGTGAGAAAACCTCCCTATGGACCTTTCCCCCTGCAACCCACATAACAAGTTTGTCTCGCTGTCCCCTTGCAATTATACACACACCAGTAAAGGAGCTGTAGGCTCATTACCTAGCTGCATAATGAAGCATATTAGCAGGACAGATGGATAGTTGGCAGTAGAGGCTGAAACAGGCTAAAATCCAAAGTGCTCTGAAATATGCCCTTGGGCTTTCTCCGAAGCCTATTTGCTTTTATAAGAGGATTTTAACATTCAGGAACTCGTAAGAAGCTTGCTTGCTTCGAGAAGTTGTCATTGTCCATGGCATAGAAGCCCCAACTGGTGCTCGGATTCATTTGTGGGCTAACTCTGGTAGTTGTTACAGTGGCCTTAAGATTTTAAAGTTGAGTCACCCAGAGAGAAGCACCATTAGTGCCATGGGTTGCACCCTCTCTGTCAGGAGGTCCTGGGGAATTTCATCACAGAAACCCCACGGAAACCAACCACTCTTTGGACAGAATCTTCTGAAAATTGTCCTGTGGTCCTCAGACCTCAAAGTAGTATTTTAAAAAAAAATTCTCTTTTCCCACAACTCTTTTGGTGGCCATACCTATTTCTTTGTCAGGAGAGCAATGTCTGCGCTGACATTCCTGACGAATACTGACATACACTGACAGGTGGCACAGGTCTATGTACTGACTAGCCAGGGGGGCTAAATCTTGTCATCCTACACATCCAACAGTCTCTTTGTTTAGTATTTTCCTATAGCACATGCTGATATCCTTGTACATTTTTAAGACACAGAAATTGTCCTTAGCAATTTTTCTGCTTGCTATATAGTAATACTTCATATGACTGGCAAAAAACCACTCCTGTTGGACTCTGCAACAGGCACGTTGTACAGAGATGTATGAGGTATCCTTCCACTGCCTACAGGGGCACGATGTGCTCCCTTAGCAGAGCCAGCTTTCTGCACTGTGCATGGCAGGCTGGTGCCTCCTGTCAGGAAGGGGTCTGGCTTGTTGCACCAGTGACCATTTCTGATGTGTATTAACTAGTGATGCCTTAGGTTTTAACTTTTATGTTTTTCAGATCCTGTACTGTTTAGTATGTAACTCTGAAACTTCATATAGCCTGTTAGCTACTGTTCCCTCCTTCTGGTTAGACATAACAAACCCTCCCTTGGGTTGCACTTCAAGGACACCTTGTTGTCCCAGGCCCTGAAATATGTAAACTAAAGCCTCTGAATGGGGGTGGAAAACTTGGGGTAATTGCTTCATTGCCTGAAATTGTAATTGGAGAATTAACCCTGATATGCAAATGGACCAAACTTATGAAAGTGTGAAAAATCTGTGACCTGGGGTCCAGCTTGGGTGTAGCCTCTCAACTGCCCAAGGTGTACCTTTGAAGGCCCTTCAATAAATACTTGCTTTTATTTTCCTAATCTTGTCTAGCCCCTGTTTTCAGGTAGCCACTCCAAGGCATCAGGAACACAAAACTACTCAGCTAAATCACATGAAGCTCAGAGGCTACAGTTCAGCTCCCCAGGATGTTGTTACAAACCATCATGAAAATGAAAGGGCAAGTAGCAAAGACAAGCTGGTAGCAAAACAAGCCTTATACAAGTGCTTAAGAGAGTAAGGTAGGGATAAGCCCTACCCCAGCCCCTGAGGTTATCTGTAAAACCAGAAAGAAGACCTCAGCTTCTCCTTCAGATCTCATGTGCTGTTGGAAGAGTGGTGTCCTTGGGTGTGGTTCCCTCATTCAGACTCCGACTGGTTAGGCTATCAACTCCATGTGAGGGAGCAGAGGCAAAGGGTTGTTCAATCTCCCGTGCTGGAGCCTGCCTGCTATGCTGGGGTGAGTAGGCCAGGAAGAGGGCTTGTGTTAGAGGTGAAGCCAGCATCTTGAACTGATGAAGTGGAACCGACATTCGTCATTGAAGAGAAAGCACCATCACTTGAGGCTACCCGTGCATATGATCTGGCAATATTGAGAACAGGAAACAAATGTTACATGTGTCAGAGTGCACCTGCCACTCCCCAGGTTTCAAAAAGATTTGTAAATCCTGCATTGCTGTATTAGCCTTCTCTAATTACTCTGCAAGACAAGCAAACGTGACAGCACCAGAACACCGAAGTAAGCCATGTGGATGCTCTCCTGTAAGTCACTAAGCCATGTCCCGCTTGGGGCCAATGATGGAGAATCCAAATGCTACTACCCAGTTCCTTTGTCATCATTTGACCATATGGCTTCTCAAACTTCCTTTTTCTATTACTTCAGAAGTGTTTCTCTTTGCCATGTTAACTTGAGCTAGAGCACAGGTGTTGCCCTACTTTAGCTGCCATCTGTACACAAAACCCTGCTCTAACTTGGATCTCTTGGCTGAGGTGGTCAAGTGGGCATCCTACATACACTGGGTATGGTAGCTGCAGGCTAATGCCTTAGACCACCTGTGGTCCTCCATGGCCTTCCCAGAATTCCCTGCCAAGCATCCAGAAAGGATAAGCACATTCTCCCGCAGTACTGTCAAAAGCTTACTACATGTCTGTGATTTGTGCTAGTCCTTGTATTGCATGAAGAGGAGCTCAGGGCCAGTGTGGATCATACAGCATTTCTGCTGTCTTGGGTGCCAGGCTCACTCAAGGTCATCAATATGGCCATAAGTAACTCAAATTGCAGCTGCTGGTAGGGTATTGCAGAAATGCAGAAGGCAAGAAAAGAAGTATCTTCTTGGAAGGTTTGTGTTATGTAACTTTCTTGACGAAACAAAAAAAGAGGAAATCAAGCAAAATCGTTAAAAACAAAAACACTGAGTGGATTCCTTGAAACCATAGTTCTGAAAAATACTGTATTTATTTAACCCAAGCCTGAAAAAATGCTAAATAAACTAAGGGGCTTTGTCTTGGAGTTTTAAGGAGCGTCTAGGGCATTTGTCTCTCTGCCAAGTGTTTGGGTGAAGTACTGAAAAAATATATCCCAGAAAAAATGGGAAACTATGTTTTACTTAGGGAGGAGGAGATTCAGAGCAATTAATCTGCCAGAGGCCCTCCTCTTCCTTACAATGAATAAGTGTTTACTGCTCCTGAGTGGGGTACAGGTGATGTGTACTTTACAGCAGACAAAGATGAGTTATCTGGAATAGATAGCAGACATCTGAGTTTATCAGGGAGATGAGGGGTCTATTCGTTTTATCTGCAACTGATTCTCTACTGGGCTGGGAATACGCTGGCCAGAAATTCAATATCATGCTGCCTAATCCAAAAACAGATTAACTACTTTTAGCCCTTATTAAGGCAGTAGTGTGTAACATTGGATTGAATGTTGTCAGGAAGGCAAGGGTATGACTCATGGTTTGGGTTCCCCCCCACCCCCCACTTTCTTTGTTTTGATTTGTTTCTGAAGGAGGTGGCCATGTTGTAATCTCCTTGTAATGAACATATAGCAAGCTAAAAACAGTTTTAGGGGAGTGTTTTACAGTCTCTATAACAACAAAACCTATAGATATGTCACAGTAAAGCTTTACTAAACAGGCAGTTGTTTATGATCTAGGAAGGGACAGGTAGCAATGAAGAACTGAATGCAGTCTGTATTTTTAAAAGCAGTGTATGTTTGTAAAACAGAGGATGTACTGATTGATCCTTCCTGATTTGGATCCAAAAGTTTGCATTTCCCTCTGTTTCCATTAAACCTCCCACAGAATATGACCCAGTAACAATACATTTAATGTCTGGCCTTTTTTTTTCCCAGTTGCTTGTTTCCAAGTTTGTTTGGACACGGACATGAGTGAAGGCAAAACGCAATGGCTCAGACAGCAAAGAATACCATGTATCTTGTTCTAAGACTTTGTTAATTAATCCATTAAAGATTCCTGGGGTTGGCAATACCATGTCTATAGGGAGCTAATTACTTGTGCAACTGGTAAAAAACCATGACAACAACAAAAAATGACATTTTGTAGACAAGTAACAATGACAAGCTCCTGCCCTGCAGCATGAAGTTGGTAGGGTCAGCCTGTACCCTCCCAAATCAGAGGGATGTCTCAAGTGAATAAGAGCAACTTAGAACCCACATTTTTGCTGAGAATGTGATTAGAAAGAATGCAGTAAACCCTAACAAATATACAGACTAGAGATGTATCAATCAGTGCAGACACACGGCAGCTATACAGTGCTTATGGTTGTATACTGCTTTAACAGCAGAATGACGAGCCCAGGGGCCTGCTGATTCGCTTTTTCCTGGTTTTCGTTTTACACCTTCATAGAGACTGTGGGTTTGGTTTAAAAGTCTCTCCAAGGGCATCTGCTTTGGTGTTCTTTTTTTATCTTTTCTCACCAATACTCCCAAAGGACTTACACTCATTTCCCTTTCTGTGCAGCAACAGCAGCACAGGGGCTCTAATTTGTTTGCTGGAAGCGTGTTTTTGTGTTGAGAATTATGTGTTTTCCTCTGAGACCTTTCAAAAGAGCCCACCTTGTGTAATTGCAGGATTTCAGCTGAGGTCTGACTGCTGAAGGATCTCTTTTTACTCAGTAACCTATATCATTTACTTCTTTCCCTAACTATAAGAACCTTGATTTTTAATTAATTTAATTTGCTCATTAAGAACAGAGACTAGTTGAGGCATCTGCTAAAATCTATTCATGTAGTTTTTTATAGGAAAAGAATTCAAAGCAAATTTTTATGAGTTGGAACCTTAAAAGCCTTAAGGGTACTGTCATTAAAACATGGATAAATACAGACTGGGAAGAGAATGGATTGAGAGCAGCCCTGAGGACAAGGATTTGAGGTTGTTGGTTGACAAGAAGCTCAACGTGAGCTGGTAATGTGCCGGCCAAATCAAAGACAACCATATCCTGGGTTGCATCAAAAGAAGTATCAGCAGGTCAAGGAAGGTGATTCTCCCCATCTACTTCACTCTCATGACACCCCACTTGAAATAATGGATCCAGCTCTGGGGGCCCCAACATGAGAAGGACATTGGCCTGTTGGAGAAGGTCCAGAGAAGGGCCATGGAGCTGGAGCACCTCTCCTGTGATGACAGGCTGAGAGTTGAGGTTGTTTATCCCGAAGAAGAGAAGGCTCTGGGAAGACTTTACAGCAACTGCCAGTACCTAAACTGGACTACAAGAGAGCTGGAGACGGACTTTTTACAAGGCCCTGTTGTAGGACGAGGGGAAATGGCTTTAAACTGAAAGAGTATAGATTTAGATTAGGTATTAGGAAGAAATTATTTACTGTGAGGGTGGTGAGACACTGGAACAGGTCACTAAGAGAAGCTGTCTACGCAGTTTATAGGTCTTGATCACACTCAGCCTGGATTTTCTCTCCAAAGAGAGGAACACAAGGCTTTTTAGTCTCTTTAAGGCAGCTTCTCCATCCTCTCAGCTGTTCTAGTTGCCCCTCTCTAACTCTGCTACATCCTTCCTGAGATGTGGAGACCTAAGCTGCACCCAGCTGCTGTGGACCAGGATACTACATAGCAGCAAAACGGTACCTTTTGGCTTTGATCTCAGTCCTCTTTATGATGAGACAGAAGTATTTCATGGTACATGGGTGTCTGTATTGCTGTATATATGTCAGGACTAATAGTACAAAACTGCAGCTGTTTGCTCATCCAAACAGCACAAAATTCCCTGAAAAATCTATCAGGGGATATATGGATATTTCTTAAGACTGAATTAGCCATTTATTCTGGTGACTGCTGTTTTTCAAATGAGGTAAAGGGAAAAAAAAATATCCCACAAAATTGAAAACCTGCCTGACACTTCTGTAGTCACCCATTTTTTTCAGCATTGTGGAAAAATAGCACTCAACAGGAAGGGTCTAAACTCTGAATTGATGCAAAATTGCTAGGCACAATTTGAAATGAGGAATTTTTAAGTCTCTGAGACCTGGACTTCAGCCACCTTCCTGCAGCTCTCCTTCCTTTTCCTACCCCCACTGGGCAGTATAAGGCATCCAGCGAAAGAAAGAGCTATGGTGACTGGGGACCCAACTATAGGCTCCTGTTTGTGGACACCAGCTGGGAATCTGCTTCAAATTAATACCACCTTATTTTTTCTCTTAAAATGATTCTCTGAAAAGGCAGTGGCCTGAAGCAGAACTCGTGGCAATCCCATTCCACTGAAAACCTGGATTGTGAGCCTCAGGAGAAAGGGAGAATGGTTCAAAATTGTGAGACAGAAAGTTATTGCAGAAACCACACAGTTTTCCTGGCCTTCTCCAATGGATTTTTCCACCAAAAAGAAAAAAGAATGCTTTGGCCTAGTAACAGTAACTTGAAGTTCTGTATGCCCAGCAAAGAGTTTTCCACACCCAGCTTCCTGTGAAACTCACAGGAGAAGCTGATCTGTTCTACACGGGCACACGGAGGGAAGGCTTGCAAGGACAGAAACACAGTGAACTGCAACAAGAAGCACCCAGGTGTGAGTGCTCACAGTGCCAATTCAGCATTGAATTTCAACCACATTGCTTACTAGACTTCCTGTTCCCTCAGCATGAGATGCTTTGCTGCTGTAGAGGTCACGTGGAGGAGGATGTTTGGCTGCGAGGGTTCTGTGGTTTCCCTGCTCGCCTGGGTCTCTCTCAGTGGTGGTCAGCAGGGCTGGCTCAAGGTGAGAGAATGTTCCTCACTCCTCCACATGACTTAAAAGGCCTTGCTACGGAGCTAATCTCAGCACTCCTCGCTTTGCAACCTCCTTACATGTTATGCTACTTTTGGCTGGGGTAGAGTTAATTTTCTTCACAGTAGCTAGAATGGCTTCATGTTTTGCATTTGTCCTGGAAATTGTTGGTGATTCAGGGATGTTTTGGTCACTTCTGAGCAGTGCTCACGCAAAGCCAAGGCCTTTTCTGCTTCTTGTATCACCCTGCTAGCAAGTGGCTTCAGGAACAAAAGAAGTTCTGAGGGGACACAGCTGGGAGAGCTGACCCCAAATGACCACAGGTATATCCCACAGCATGTAGCACCATGCACAGCACGTAAAGCTGTAGGAAGAAGGAGGCAGGGGGTATGTTTGGAGTGATGCATTTGTCTTCCCAAGACACCATTACACAGGATGGAGCCCTGCTTTCCTGCGGATGGCTGAACACCTGCCCCCCCACGGGAAGTGGTTAAACAAGTCCTTCTTTTGCTTTGCTTACACCCACAGCTTTTGTTTTCCCTATTAAATTGTCTTTATTTCAACCCATCAGCTTTCTCATTTTCACCCTTCTGATTCTCTCCCCCATCCCATCAGGGGAGAGTGATCAAGTGGCTGTGTGGGGTTTAGTTGCCAGCTGGGGTTAAGCAACACATATATATGGACTTGTTATTACAGTCCAGGTTTTACGTTCCTGTGTAAGGTGTGTAGAGTGCATGTCTTGCTACTGCAGGTATAGAATTTACAAGTTTTCAAAGGGCCTTTTGCTACACAAAGGATGGATGGATGGATGGATGGATGGATGGATGGATGGATGGATGGATGGATGGATGGAGTTCCTACTGGATTGGGCTCTGCATGGCAACCTGCTAGAGACTGGTGGACGTGATATTGCATACATTAGTCATTTACAGTGAGAATGTGCAATAACATCATGAAACCTCTCTGGCTTTGGAAGGTGGCTTTCGTGCTATGCGAGGAAAATGGGTTTTTTGTTTGTTTTAATTCTGCAGAGTTACATGTGTCTCAAAGCTTCTCCTAGTTCCCTTTCCTGATAGATCCCCATTTCTAATAAAGGAAAAGATACAGCTATTAGAGCAATGATATTTTTTGTTGAGCTCTTTCTTTTTCTATTGGTCAGGAAGGATCAGCACTGTCCATTTAACCTTTGTGCTCAAAGACTATAGCATATTTCCTTACACAGAGCTCTCTTGGTGCTTTTTTGCCCCTTGATGGTTGGCTGGTCAAAGGGATTCCCTTGGACATTTATAAACATGAGTAAATACATTTTAGACCAATCTGGGCCATCTCATCCTGTCTTCTTTCTATAATTGCCCTAAGTGAATGCTGCAAGCTCCCTGTATCGCTTTATGAGGAGCATATGAGCCTTGCACTGTGTATGGGGATGGGAGAACCAGGTTCAGCAGCTTTGAAGCTTGCAGACAGCTGAAGGAAGACAGCCATATGAAAAAGAAATCATATGAAAGAGCATATAACGCAAGAAAAAGCAACCAGTAATCTTGGATGTAAAGACTGGAAATTAGCTTTCCAGAAAAAACAGTGAAGAGGATGAAACAGAAATTGATCTGAAACCTCAGTTTTTCGTATTTAAAACCACTTTTTCATTAGTTCAGAGATTTTTAACCCAGCACTTATCAAAGAAGGAGCCTTTTTGCATCCTCTCTTTTACTATTCAAGTTTAGCACTGCATCCTGACCACGAACTACTAGTGTCACTATGATTTACCTTTCTGCCAGTAGTTATGGCCTTTGCATCCATCTCCAGCTTTCTAGGTGGACAGTTTAGCCGTCTGACATTTAGGGGAATAGTCCAGCGGACGTAAGTTTCAGCAGAGGCAAATACAAACATTAAAAAAAAAACCAAAACAGTAAGGAGAGACTTTAAGAAGGGAGGGGAATCATCTGTGTTTAATTTCTGTGTATGAGTTTTCAGAATTCACGTTGTGTAGTCTGTCCTCATGACTCTGAGGGCAGAGAATGCAGATTTTAAATTCAATCCAACTAAATCCACGTGACTTCAGAACCCACCTTAAAATGACAGTGCAAACCAAAACACCACTCGTTGTTCCTTAGCTTCATTTCCAAAGTATTTAACAGCATTAGCAGTTATTTGTAGATGCCCATAATTGTTTCATCACTTAGTAACTACAAAGAGCAGAGCATAGTGTCTCCTGGGAGCACTAGTGAGGCACTGCAAACAGCACATAATCCTTTTTTTTGTGACTACCTCTAGCACTGAAGTCCTGAGAGTAGATGAACAACTGGTGAGTAATGTTCCCACAGCTGGCAATTGCGATGAGAAAGTGGTCCAGGCATCTTAACGCCTGATTTTCCAGGGGACCGAGCAAACAGGAGAAGCTAAGTCCTTCTCAAAAGCCCTGTATGGTTGGAGATTTGGGAGAGATGCTGCCCCATCTGCTTGCTGCCGGCTCCCTGTAGTGAGGGCAGTGGTAACAGCTGGGGCTGGGAGTTGGGATCAGCTCACCCCGGAGCCCCTGGGAGCCTGGGTTGCACAGGCACGCAGCTGGTTGGCCCTGGGGTCAACAAAGCTGTGAAAACGTTGGACTTTGGAGCCTGTCCTTAGGGAACGAGCATATCGATTGCTGTAGCATGCGAATGCGTAATTGCACTCTAGGGGCCTGTGGACAGCAATAGAGCCAGGACTGTGCAGATGTGATTACAAATATTGTCTACATGGGCAGTTACATTTACTCACAAACTCTACTACGCTTTTATATTGAATTCTTATTTTGAGGTGGCCAGAGCGTATTAAACTTGAGCTCTGTCCGGCTGAAGTGTGGGGGCAGGGCTCTGGCTTCCTCATGTTCTTTGTGAGTCCTGTATGCCGTAAGGACGGAAAAAAAGAGCCAAGTACTGAGCTGGTGTATTCATATTAATACTGATCCAAGAATCATAAAACCCCCAACCTATTCTAATGTCCCTTTGCTCAGTCTTATAAATTATCAGAAACTCCTAGTTTGCTTTCAGAGGCTTTTCAGAGCTCTGGTGGACTTTTCTCTAGCTTTTTACTTTTCATTGCAGCCTTGTTTTATCCATCCCTAGGTTTACTTTTGTCATCAAGTGTGTTTACTCCATGTACATTTTTTAAAAGTGAATCTTACCTGCTTTCAAAATCTTCTTCACATGGATAAACAAAATGAAGCGTCCTACTCGTAATCATGAAAAGCCACAGAGAAGACCGAGTAAATCAGGGATTTTGCTTGCTCAGAGTGTTGTGTGCCACAGAATTTGTGCCCTGGCAATGATTTGCAAAGATACAATATATACAATACGCAAAGAACAAGCAATAGGAAGAAATGATGTTTTTGTAGATGTAGTCAGAAAGAGTCTGCAGAATTAATTATTTTAAATGGTTAGGCAAGCTGAAACAATTTAACATCTGTGGATTTTTTATTTTTTTGCCTGTGCCTTAGGAGAGATAGCAGTGATTGGCCGGGCGTCGCACGGCCATGTGCATGTCAACTAAATGCAGAACAGTTGTTAGCTCCAGATATTTGCTGAGGAGAGGCTTTCTGAGCCATAGAAAATGATGCTGACACAAGTGTAGCATGCATGAGAGAGAGATGTGTGTTCAAAGGATAGGACATCATGCCCACGTGGGACTTGCCATAGACTTGTTTTTTTACTTGGCAACTTGAGGCACTGGTCTTTTGTTCCTTTTGGTAAAGAGCTTTGGGATCTCTGCTATCTACCCATGAAGTGTATTATTACGAAAGAATTCCCTTGATTGCCCTTTCCACAGGCAGACTTTGGCCTTTTTCCAAAGGCGTATTGTATTTGCATTGATCACACTGCTGACTATATGACCTCGTCATTAGGAAAGCATGAAACATAAAATATGAGTTACTTGGACTCCTTCTTCTGGTATTATTCATTGTTTTAATTTTTGATCTCTAAAAGAGATTGCAGAGCTAGCAGGAGGTCTGTTTGAGACCTGCTGACACCGTGGAATTTGTGGTACTTTAATTATCCAAATGATCTAAACCAAAGAAGCTAAACACTGGGTAGTGTATGACGGATTGTTAGCTGTAAACTGCAAAAATTAATTTGGCAGCTGGAATGGTTACATGAAACTCTGGAGGCTGCTCCTCCAACACCCCGACTAGGGCATCAGATCAAATGTGCTGGATGAAAATAAAGCTGGAAGCATTCACAGAAAATAGTTTCTATACTCAAAAGCACTCTTTTTTCTCTGTTATATTTCTCAGTCATTATGGTGGGTATTCTCATTGTTCTTCAGGTCAGTTTGCAGTCCCTGCATCCCTCTTCCCCTTATGTTCTTGAGTATTTACAGTTTTGTATTCATTTAACATGCACACTGATGCATCAAGCCCAGCAAGTCTGCATGTTCAAAAAGTACAGAGAACAGTGCTTTCTGCCATAGCACATCAGTCTGTGGCTGTGAGTTCTATATGCCCTGGATGCTAAAAGAATGTCCAGATTAAAAAAAAAAGAAAGATAATACATACCCCCACCCCCCCAACTAAACAAAACCAAATTTCTTGGCTATATTTGTGGCAGAAAGGTCTGTCAAGGGTGGATGTTTAGTGGATGTGAGTACAGCAAAGCTGAAGGAGTCCTTTAGCTGCATCTTGCTAGAGAGTATTCTGGGAAGAATAACCCTGTGCTTGCCCTTTGCTAAGCATCCTTTAGTGGTAGTAAGACAGTGGCCTTTTCTGGCACCCTCACCTTCTTACGGTTTTGTCCTGAAGGTGGAAGGAAGGATTGGGTCACAAGGACACTTTTCCCCCTTTCACATCACTGCCAGCTTGCTCTTAGGAGACAAGTCAGGGAGTGTTAGGAAACACCATAAACCCAAATGTAGCAATGTAGTTTGCAGTTTCTAGTAAAGTGGTCTTCTTTTTCCCCTTTAAACTGTCTTTAAGAAAAGCCATGTCGAGCTAATTACCTGAGTGCCTGCAGCAATTTTCCTCACACTCAGAACATGTAAAGCATCCCACCCAAAAATCACAGAAAACTGCCATAATGGAGCACTTACGACAATACTCTGTAACAGGAGTTGATCTCAGTACTTATTTGTGTATTTTTAGCATGTAAACATAGGTTTGTCAAAGTCTGCAGTGCTGCCAGTACCTGTGACTTTTAATCCATCTCACAGTACTAAGTATTTTTGTTAGCCAGGATTGCTACAATTGACTTCTTAGGAGAATCTTCATCTTCTGAAAATAGAAACAAATGGGTGATCATGACAACTGAATCAGAGGAGATGGAGAAGAGGAATTCAAAGCTGACTTGGCAAAGAGTAAGTATTAGGAGCAAGGAAGACAGAGCTTACAAGAAGTCAAGAGGCAGTGTTCCCATGGTTTAGGAGAGGCGACTAAGAAAGTGGCTGGGATGACTGACAAAATTGTACAAGCTTCTCTAGATGGGAAACTGGGCATTAGCCAAAACATGGGTGAAGCTGACAACAGGAACACGCTTAAATTCAGAGAGAAATTTGAGCAAGGAGAGGGAGAGGAGGAAGTGTACAGACAATTTGGAAAGAAGGGACAGAGGTGAAAAAGTGGATAGAGAATCTCTTTCTGTAAGCAGTCACCTTTCCCGAGAAAGCAAAAATTTCTGTACCTTCCCATTGCTCCACATCACAAGGGTGAGGGATTATCATCACAGTCAGTTATTTCCTTGGTCTAAGTAGCAGAGGTCTTTGTAGGGGGACCTAAGTGTCACAGATGATGTGTAACAGCCTGATGCTACAACAAGGAATTTCTACTTTTATAATCTGAATAACTATGTACTGGACTGTCTCTCTCCTCACCAGCAAGATTTCAGAGTCAGGCCTTCAATGGTTGGAAACAGCAGGGTTAAGAATGCCTGTGTGTCTGTGTGTGTTAAAGGGCCACTGTTAATTCTATGGTCACACAGGACCCCACAGGGCCTTGCTGCACCCAGTGCACAAGATGGATGATGCTCATTTAAGGAGCAGCTGCTCAGTACTTTTTTCCTTCATTGTTCGGAGTGTGTCTCCATGCCTTACTGACTGCATATTATCAGCATGGAAGGCAATTACTTCCCTCTTGAGTTTTTCTATGCTGCTTATTGCTATAGTAACTGTGTGCCTCACAAATACTAACTCATCTGTTTTTCTTCTTCCCCTTGGAGATGGCAGGGCACTATGTGTGTTTCATGAATGCAGAGCTCTGTATTTCATGAATGTAGAGCTGAAGAATGGAGAGCAGAAGCTGAAGTCACTCGAATGTCCAGTATTAGAGTGCAACTGCATGTTCCACAGCACTTGGTGACTAACAGCATTTTGCATGCTCTAGCTCCAGTTTGCTTTACCTTTAGTTCTTCACTACCTCCTGTAATGTCAAAGCCTCAATTCAGGCACCTGGAAAATGATGAACTACTGACCATTAGCCTGAAAAGTCTGAGTGACTTAATCTAACGTCACATACAAAATCTGTGTCTCACATTGGGACAGTATCTATTTGTACAGCTTGATGTTCATCCACCTGTAACCATGACACCGGCCAGTCCCTCATCTCACTCATCATGTACCATATGTTTTAGGCACATTGCCATGGATTACAGAGGCCAAGAAAGCATCAGCTAATAAAGTAGTACAGTGAACTGAAAAAAGGTATTGCCAAATAAATGTTGCAAACATTACAGAAAAAGCAAGTAAGTTACGCATTAGCAGTATGATTGCTCTGTGTACTTGCACATTGTCCTTTTTCTCTTCTATGTGTTTGAATTCTTTCAATATTACACTCCCCAGGGCTGAGACTGTCATTTTCTGTATTTGCAAAGCACCCTGAATATGCTCTAAATTATTTGAACAGTCTGTGAGATAGGTAAATACCACCATTTTAGATGGGAGAAACTGAAAGTAAGAGGCCTAAAGTAAAAGAAAAAAACCCAAGTGTTATAATGATTGCATATTTCATATTTGTACAAGAAAAGAGGCCGTTTGTGAGCTTACAAGTCTACTCCTGTGGCAGGTTGAACAAACAGATGAACACAAGAATGAGGTTTTTGGGCAATGATATGCAGAAGGTGTAAATAATTTAGTGCATACCTATTTAGGAGGGTATAGATATATGTGAGTCACTCAAAGTAACATAGGAAGTCAATCAATCTTGTTATCTCATCAGTATAACAAAGGAAAAATATGTTTTCCTAAAATAGCAAGCAAATAAGTCATGTGAGAGATAAGACTTTAAATTTTGCTGAGAGTCTGTAAGTTCCAATGAGCACCAATCTTTGCCACTTAATTAGCCCCCTTGGGGAGCTACATCACAGGTGTTTTTCATTATTTTCAGCAGAAGTTTAGCAATTTCTCTTCACTTGTCTTTTCTCGGGGCTAACCTTTGCTTTCCAGATGGGGATAGTTTTGTTTCTAAATTGTTTCTGTCTTTATCCCTCACACACCACTGGAGAGAAAAGCACTTTCTCCTCTCTGATCATCCTCGTGTACTTTCCTGAAGAAGAAGCAGCAAATGTGGGCTGGGGAAACAGTACTGCTGCCTGAAATCTCATCTGTTTGGATGTAAGCACAAGTACAAATCAATGAAAGAAGTGGATCCTTTTTTCATTATTAGTAATAGCACACTCCTGGCCAGATGCAAGGGAAAATAAGAGTTTCTCATTAGAAGGCTTGACCAACCCCCTGCAAGATTATATTAAGCTGTTTTCAAGGGCTTATTTCTTATTTTAGCAAGTCACATACTCATATGCCCAACTGCCCCTCACTCACACAGCTCTGGGTTGGTCAGTTTGCTTCACATGCCAAAATGGGAGTGACCTCTAGGCTACAGAAAATATTTGGAAATGTAGTTATGTGGAACAGTCAGTCACAGGCTTTCTATGGGGTGGTTCTTCAGTTCAGGAAGCATTCAAACTCCAAGGCTGGCTCTGGTTTTTGTGATTACATCCTCTAGGGTGATTATATGGCCTTGAGGGTGGATCTCAGACCCACGTCGTTTGCATCCATTCCTTTCCTCTCAAGACGCTTGGGAGTTGAAAACTTACAGCAACATTTGCTGTTAGAGAGAGCTAAAGAAATTAATGCTTTCCATTGATGTAGGCTGGAAACTGGGTGCCTCTGAAATGCTACTCTATTCCCTGTGTTTCTAGGCATGCTGAATAAGTGACTTCTAGACACTATGGGACTTGAAACTACAGAAATATTAACGGTAAATTCAAAATACAAACGTAATCCCAGCTCTGTAGCTCAGGAGTCCCTCTGAGATCCTTTTCAATGTAAGTGAATCTCTAATGGGGGTCATGAAGGACTGTGAGGGTGAGTGAGTGTGAAACAGAAGATATAACTGTAGTCTTACAGTTAACGGAATTAGTTTTCCTTTCTGGCAAGGACAGTGGCAGAAGGTCTGTTCAGTGATCTCCCCTGGGATCTGTAGCAGGAGGTAGCTTGGAGTGGAGTTTAGCAGCTTTATCTGCAGGCACTCCTCAGTATTTTAACCCACTGACACTGTGTAAGGTAAGATTTGTTATGTTACCAGATGCCTAACTCAGGCCTTGGGGCAGGGCTTTATATTTACAGTCCTTTCTTAGTGGAATAACTCTCACAGCCTGTTGACTAATTAGATTGTTTGAATTTACAGAAACATTAAGCCCTGATTTTTAAATCTGCTGTTGAAATGCTGCCACTGAAACGTTCTTGCCTCCACCTCCAAGTTTGCTTCTTCCAGCGTTAGGCGTGACATAAATCAGTGGATCTCTGACTAGCTGTCTCTCTTAGCAGTCGCTTTAATATCTGCATGCAGTTCGGCATGTGGGAGCAGGCAAGAGAAGACGTGTGCCTGGGATGTGCAAGCAGAAATCTGGCGTGCCCTCACTGTTTGTTCCCCGAGGTGGGCAGGTGCACAGCTCGCTCCTCTCGGCTGCCGGTGGCTGCCACCGCCCCGCACAGCAAAAGGGGCGGGCGGAGCCCCAACCCTGCCGGGCACCTGTGCCCCCATCCCAGGAGGGCCACGAGGGCAGATCTCACCCTGCCACCGTGCTCGGGTGTCTCCAGGACGCTCCAGGTCTGGGAATCTGGATGGAGCCCAGCTGAGCTAGCCTGTGAAAGAGCCTCCTTGTTTACCATGTAATGCTGTATGGTGTAGCTCTCCTGTGGTGCTGTGCTGGTTGAGACCTGTTGAGGCCAGAAGCAAACATTACCAGTTGATCACATCCACTTTTTTGAAATGGTGACACGCTTTCCTATCACATTGGAAAGAAGTGGTGACTGCAGCTTGTTATGGACCCTTCGTTGCCTGCCCGTGGAGACACTTTCCATCCTCTACTCTAAAGGTAAAGATACACCCCTACCCTAAGGGGAGAGATGCATATCTAAAGATACAAATTCAGCCTATAAGTACTTGATAACTACTTTGTACAATGTGTACACAAGCACCATGCAGAAGTAAGGAAGTGGAAATGCCCTGAGGTGTGGCATGAGCTTTTTGTTTGGTACAGCCATTCACAGGAGCTCACCCCAGCTGTGACCTTACCCAATAGTCTCTCCTCTCTTCCTTGAGAAGTCAGAGAATCCCTGATGAAATTGGAATAAAACTCTAATCTTAATTCCTTAGCTTTTCTGGTCTTAGTCTGAGCCTTAGTTCTGTCACTTACATTTTTGTTCAGACAATTACAGTATATCTGATGCTAAAACTCCTGGATATAACAAGACTCTTAAAAAACAGATAGGAAATGTTCAGGAAATTTCTGTATGGCACTTTGTAGGTCATCTTATGGTGTTGGTAAATACTGTGGGGAAATAAACACTGGATCCCTCTTTGGCATTAACTGTTCATTATACAAGTAACTGGAAGAATATTTACAATATAGGGAGCATATGTATGTTCATATGTATATAAATTGAGATGTACACATGTTTAATATTAAGTTAATTAGTAACAAAGCAGCAACCTTTACTTCATTTTTCAAGATCTAATTTATGAGATTTATTTAGGACTGTAGCATCAGCCAGTCTACAGCAGTTAGCTTCCAGTCATTTCTAAATGAGTCATTTCCACCTACACTAACACATGTCAAAATGGTTCCTACTGTGTGTCTACCTATTGGAAATAAACAGAAAATAACTATGTTAGTCTGAACTTCTACAGCTCCTTTTATCTTAGGGTCTTAAAGAGATGTAGATGAGAGATCTACATCTACATCTTAAAGAGATGAAGACCTCCCAGCCCTGCTATTGTGTTAAGGTCTTACAATTATACACATTGTGGCAATTTTTAAATGGGGAAACTGAGGCAAAAAAGTAGTTCATTTGCCTAATGTCACATAGCAACTCTGCAAATAGAGTAAAGCTAGACACAGCCTGCTCCCATAGCTTTGCTGCCTACCCTGGACGGTACCGTGATTAAATCCCAGAAATCTATTTTTTTTTTTTGCTTTATTTCCAGCTGGAAGTGATGAAGGTTTTTTCCTTTCTGTTGCTTAGCTACCCCCTGACCTTTGGATAGTCCTTCTCATCGGCTGGGTGAATGCATTTCCCTCCAGCTGCCTGGACACACACGTGTCTCAGACCTCCCCCTCCGGCAGGATTTCATCAGCTGCCCTGTCTCAACCATGTGTTTCTCTTCCCATCTTGCTGAAAGAAATTTTGTTATTTTGCCTCTAGCACTTATCAAACGGTGATAGAAAGAATGCAGAAAAAGCCTCTGTGACTGATGTCTATTTTATCGATTCATTGTATTGCTTAACAACATGCTGTTAATTAATGCTACCCCACTAAATTCTGTGATTCTGCTTCTCTGGACTCTTCCACAACCTACAGACCAGTGGGTGTAGTGGGTTGACCCTTGCTGGACACCAGGTGCCCACCTAACAGCTTGTGTACATTCTTGTCTGGAAATATTTTGCCAATTATAACATTTGCTGGAAGTGGAGAAGCAGTAGTTGGAACAGAAGACACGAAAGAAAGAGAAGAAATATGCCTTGTCAGGCCATTCTGTAACTTTTCTTTAATTATTTGATCGTGGAGGATGACATCAAATAGACTGCATAAAATGTAGAGCCCTGTGTCAGGCATGAGCATCCTACACACAGCACAAGGCCAGAATCAAATTTTCTTTCTAATGTGATTGAACAAATCATATAATGGAGCTTCCTATGTTCAGCCTTTGATGAACCAGCCAAGAGCCAGCCAGGATATGCTGAGGATACATAAGCCTTAAATCCATTTCTTTGGGAGTCTTCCAGGAGGCATGTTCATCTGTTTGGGACCTATCACGTATGGCTTTCCCTTCAAGAGTTGAGAGGAGGTCACCCTTTTCCAAACTGCCAGAAGGCGAGTTGGGAGCTCATGCTGCTGCAGATCCAACTTTTGCAAAACACTGGGCTCCTGGGATCAGTTTTCACCCCACTCAGAAGTGCTCAAAACTGCCTTTGACCTCTTGGGAAAGTGTCCTTGCTACCAGGCTATTTGGTATTTATCAGAAATATCTCACATGTGAGAGACTGAGCTTAATTCACAGGAATCTGTACAAACAGTCGAGATCTTCAGATGGAAGGTACTGCAGAACTGCGAATTATTGTATTTAATCATAGAGCTCTTGAGACTCAGCCCTTTGGAGCCTGGAGGCTTTCATTAGCAACATCGTCATGTAATGCCAAGCTCTTAGTTGAACATAATGAAGATATCCTCAGGATGAGGGGAAAAAAGAAGCACTGTGTTTCCTCCCATGGGAGGGAGCATAAGAAGCAGATATGCAATCCTAACAGATACGTTCCTTCAGGAGAGATGAATTTATGTATTTTTTCCAGCACCAGAATGAATTTACCAGAAATTTTAAGACAACCTTTCCCCCCTGCTGATTAGGCTCTCAGGTTGTTTCCCTCTTTGTAAGAAAGTGCATCCTGTCTCCCTTATAGACTATGCCAAAATTCCTAAACACCGGGAAAGTTTCAGTCGGATTTAAATTTAGGTGCCCATGCTAGCATCCATTCCCTGGAAGGAAAGTGATGCTGTAATGCTTTCTTCATAAGGATCTGCTTCTCAGCTTTGAACTGGGCTCCTCTATGACCCTACATGCTTGCAAATGTCTGGTGACCAAAATGGGCTCCTTACTACACCGGAATCTTAGATCTGTGGTGCACCAGGGGATGACGAAGGGACCCACAGGCACAGTTTGTGCTCTAACCTACTCAGGCCAGAAGCCAAGCAGATGGGCAGGGAGCTGGAAGCAATCAGCAGCGCAGAGTGAGAACTATTCTCACTTTTTTTGTGTGTACAATTGAAAAACGTGGATTTAAAGCCACTTTGCTGCAAAGAGCAAAGTGAATAAAGGAATAGTGTACACCTAGAGTGCCATTAGAAGTGCAGGCACAGCGCAGACAGACACAGCACGCGCTGGTAGCAGAGCAGCTGTAACAGCATGGCCTTCATTCTGCTGACATAAACCTGCAACTTTTTGTTTTTCCTTAACATTTGTCACCCATCCATTAATCCAAACAAAAGAAAAAGGCTGGAAAAGATTGTCAATTGCAGCATATTTGCAAATTCTTCTCTTATCAACCAACTTTACTTCTGCAAACAATTTCTGTGCATTATTAACTTTAAAAATATAGTACACATGGAAAAATCATAACTAAAATGCACTAGTTGGGGAACTGGTCCCAAGGACACATAATTATCAATAACTGCTTTCAAGTTCAGCTGGATAAAAAATTATTGGACTGCTTATGAGCTTTCTCTTGGAAGGAAATCAGCTAGCAGTAGGACAACGAGAGAGGCTTTGTGAAATTTTTGACCTTGTAGGGATTCTGGAAAGCAATGTATTTACTTAGGATTATTTGAGGGGCTTGGCAAATTGAACAGTCAGGGTCTTAGTCATCCTTGCGTGGGAATGGTGTATGCTCTCTGTGTAGCAGGCTTGAAATGAAAAGCCTGCCTGCCTGTCTGCCAAGCAATGGGGCTGTGAGCTGATTCAAGATGGAGGCATTGTTTATTCTGGGTCCAGATTTCTTTCTTACTTCTTTCTCCATTCTTTCATTTTTTTTAACCTGCAATAAATCATCCATTCTGGAAGCAAGTATTTTTCCCTTTGCATTTGGAAACTATTACTCTAGAGACCTCTGCTTTCAGCACTGAGCCACATAAACTGATGTGTGTGTGTCACAGATTATTGGAATTTCAGGAGATTATTTATAGGGTTTGGGGATACCTGTAGGCACATGGCCTAAAAAGATAGGTGAAGTGGCAGTATTTTTACTTAACCTTTCTAGGTGGAGACTTAGTGAGTTGAGTGATGGCTGGCATCCCTGGGGCTGTAGGCAGTGTGCTGATAGCAAGTCTGCCACCCCCCTATGCCCTGCTCCCCACAGTTCTTCCTCTACTGCAGTGCTTCTGACACCCTGCTTTAAATCTCAGGGATATATTGGTTTGGCAACTGCAGAAAAATTATTTCCATGGCATTACAGTGCACATTCAACTGTGTGTCCAGCTTTAACTTGCCTGGCATTTTCTTTCATACCTCTCTGCAAGTCATTTTTTTCTGATTTAACAGCATGAAACTCATCTCTTTATTACTTTTTATTCCTTAAATTGGAATGTGTTTGCTATATAATTAATAATATGGACAGGGCACGAGTATACTAACCTGACACATCTTGCTTTATATATCGCTGGCACTTGTTGGAATAAACCTTTTCAGAATGCAAAGAAGAAAAGAGGTTTCTGCCTCTTCTGCCTCACTTCATTGGCTGTTTTTCCTTCTTTCCTTTTTTTCCCCTTTTCTTTATTAAGTGGTAAAAGTAAAGTAACTGCTCCTGTGATGCCTGTGAGATGGGATGATTTATCAGCTTTGTGTAAGGATTAGCTGAATGGGTGGGTTTGGGTGTTATAAATGGGATGTGAAAGTCTGGATTCCCGGCAGTAGACTTGGCAGGGTTAACCCGCTTGGCCCTTTGTTCTTGTTAGACAAATAAAATGAGTTTCCTCTGAGTGGGTGGTAGAAGGGTGTATTTTGGATGAAATCGCAAACATGAGGTTCTGTGTGGATGTTTAAATACTCTCTGGCACGTTGTGTGAGAGGAGAGATGGGCGAGGGGAGGAGCAGAGCTCCGTGGCTGCCGGAAGCAGTCTAGCCCAGCTGCTGGAAACAGCTTTGGAGGCACCCCACCAGGCAAATATTTGACTGCTGAGAAACCTAGGCCAGTGTTATGTCCTTGTTCAGTGAAAACAGTTTGGTCCTTCTGTGGGCTCCATCCTGCCTTTCTTTATGTGAGCAGGGAGGTCAGGAAGAAGATGCCTGAAATTTTCCACTCTACAGCTCACTCACGGCAAGGCCAACTGGGGCTGTGGTTGAACACCCTGCTGTTGGAGAGGTGGTACCTGAGCCTTTTCCCTGGCTCTGGAGGGGTTATTCAGCTTCCTGCTCATCATGCTTTCCTCTTGGCATGCAGCAGCAGGGACTGGGGATCCTGTGTACTGCTCCTTCCTGGACCAGATCCAAGGAAGGCGGCTGCATGTATTGCCCTCAGGGCCTCTAAACCACTCTGCACAGCTGAGAGATGAAGAAAGTCTCTAGGAACCTCTGCTTCACCACCACAGCTCTACCCTCCTCATTGCTCTAGTTGGTGGGAACGGAATTAGGGTAATGGGACCAATGGTCTGGGAACAAAGACTGGAGCTTAGTCTGGTCAGCTTGTAAGAGAGTTTTTGCATGGCAAAAATTATTTTTGAAATGGGAGTGTGATAAATGTGATAAAAATAGTATTAACAATGTGCAAATCTTCCTGCAATGTAAGAAGAAAGGGAGGGGGAAGGGGAACACACCCACAGAAGGAAGAAAATATGACTTGGAGAACTGAAGAGGATGGACTATAAAAGCAATACAATCGATAGCTAATAATTCAGATCAAAGAGAAACAGGGTAATGATTAACTTATTTGCAGCACGTAATTGAAGCCTAGTCCTTCAAGTGAAAGGAAGGCTGAGCAGAGTTCAACCTCTTAACCTTCATATATGGTAACTGGAGCCAGAAGTAAACCAATTTCTGAATTTTTCCCTAAGGGTTCACAGATTTTAAAAACCCCAAACCCTCTGGAATCTTATTAAATGTTTTGTAAATACTATGAGGCTCCTACAGCCATTGTAAAGCTTTCTCTTGCTTTAGTTCCCAGGTGGTGCTGTATTTAAAGAAATGAGGAACCTCTGAAATCCTGCCAATCGAATGGAAACCTCCACACCCTACTCATGATGAGCTGTACGGAAGAGGAATCATGGCGGAGTCAGGCAGTTTCTGTGTGCTCAGAGGATACCAGTTTTGTTTCTGGCTCTCTCCTCTGACAAGAGGGGCTTGAGCCCACTTGTCTTACTCAGAGTCGGTGCTTGAGTCAAACTCAACAGTATGATCTGTGTGAGTCACTGCATTGCCAAGTGAGTTACAGTTGCAAATGGTTTATCCCGATTACAAATGAAAGAGCACGAATTTCTTCCATTGCTCTTCATCCTTTACAGCCTGCTACATTTTATTGCTGAGCATGTATGGGAAGAAAAAATGCATAAAACGAGCACCTTAATGATTACAGCAACTAAGGGAGGGTCAGACCTTCCAAACCTGTTATCAGATGCAGTGCTTCTCCGCTTTGTACTGACGAGGCTTCCTCTTGCAATGGCAACAAGCACATGAAGAGTCAGGCATTTCCTATGGCTTTTCTAAAAAGTGCATCTGTATCTATTGAATCTTTGGAGTGTTAAAAAATTGATGCTAAGCCAACTGCCGCACACTTTCCCAGCAACATCAAATTAAAGGAGGGCATGGTGCCATAATTTCCCATAGCTGTTTTAATCTGTTACAAATAGAAAACCCACTCATTATTCATAACCAACCAAATTATAAAATATCTGAATTTCTCACACAATTTTTAACATGTAGATTACCTTTTTAAAGCACGGCTGTAGTGTAAGATGAATGATGATAATTTCTTACTATACTAGCAATTACTTCACCAATTCCTCTCCAAATGTGTAATATACTAATATGTGAAGATCACATTCAACAGCAAGGTAGACTGAATGCTGCAAGGGAAGTAATTGCTTTTGAATATAATTTTGCAGACATAATGAAATCTCTTTTAAATTAATTTAGGAATGTTATCAGAGCTCATGTAAGCACGTCTGTTATCAGCTTTGTCTAACTACATGCAAACTGCTTAGTGATACTGCTTACACCAACAAATATTTAAAATATCTGCAATTTTACAAGATTAGTTTTGAAGAACTATCAGCACAGTACTAGACTTTCTCAATAAAAGGCAAAACTTGAAACTACCTATTTTTTTATTGTCCCAATAATTATTGCTCTGGGTGGAAGACAGAAGAATAAAGGCAGTCATGCCTTAATAGAAAATGTCTGGCTAGAAGAGACATATTTATAATTCTCTTGACTGGAAATCTAATTTTAATAAGGGACTTTGGTTTGGCTAAATTTCTTAGGAAAGATGGTATGCTAAGTTAATTTTTTCTTCAAAATTAAAAACAAACTGAGAGACTGTTGGTCTGTGGAAAATAAAGCTCTCTTACACAAGAGAGTCACGGAAACATGCACTAAGTTAAGGTAAGCAAACTTTTCATAGAATCATAGAGTATCCTGAGTTGGAAGGGACATATAAGCATCATTGAGTCCAACTCCTGGCCCCGCACAGGACACTCCAGGAGTCACACCCTGTGCCTGAGAGCATTGTCTAAATGCTTCTTGAACTCTGTCAGATTTAGTGCAGTGACCACTTCCCTAGAGACCCTGTTCTACTGCTCAACCACCCTCTAGGTGAAAAACCTTTTCTTGATATCCAACCTAAATCTCCCCCAACTCAGCTTCATGGTATGGTTATTTGTAGTCACATAAAAATGCTGTTGTCTACTGTTGAATTGTTATGCTACAGAAAAAATGAAAAATATTTGGTAAAAACACAATGAAAATTTCACCCCTAGCAGTGTGGGTTGTCATCACGCCAAGCTTTAATAAACTAGGTAGGCTCTGGCATAGTGAGTGCTCTGCCTGAAAGAGAGATCCTTTAAAGAGTATCAATGAGTTGCTCAGGTGAGGTTCTGGGGGAGCTCCAGTGTGAGCAATGGGTGAAACCACTTCTCAGCTGATTACTCCAGGAAGAGGATTAAATAATGAGGTGTCTGTGAAACCTGTGTGTTGGGTTCTTCAAGTAGCCCTTTCCAGCCTGATATTCCTGGTTCCTTTTTCCCTGCACTGCCCTGCTCAACAAGGAAGGAGGTTTGTGGGGAGCCTGTCCTTCCTTCATTTTTATGAACGAAGGAGGCAGTTTACATCCTCCTTACATTCTCCTGGACACTTCTGTCTGGGTCTTCTGAGAGCAAATTATGGCTCATGTTGGTGGAGCAGACTGCAAACCAAAGGACAGGTGGCAACTGGTAAGCTTTTCCTATGCTTATCTGCAAAGATTAATATTTATTGCAACTAATAGCCGTAGCACTTTGACCGGAACTGCAGCAACTCGTGCTTTTATTTCTGGAGTTGACTAGATTAGCTGTTCTCTGTGTTGGCCGAATGTCCTTATATGTCTCCACTGTTTTATAAGAAAGCAAAACAAGACTGTCCTGTAAAGATGTTACCTGAGCACTCTAGATTTCTGCCAAGACACATTTGCAGCATTAAATCTCGTGTTAGATCTTTTGGTAACTAATCCACACTTGCTGTGTTTCTTCTGTGCAAACAAAATATATTGAAAATAATAGAACTGTATTTTCTGAGTCTCCTGATGTTCGTAGGGGCACTACTTTTTAAAGGAACATAGAAAAAAGGAAATCTTCAGCCAAGTAACTGCTTAGGTGGTAGCTTTGTGCTGAAGTCCAAAAGACTTGAACTCAGACTTCATGAGTCATCTATAATTTGTTGCATGTTGAGGTATATCTTGCTTTTGGGCTTTGGGCTGAAATGTGAGCTTTCTAGTATAAATAAGCATGCAGGGATTGGCTTTATAACTCACAGGTCTTAGACTGTCATTGGCTTTGGATTACGTCTAAGTGTGACATACTGTCAGGAGCTGAATGCTTTTGATAGTTGATGTGTATACCAGCACTGCAATACTAACAGGCTTCTAAATGCCAGTAGTAAAATTTAACCAAAACTAAGAGGATATTCTGTCAAAATATCTATAGCAACTGCCTTAGCTCCTCACTGCTTGGCTTCCTTTTGCTCTTGCTTTTACTCAACTTCCTTCCTCTGTTCTGCCCGTCCAGCACTAGTATGCTGGTACATCCATAATGTCCTTCTCCAGTAATGGAGAGAGAAGCAGGCAGACAAGCTCCTGCATGTAGCACGTCACCAAGGGTCTGTAGGCCCTTGAGGAGGGCCGTGCTGGGGAGGTAGATCCCATGAGGTGAGATAGTCTAGGAGGAGCCCCACCTCCTGCTACCTCCTTCTCCAAGGAATTACATTCTCCCAAGCTTCAGATCAGCTGGAAAGTTACCATTAGGGAGAGGAAAGGGAGAAGTTCCCTGCCCACAAGGTCTACCTGTGAAAAGTTCACTTATTCCATTTGAAAGAGTTAATAGCATTGAGACAGCTAGTGGTATTGTGATATTGTGTTTTGTGAATTGTTACTGGGAAAGATTTTACTGCCTGTCATTCCTGCTCCGTCCCTGGCAGGCAACACTCAGCATATGACAGGAAAAAGACCAGTGATTCCAGCATGGAAACTCTCCAGGACCAATCTTTCCCATACAAGAAATCCTAGCTTGAATGCCTGAGATTACAGCTTCAGACAAATATCTCTAGACATTACAAAAGTCAAGAGACTGACAGAAAACATTCTTCTGTGTGAGACATGCTGTTTTCCATGAGGTGATGAACAGCATCTCTTTCCTCATCAAACACCAGGACGTTTTGAGGCATACCCATTGATGCTGTTCATGGCAAATAAAGTGATGCTAAAGCAACAGACTTGTGCATACATTCAGCATTGGAATTTTTTTGGGGCTCTTGCAGCTGCTATGGTTACCAGTCACGCGGTTGGCCACCTTCTGTAGTGGAAGTACAGAGTGATTATACTGTACATTGTGTGAAGATGTCGGATAGACCTTGGGGGTGTGAGGTGGGTGTGAGTTTCGTACCCACTACAGAAGGATCTGGAATCAAACTTCTCTGAAAGAAATACGTTTCAATGCTAATACTGCCGAAGTGTTTGTAAAGCAACTGAATTTGACTTTTATATTACTTCCAAGGGAAAGAAGATCAACTGCAGATTGGTCTTCAGGAAGGAGCAAAGCACTTTTTGCTCAGACATCATAGCTTAAATCACCATGCTAATGAAAGAGCTGTTCGTTTTGCCTACCCAAGGATATTCTTCCTGACTTTAGGCTGGCAGTATGCCATAGCTGACAGAAACTTGAATTTCTTCTTCTTGATGACATTGCAGCTGTTTACAAGATAGGCTATTTCCACATAGTTCAACATCCTGCCTTTTGTTGCCATGAACAAATGGTGCTGACACTTGTGCAGCTTTGATTGAGTTTTCACAAAAGCTGTCACTGTGCATGAGACCGCCTTTGACTTTTCCTTTGTTTGTCAGTGATGTCTGCTTGTGGTTTTGTCTCCAGCATATAGTATTTCTTTGGGCTTCAGTGGCCTCCACCCAAAATTTACACCTAAGTTCAACTGCTGGTGCTGGCTCCTGTGAGCTCATTGCTGACAACAAACCCTTCAAGCCTTCTCATGTTCTTTCCAATTCACTCTTCCATTTCCCACTCCTTTATTGGTATGTTAACTGGGTTTAAATGGTCATATTTTTAAAAATTTGTTACACCTAAGATGACTAGCAAAATTGGCTTGAAATCTTAATGTTTCCTGCTTTCTTACCCTGCACAGAATTCTCTCTATGCATTCACACCCACATGGGCACGATTTTACTTGCACTTCTATCGCTGCCTGATATTCAGATCAGTCCATGAAACTTAAGGTGTCCTTCTTGCTAGTAAGTGTGTTAAAGAGGCAATAGGGGTCCTATATATAGAATTCCTATATATCCCTAAAGCAGATAAAGGAAAACGTGTAGAGTTACGTCAATAACAATTTGCGAAGCAATAAAATAGCATATGAAGTGTTAAGAGAGAAATAATAATAAATCCAGAAGAATTTTTTTTTCCATTCGTGAAATATTTTCATGTATTTATTTTGTCCGTTTTCCCTTCTCCATGAGGGTAAGAAAAGTCCTTCTTTTAATAAATTTTATTCTGCAAGTTTATTTTCCAAAGGACTACTGGCAGGTTGTCACAGACAGGGAAGATTATGATTAACTGAAATGTCATCAGCCTGTTATTCTCCACAGAAGCCATACGAATGGGAATTAAGTAACGAACTTCCGCAAATGGATGCTAGAGAAGCAGAGGTAACAGATTGATTTCTCAGCTAATGTAGGGCTTTGCTGAATGAATGGGAACAGTGAGATTTTCCTTTTAACTTCTTGCACCTCATCAACTCCTATTATCCAAAAAAGACAAAACTCTGTCTTGTAAAAAAGAAATCTCCAATACCATACAGAAAGGAAAATGTAAACTCTTCTTTGTTTAACCAAAAGTCTTGTATTTCTAAGTTTTGGGTTTTCTATTAATATTGCTGTGGCATACATGTTGCTGATCCTTTTTCCAACGTTGCAAGATTAAATCATTGCGAAGGTAACTGATGCATTTTCCTTCACAGCTCTAGCAGAATGCTGATGATTTTATCCCATGGGAAGCTCATGCCTGATTCAATCAGGCATTCTTCAACTTTTTAAAATTGTTTTATCAAAGGAATGACAGAGCAGTACATGTTAGTGTATTAAGTTATACATTATAACTTCGGATGCGTTCAAGCCATAGAATCTGCATATGAATTTCAAATACATCCAGAAAGGCCATGTCACTGTGCTGATATGGATATATGGATGGTGTTTGAATTGTTCAGGGGTTTAGAGGTGAAGTCTCCAGAACAGTCTGCCATTCTTTATTGGACAAGATACCAAACTTTGCCAATGCAGCAACAGAGGCAGTAATCCAGCCATGTAACACACAATGGGGGAAAAGTCTCCTGTCAAATGGCAATAAAACTGCCTTCTGTCCAGAGGTTAGCATATGTCTGCAAGTCCTTGTTGACAAGTCAGTTCCTCTGTATGTGAGGGAGCAAGCTGTGCTTCAACACCTTTTGGAATCTCTGTCCTGCCATGAGAGGGCCAAGGAGCTCTTTGTCGTGTGAGTTACAGGCCAGGGTCCCAACAGCCATCTGTTGGGCACAGGAGCTTTGCTGTGCTGAAGGAGCCTTTAAACTGGATGTGAGTTATGGTTTAAAACCTCCTCAATGTGGCAATGAAGTGCTGGGCTGAAGAGAAAAGGCTGCAAGGCCACGGGTCAGACTCCTCCTCACATTCCCATCCTTTAGGGAGACAGGCAGGAGAAAACATCTGAAAGACCACTGATAGCGTTCTTGGAATCTAGTGGAGAACTCTTTCATCTGATCCTTGTGACTATCCTCATTTTCCTGCTCCTCCCAAGCAGGTGCTGAAGAAGTGGACTGCCAGCCACACACAGCCAGCTCTACAGTGAGGAATCAGCTTCTCTTTGCCTAGAGATATTTAAAAGATATGTAGATGTGGCACTTACGGACATAGTGGTGACTCAGCAGTGTTAGGTTAATGGTTGGGCTTGATAATCTGCAATATCTTTTCAAACCTAAATGACTCTAGTATTCCTTTGGTCCTTTTCTTGGTTGCTCTGTTGGAAGAGCATTTGCCCTGCTGTTAGCCTAATCAGTTGGGTTTCCACGTGGCTTTTTGTAAGATCTCCTTACATCATATGGGAAGCAACCAGCTGAGTGATCCATCATTGCCATTTCCACTCCCCTGGAGACATACAGAGCAGTCCACAGGGGCACAGGAACCAGCAACAGCACAGAACAGGTAGCCCCAGACTGCAGCATTGCTGGGTTACCTGAAGCATCCAAGCTGCTTCAGGTAAGCTAGCGATGGTAGAGCTTGGTGAGGGGTTCCACATCTCCAGCATGTTGATGAAGTGACAGGATTAGTTGAATCATGCATTTCAAAACCTTCAGCACAAAGTCCAATGACATGTTGCCATCTTGTAATAATTACGTAATATTTCTTCTCTCCAACTGGAAGCACACAATTTTCCAAGATCACAAGTGGCCCTGTAGGTCAGAGGTAATTCAGTGGTGACATCATTGACAGGGTTAAGGGAACTTTGGTCTAATTATTTAATATAAAATGCTAATAATATTATTTTATATAATAAACTCTTAAAATAACACTCTCAAACCTTACTGGATTTAGGTGCCAAGATTCCATAAAAGGTCACTTTTTCTCTGTCAATTGCTTTCTTTTCTTCTAAGCTGTGGTAATTAGAATCTAAAGAAACTCTAGACTGAATAGGGGAATTGAAATCTTGCAATTTCTCACAATCACATATCTTAGTGCTTTGAATAAGGCAAATCAATTTTTGACAATGTTGTCTTTGTGATCTCTCCAAAATGCCTTCCCCCAACCCTAGTGTAACTCTCTTCAAATATTTGCCTTTTTTTTTGTCTGATAAGTAATTTTACATTCATTGGCATTGCTTGCTTGTAATCAGAGAACCATTCCAGCAGCCAGCAGATGTTTAAAGACATCGTCTGCTGTTTTTATTTAAACTGGGGAGAGTTTCATCCCAGGAGATGCCCTACCAAAATCAATGGGGCTGCCTGTCTGCTGTAAAAGAAATACTCAGTGGCAAGATAGGTAGAACTGAGCTTCAGAGCTTTCAAGGGAATTGAGCAGGTATTCAGAAATAATTGGTGCAAGCTGATTTTGCAACAGTAATTCCCTTGATGGTACTGATGCAGGAATGCGCTTCAGACGTGCTGTGGAATAAACTGAATGATCGGCAATATTCATTGCTGCCTCCTTCCTGTGTGCTGCAATGAAAGCAAGACTGGTTTTGGACAAAGAGCTTCAGTTTCCTATTTCTACTGCGGTTCTTGTAATATGATGAAATAGAGTACCCTGTAAAGTAGCCTACAGCAAGACCAGTTGAGGAGATGGTGGAAAACAGAGATAAGCAGATCTTTGTAGAAGAGCGTGGCACTCAGATGCTACTTTTTTATCTTCATGTGATGGTGGGCTCCCAGCTAGCTGACAGCCACATCACTTCACACTTGTGGCTGAAGTTTGTAATATGTAGCGCATTGCAAAGAGGTACTTATGTACTTCATTTGTTAGTAAAAGACATGACGCATGAAAATTTTAAAGATAAATGTCCCACATAAATATCTAATGAGGGATTTTCAGTCACTGTAGTTGTGACAATTAAACAGCAGAGGGAATGAAATGCTCTCTGCTCTAGAGAACCTGCTGTGATATATTTAAAGCCTCTGCTAATTCATTACACAGGGGCCGGTTCCAGTAGTTTATAACAATCCCCTGTGGCCAATAGCACCACTCTTCAGGATTGTGATGTCCAAAAGAGGCTTTCTTTAGGAAGAACAGTATTTCCCTTAATCCAACTTAATATCACAAAAATATAATTTCCATGTGGCGTTGTAGATGTCAAAGATGCTGAATGAATAATCACTGAGTAAATTTTACTATCACTAGGTTTTAATTTAGAGTTTCAATTCCCTGTTTATTCAGACTTACTACTTTGATATTTACTTGTTGACACCTTTTACTGGGATAACCAATCATCTGCTAGTCTTGCTCTTCCTTCAAAAGTGTTTTATGTCCTATTAGGTCTTACACAATTTTCAAATCTCACTGCTCCCTTTCCTGCTTGCCAATATTGATTTAAGACATGATATCAGATGCACATTATGCTCGTGACTCTTCGTAAACACTGAACTGCCCCTTTTACAGCACTCTCAGAATGTCACTTGTTCCCAGTTTTCAGGCTGTCAGAGACACAAAGCTATTTTTCTGTAAGTGACAATCAGGCCCCATGAATCTAAGTGTGAGATCCTCTTTGCTATAGCTGTGTTTTTAAGGAGTATGATAACGGAAATACCATTAAACAAAATGAGCAAATATTGGCTCATCTAGTGATACACCAGCAGTACTTCGGGTTGCCATGCAAAAAAAAAAAAAAAGCAGGATGTTGGGGAGACAGAGTTTCAGAGTGGTGGGAAGCCAGGCTCATCAGGGAAGACAAGTGCTTTAACACAGCCCTTCACGGTAAGTGCCTGCAGCTAGCTGATTGCTAAAGCAGCATTGAGAGGATCTGTAGAGGAGATTAAACAATCAACCAGGACAGCTAGCAAAAAGGATGCTGTGATGGCAATAGCTGTAGCAGTTTCTACTGGAAAGGAGGCTGATTCCTGCCAGTAGTGCTCTTAGACCACTGATGATCACCTAGAGTAAGCATTCCTTGGTTTAGTGTGCATTGCTCAGTTTACCTCATTTGTAAGCTGTTTTAGTTTGCTTTCTCTTTGTCTGCTCTTTGGATTATATGAATTGTTGCTCCTTCACTTGCCTCTCAGCAATCCTTAAGCCTTTCCATTTCAGGTGCACACAGTGACTTGAACCCTAAGCATGTGAATTGTGGGACAAATACTAAATTTTGTGGGACGACTCATGTGTAAAGTTAAGTCTGTGTCTGTTCTCTGGGAAAAAAGATGGGAGGGGATATCCTGTCGTGAGAACCCATATTTGATCAGCCGACAGAGATAGCTACAAAGTAGTTGCTCTTCAGGTAGCATTCCTAAAAATCAAATAACCAAAACGGAATTTTGACATAGCTGTGCAAAATGCTATCTGCAGACCACAAGGCCAATCCATAAAAGTATAGTTAATGACCATATATGCCTTTTTAAAAATAAGATCTTTCAAACCACCAGCCATAAAAGATAATGAGAGTCATAAAGAACAGCAGATGGAGAGTGTCTTGTTCTCGCCTGGTCTCAGACTTTGATGTTGGAGTGATTGGCAAACACTAAAGCATGAAGGCTTGCATGCAGCTTACATGAAATACTCTGAAGGTGTCAAGATTGATTTCTGGGTAGGTTCATCAGGAAGGTTGCTTGTGTCATATAGCTTTACCATGTCACCTAGAAATCCTTCTACTGCCAATTAGAAATTACTCTATAAATAGTAACGGTGTGCCAAGACCCATAAAGCACTGTACAAACCTGATCCTGTTCCTGCCAGGGCTCAGATGAGTAGTGACTCTCACTGATCTGAGTTGTGATGTGCACTAAGCTGTGACAGTATGTGTGTATTGACAAAAAAAGGGATTAGATCAATATAGCCACTTGCAAAATGAAGGGGATACATTGGTATGGAACTAATATTAGGCAATGTAAGAGAGGAAATTTGAGCCAAAGACATTAGAGAAAATACTGAAGACAGTCAAAAGTGTTCTGGGAAGTTTAATATCCACACAGAACACAGCAGTACAGAGCTTAAGCTCTCATCTGGAAGATAACATCAGGAATATTTTACTCTATGTGCTTGCATTAATTGCATGTTTACAGTTTTAGAAGGGCATCAGGGACCTATTGAAAAGCAGACAGAAAAGAATTTTCCATCATATCTTACTTCTAACCAAATGTGTTTCTCTGATGTTAGAGCAGGAATCTGATTTCTATTAAACCAGCATAAATCTCAAAATCCCCATCAGTCTAATTTTATGTTGGTGATGGATTTCACTGAACAGCTTTTGTCTCCCCATTCCTTAGAAGTAATAAAGATAGATGAAAAAAATCCTGGAGGATTTTCAGCAGGGAAAACCTGCAAAATTATTGCCTGTACATTTTCAGTTATAATGATCCTGTACAATCATAAACTATTCAGTTGCTTGCAAAAAATGTGTAGTGCTATTTGTTCCTTACATGATTGTTGTACTTGTTTCATCAAGGCTTAAAATTACTAATATAAGCAAATTTTCAATGCTGTGACACAGTAGAAAAATACTGATTTTTTATGCTTGTCCTAGGTTACAATGTAAGATGTAACCAAAAGCATGTATTCTATTATCATCTTCACAAGCTGTTAAAGCAGGTGGAGCAGTGCTCGTTATCTCCTACCATGACTCATCCCTGATAACTCCCTCAGGGAGCTATTTCTGTTAATGGGCCATCAAGGACTTGCCTCCTGACTCATGGAATTACATCAGCCCATTGTGAGATGCTCTGCCCAGGGGGAGGAGCTAAGCATTCCCACCTGGATATAATCTGGGGTTTGGAACAGCATAAGCAGCATTTACCCACTGGATTCCCAGAGGATGAGAGCCACCACTGGACCATCAGGTGAAGACCGGGCACTTTTACAGGATTACTGCTTCAACAGGACCACTTCATCTGGACTGCAACCACTGCCCTGACTAACAGGGTGTCAAGTTTTAGCCTGACTCTGTCAGTGTTCTTGTACTATTGCATTTATTTAAATTTTCCTATTAAATTACAGTTCTGTCGTGCGATCTCCCACTGGTTTGTTTTCAAAGTAGTACAATGCTATTTGTCAATAAATTATAATGAAGAGGTGATAGAGACATGAAATAAAGAGTGGAAAGCAAATTAGAAAAAGCGACAAAAAGTATTTGTATACAGAACTCATCTCTTGTAATTCTGAAAGTCTAATCTCAGTAAAGGCCATTTGAGTATTTAGGCAAGAAATACCAACTAGGAAAAATGCACTGCTGCATTTACACCTATTGCCTTCAATTTGGAGAGTATTGCCAACAAGGAACTTGAGTCTGCTCGGATAAAAATTTTCTAATGACTACCCCAGGGCAACTACCGGAGTGAATGGTTACATCTAGGATGTCTAGACGACTAATGCTTGCCTATTTTTACATTTCACTTACGTTTCTATTGAGCCTAGAGATCACAGGAGGCCAGAACATAAAAGTTACTAATCCATTAATGTTCCCCGTTTGTTTTGTGAGAGGGTTATGAATTGCTTCAGTGTTGAAATAGAGTGACTTCAGGGGTTATCAACAGATGTCTCAGATTAATGAGTCATAGTTACTGTAATTCAACTATGTTGTGTTTTGGGGTTTCTTCCAGGGAAAAGAAATTAACTCCACCAGACAATATCATAGAAAACAATCACCACAAATTTAACAGAAATACCTGCCTACCAGAGCAAGAATGGAAGCTCTGTGTGTATTCTTAGTACGCAAATAAAACACACGAATTTGGAATTGTGGGGGGAAAAGGCAGAAATCATAAAACTTGCAAAGACTCTGTCAAGACAGGAAGTCCTGAAATGCATGTGCCTCATAAATAGATCAGCAGACCCATCTGTGTCATTAGGTGACTTACGGGACACTGGACTGAAAGAACATATATTATTCTGCTAAATGGCATGTGAACTCCTAGGGGTTTTTCAAATACAAAAGCTTGCAATTTGTAAAAGAAGAAATTTGTTGAAACTCAAAATAGCCTTCAGTGCTGAAAATATTAGGTTTTCAGGCCATCCAGAGTGAGGGGAAATGTAAAGTAAGTCTTTTTGTGTGTGCTCATGTGTGCAATGATGTCTTTAGGATGCCTCATTAAGACAGACAGACTGACTTAGATTTTAATCTCAGGAAGGCTTTTAGAAAACTGAGAAAGAAACATAAGGATTTATTCACCAGAAAATGGGACAGGGAATTCTACAGTTATGACAACGGCCTGAAGTACAAGCATATCAGCTGCTCTAGATCAGAACTGATAAGAATGTCATGCACTCTTCCTCCAAGTTTTAATTGAGGAAAACCTACACATACATGTAAAATAGTCCCATTAATTTCTGAATAGGTTTTGTACAGTATTATGTAGGGCTTTTACCTTTTCTTGAATGAAAATTGAAGATAACCTTTTATTCAGCTTAAAAAACTTTTGACTCTTAAAATCCATTGTTTTTCAGCTTTGATAATAGATAAGACTGAAATACATTTCTTCCCTGCTTTCACCAGAATAAAATGCACATTTTGGCTTTGGCTGGCATTCTGAGATGTGGTTCATCAGTCCCTTGGAAACTTCAGAAGTTTTTTTTCTTAAAACAGGGTCTCCAGGTCACTTTTTTTTCTTATCTCCCTCTCCTGAATAATTGCCCAAGGTCCCATTTTACAAGCTCCCGTGTATTTTTTTTCTGGTGATTCTAGTACCAGTGGGATTTGATAGTCTTAAAACACTGACAGTACCTCAGGCTCTTAAAGCCCCAGCTTGGCATTCATGCTCAACAATGTCTGTAGCCACATCTATCTAAAGTTCATGCAAATACACTTGGGCTTGTTCCTGTAAATAATTTTTGTGTGATTACATAGGCTAATTTAAAAACCATTAGGCACTGAATGAACATTTGTATCAACAAACCAGATTTTTGTGCTGTGAAACCACAATTTACAATAAAAAAATTATTGATTCTGCTTGTGAAACTGCTCTGAAACTTGAAGAAGGACATATATGCAAGACTGCATATTTGACCCTTGAGAAGAAAGTGTTTATGAAGTAGCAAGAGAATCTTCCCACGGAATATTGATTACAGGCCACAAGATACATTCAAAGCTTTCAAGATTTAGCAGAGTAACTCTGGGCTAGGCCAGACCCTTCTATTTTCTACCTTAGCAGCAAAAATAAATCTATATTGGCACACTCATATTACTGAAAAGTAATGCATAATATTCAGATCCTCATTGATTTACTTTAAATAACTCCTTAGTTTCTGCAATTATACTGGGGATATGTATAGGTTGATATTGGTACTATTACAACATAACTAGTTAATAAAAAGCTTGCAACATGTATTTGTAACTTTACAACATGTTGAGGAGTCATGGTAAAGAAATCCTATGGCCCGAGACAAGACTGCAGTTCTCCCTCTTTCATGTATTTAATATGGAATATAAACTGCAAAAATAAAAGGAAAAAATAACTGTGTATGTACCTGGCACTTTTCCTTTACAGATCCATGTACTCTTCCTTTAAAGACTACTTCAGCTTCCTAGTTGTTCTTAAGTTGAATTCCAGTCGCAGTTGTAAGTTGAATGGCAGTTGCAGTTCTAACGTCCTCCTGTTTCAGTGCAGGCTTCTCAGGCAAAATATCTGGAAGATGACTTCAAAGCAGCTGGAACCTGATGTACACACAGCAACAGAAGAGGAAGGTGAACACTGAGCTTTGGATGGCACAAAGTGGTCTTAGGAGGTCTTAATTTACCAGTTGCTTCTAAGTAACCTTCTAAATCCACACCGAGATTTTCAGAAAGCAGAAAAGTGGAAGCAGAAAGGCCAGTCAGAACCTACACATAAAAGGGTGGTGGCTGGAGCAATCGCACTCTCCAGGGGAACCCTATGGAGTGGATACCAGAGGAGAGGAAATTCTGGTTTCTACATCTCTCTCTCCCACCCAAATCTTTCTTTCGAACAGAGTGGACACAAGATGAGAAGGACTATTCCCAGCAGAAATGGTAGAATTCAAGCCTGAGATCTACTAAAAAAAAAATTCTGTTGACCCATAGAGATCTAGGATGAGCCATGAGGAACTGAATAACCAAAACAGAAGTATAGCTACTCAGCATAACTTGCTTCATTGAATTAATGTACTCTGTGAGTATAAATATACTTTCATAATAGGTATAGTAACTATAGGTGGCTCAGCTCTTTCAAAATAGCATGGAAAATAATTTCATGTTTTAGCCAGGTTCCAGAATCTTTTTGTCAGTTTTTTGACTTCAAAAATCATAAAGTTTTTTCCCTCTTTGCTATATGAAATCCTCAGGCAAGCAACAGAGTGACTAACACCCTTTGCTATGGAAAAAATGAAACTGAGTATTCAGAGAATTGCCAAATGCAGAATAAACAAACTGATACAACCATTTCCCCTCTTTATCTAATATGGTGATCTCAGTTTGAATTTCAACATCAATACTGAAATCTTCAGAGAGAACAGTCTTCCAAACAAATAATACCTCTTTGAATGTCATATTCGAAGAAGCGACTTACTCTTCTGAAAATGGAAGCTGCTGATACTGCAATATTATCCTCTCGTGGTAACAGTAACATGTCTTTTCATGCAAAGTAACTGTTTCTTCCATAATAATTTAAGCCATGGAACCCTGCAACTGCAATTTGTGTTTCTACGAGAGTTCTCGGAATATATCCCAGCACTCTCAGTGATTGGCAGCTCTGTAAAAAGCGATGGCTAGCCCAACTATCCATCAAACAAATGAGTGGTAAGTCATTTGGAATTTCTCCCAATGCTGTTCAGTTTTCTGTAGAATTTAATTCTGTTGTGTGTAGGAGAGGTTTCCCAAAGGTTAATAACTGTGTCATTCTGTATTTTGCTCAGAAAACGGAGAGCTAGAAAACCATATTTCAGACAAATTGTGTATAAAATACTTTAAAAAATAGTCACCTTGAATTATGGAAACACAAAAATGAAATGTATCTGAAGGCTTTTTATTTTATATTTTCTTCAGAATGAATCATTCAAGTTTGTTTGAGAATGCTGCTCAAACTTTCTAGAAATTTCTAAGGATACTGAGTTTTGTTTTCCTCCCCTTTTAAGTGAGTCTACTGTTAACATCCAAGACAGGACTAGGAGATACGTCCGTTCCTTAGCATTAACAGCCTAGAACCCTTTGCTGAAGACAAATGCTTATTACAAGTAGAAATGAGAGGGCACTCTTTCATTTTGAGATGTTGCCAGCAGAAGGGGTGCTGCTCTTTTCTGCCTGGACTAAACTTTCCTTGAATACATTGCACTTGGGTTATTTTCTCTCTGGACCATGTCAATCTCCAGCTACATGTTCCACTTCCCAGGCACATGCTATAAACATGCTATTGTGAGCTGTTCTTGGTGGGAATGTTCTCCATGGCTGCTGCTGAAATTTTGCCATTTCCCAGAAAGGAAAGGAAGGATTTCTGGTGCCAGAGCATAGAAGTCAGTCCTGAGACAGTTTGGACTTTACATGAATATCATGCAGAATGTGTTCTTCAAAAAACACAGAAACAACCCCTGGGGCAAGAACCAAACCACATTTCCTCTTTCCAGCTCACTTGTCTTAAATATTAAACTCATTTGCAGAATAAAATGGACCTCCTTCTCTACAAAGTGCTCAGAAAAGCTGTGAAGAGATGCCAGTTTAAATTTTGCATTTGGAGTCAGTGTGTGAGCCCCATCAGTGAAGAACAGTCCCACAGAGAAGGAAAACTCAAGGGAAACAGGCAGTCAAAAAAGGAGTTCAGTAGTCTCAAGGTAAAAGGGCAGCTGAACTGAAATTGTGTCCTTTCCACCACTACCACACTCTCTTGCAGTTGTGTCTTTTCCTTTTAAGTCTAGTCCTTGAACATAACTGATGTGTTTGTGCCCCTAGTTCTGAAGTTCAACAAATGCTTCTATCCAGAGCAAGCTGACACTGCCATTGAGCAAAGGAATCCTACCTACCTGCCCTCTCGGCTGTCTGTTTCTGTTCCTGTATTTTGTCCTATCTTGTATCAAATATTTATGAGGCCACAGTCTAAACTGGATCAGGAAACTGATCTGGCTGAATGCTACTGGTTATTTTTCCTGCTGGGTTAGTTTCTAGCTGGAGCAGGTCTCTGAGTTAGTTGGCTATAGAGTCACATGAACATCAGTGCAGCACAAAGGTTGGGGCAGCACAGGGGCAGGAACAGGCACCCAAGAGGAAGAAGGAGCAGAGTGTGGAGTAAAAAGATCTACTTCTTCCATTAGCAGTGCCTGTGTGTGCCATCTTGTAGTGTTACTCACACCTTACTCCAGGGAGCATGGGGCTTGATTTGTAGAAGTGTTCACAATTACAAATGAATTCTTGAGGAGATGTGCTTCTGGAAAAGAAGAGCTATCCCTTCCTAACCATGCTGGAAAGCCAGGTGCTAGCTATTTGAGCTATAAAATGGGGATAACAATATCACCATATCACCTTACAGGAAAGGGGTAAAAAGGCAGTTGTTGCTGTTTGTGAAGCGTTCTGTTCTGAGGAACACTCCAGATCAAACTAGTTGGCAACACATCCACCTGTCTTCAGAGCTAGAGAACAACAGTTTGCAGAAAGGAAGGCGTGGAGCTGTGCTCTGATTTTCCAGGCTTCAGAGAAACTGTGGAGAAAGTTATACAATCACGTAATTGCAATTTATATCGTAGAGTGTCTATGCCCAAGAAATTTGAAATAAAGGTATAAGCAGATGGTATTTGGGATTTATTACTTTTGAGTATTTGAATTTTCATCCCTAATCTTTTAATGCATCGAAGGGAGTTTTTTATTAAATGAAGCAGTGAAATTCGGCTTATGTTGTTTTTAAATACTTGAATAGTGTGATTTAATGGCTGACATTGTATCACATCACTTGCAAATTCGAAGCAAAAGAACCCTCCCTCCAGAAACATCCCTTTTGATTTACCTTCTTGTCAGGCAAGGAAAATTTCTAATTTTCCTTCTCTTTTCTTGCACTTTCTCCTAAGCCTGTGGCACTATGACTACTTGACACATTATGCTGAATCAGTGTACATTGGTCTAACCAGCCATGTTCTTGCTCCAGGTACTAAATTAAAATCAAAAGGTGACATCAAAATAATATTTTTAAGTATTCTGATGTGCATCCAAATAAAATGTGGGGTTTTTTTACAAAAAACCTTTCAGCCAAGGTTAATAACTGTGCCTTTACTATTGAAAAGCCTTCTTGATTCATAAAGTTAATGGCTTCGTACATGCCTCTGTAAATGCAGACTTGAGACATGTTCCGAATATGTGTTTTGCAATTCTTTTCTGAGGAATATATAGCTGTCTAGGTACTAAGTGGCTGCCATTAGTACAGTTTCTGGGCTTTTTTTCTCTGTTCCAGTGGTTTGGCAGACCATCGAAATCCATAAGAATAACGCAGATCCCTGCAAATTGTGAGAAAGAGGCGGCTGACTGCAAAGCAGGACAGACAGGCTCGGCAGGAGGAAGCTGCAATGTGGTTGGGTGCCTCTGTGAGCCCATGTACAGCTGAGAGGTCACAATTCTGGCCTGTCAGACTCGACACTGATCGTTTCATTTTGTACTTCCTACTTGACAATCCCTTCGCACCAGCCTTCAGGCTCCCCTGCACACTTTGCTCCATGTGCTGCTTTGTTGCAAATGCTCCTGCATGCTTTCTTTTCAAATCCTTTTTGAGAGAAATCCTTTAATATTTCTACTATGTTAAATTGGATACCAAAGTCTGAAACATTTCCTTGCATTTATAAAAAAATACATTTTTCCCACTTCTAGCTAATGTGTATTTCTCACATTGACTTTTAATGACTTCAAATACTTTTATGCCCTATTAGTAATTACCCATGCCAATTAAATGGAACAGATTTACTTCAGGATGAATTCTTATAAACTGCAGAGAGCATTGCTTTAAATGCCTCTGAAGTCCCTTAGAGAATTCAAATAACTGTACGAGTTGCCTAGAATTATAACTGGTGAAGTCAGGGAATGTTTATATCTATTTGATGTCAGAAAAGGCCTGTTGGTGAGTGAAAAAAAGAGAAAAGAACACAGAAGTTATAACTCACAAGATGCTGCCTTTCCTGCCAATGCTGGCTAAAGAACTTGTCTCTTGTCCCTGTCCCCTGTGCCTCAAAGCAAAACTGGCCTTTTCTTATGGCAGTATAGCTGTTTATGTGCTATAAACTGGATCACTGAAATGATCCATATGAAAGACGGTCCTCTAATCACCAGGGCAATAGTGCTAGAAAACACTGCAAGAGCCTAAAGCCTTCCCCACATATAGAGACTTCCTGAGAACATGAATATCCTGGAATGCGCTGATCTTGGGCTCTATCAAATCATTGCTATGTGAATTGCTTCATCTCTTTTTCTGGGGAGTTGTATATCCTAATTGTAATGCTTCTTGGAAGGGTGTGCTGGATACAAACTTTCACATGTTCATTGTTCATCAGTGAATAAATTACGCACTCAGTTTCAGGGTGGTTCTTAGTCAGATTTTCCCTGTGCTTCCAATAGCTCCAGCCAGCTCTATTCATAAACAGTCCTACTATATACCCTTTCATAAAGCCAAATCTTCAGAGAGAACATAAATATTAATTAATTTACACTCACCTTGCTCTTCTGAGGTAACTGTATCATTTTTCCCTTTTTGTTTAAAGAACAACAATAAAATAGAAATTAAGTGACTTGCCTATGGTAACACAGCAAGTTAGTGGCAGAAGAGGAGCTGGCATTCAAAATCTTTTGAGTTTTTGAGGCTTGTCTCTACACAGGGATAACCAACTATGCATCCTTCATTCTGTAACAGCTAGTCAAGCAGAGACTGGTGTGTGAGTACTCTATAAAAGTGAAGAGAGTCCTTTTGTTCTGGAATTAGCTGTGCATTATTGAGGCAAGATAATTATTTTGGAGTAAAACCCCTGTTATCCCTCTTATTGTAGATCAGCTATTCTGATGACTTTCTTACACAGGCCAGGGGTAAGCTCTAAATTCTCCTTCTCTCCCCTCCTCAAGCCTAATTAATAACTGCTTATTATAAAGACACAGAAAAGTTTGCACTTCCACAAAAAGAAAACAAATGAGTGCTGGATATCCTGACATCTGTGAGAACACATATTGTTCTTGAGTGCTGCTGCCCCCCTAATCACAGCTCTAGACATCGTGCACAACGGAGAACGCGGTGAGAACATCATCTCACACCAGCAGCCGTCACACTGGGACCCCTGCACTCCCAGATGTCAACCTCTCAGGCCTGGGATGCAGGAAGGAACTGCAGGGGCCCAGGAGCAGGAGCCAGCTCCAGGCTGGACTGCAGGTCAGGGTGTGTGCCTCCACGGTGGCCTCATTGCGGATAGCACATAGGCTGGGCTGGTGCTCAGTGTCAGAGCCTCTCCCTCCCTGTGCGCCCCTTCTGAACGTCTTCCTCATCTGAAGATCTGACACAGCAGCAGTGTGTGAAGGGAGATCATACAAACGGTTTGAGAATGTGCTAACCTCATTTACCTCATTAAAGAACTTGCAAGCCACAGCCTCACTATCTAAATTCCTCTGATGAAGGCAAATTTTGTAATTGCACACCACCGTTCCTAATGCTGCAGTCACATCCAGTGCTGTTGTGTGTATGAACCTGAGGCCTGTAAGCCTCTCTAGACTTCCCTTTATAGGACTGGGACTCCAGCTGCTGATAAAAAAAGTTTTCATTTAAGTAAAAACCAAAAAACCCCACATTTTTTTACAGTAAAAAATCACTTCAGGTGGGCGATATAAAATAAACATATTTAAATACTGAAAATGGTCCTGTTTTTTTTCCTAGCTCGTCAATTCTACTTTTTGTTCCATGACAGAGCAGCACTGGGATCAGTTCTTCATCCATCCATAATGTTTCTTCTTCTCAGGAAAATGAGATCAGGATTGTTTTTTCTGATCCCATAACACCTGCAGGAGTCATGACTTCAAGTTGGGAACCTGTAAGAGAGTGACTGCTCTCTGGAAATCCGGGTATTTTTACAGTACCAAATACTGTGATACTAAACATCTGTACTGGAGATCCATTAGGAGCATCTTCAGAAGATATCAAGCCACATGGATCCGTATGTAAGTTTTGTTGGTCTTTGCTGTCTGGACATTCCTGGAAAGTGAATGGGGTGTGAAGCGAGCATCTCTGCGGCAGAGCAGCTGCTCACCACAGCTCGGTCGCTCTAGCTATCGCCGTGCTGCACACTGCTGGAACGTCGCCAGTCCAAATCAGAGTGTCCTAATTTCAGAGAAAGCCTCACTTAAAGTGGTTTAACTGAGATTGTTAGCATTTTGCCAAGCCAAGGACACTAACAACCACCAGCAGAGTGTCCAGAATGTGTTACCCACAGCTTCTTTTATTCAAAATTCTGGCTGTTTGAAAACAGAGCAGTGTTCTTGCAGAACAAGCGGTGATGTTGACGCATGCTGTTTTTTCAGATGTGCTTTCCCACATCTTTAATTTGTTATCTGTGATGGGTATGTAAGGGGGAATCCATTTTAATTTGACTGGCAGCAAAAGAGCTTGGGATATTTTATCCATATGGTACTAGTAGGTTTTGACTTTGTATTAGCAACTACAGTGACCTTCTCCCTACAGGTCTACAGGGCGCTGGAAAGTGATGTAAATAGCAAAATGCTAAGAAGTCAATCAACACGCAGGGAGCTCGGCACGGCCTGAGCCACCCGCTGGGCCCGGCGCTTGGCTGTTGCCATGGGAACGCCGCCGGAGCGCGGGCGGGCTGCGGGGCGGCCCCTCTCGCGAGAGCGGCGGCGGGCGGAGCGCGGCGGGGCGGGCGCGGGGGGAGCTCATCCCCGGCCGCGCGGGGGGGGGGCGCCG
>VZRR01003272.1:0-116646 GCA_013398015.1 Oreocharis arfaki | reverse complement strand
GGACGCGCTCCCCCGAGGCCCGGAGCGGCACACGCCGCTGGCCTCCACGGCTCGCTAGATAACTTGTCTCTCGTTCGCCGCTGTAAGTTGCTTTTTTACTTTTTATAGCCAGCGAGGGTGTAGTCGGACGGGTTTTGTTCCGAGCCGGTGCTGAGACCGCAGTAATGATAACAATTAGGTGATTTGGCGGCAGTGCCGGTGGGGATGTTCTGAATGCTCTGCTCACGGGGGGGGTGGCGGAGGAACAAAATGTTTGCGGATGGTTGATTTCTTCACTGGGAGCCTGGAAAAGTGAGAAAACAGGGAATGCCTTAAACTGAATCTTGTGGGAAGGAAAGAGGAGGTGGAGAAGCAAGGAAAGGTAGATGAGAAGGCGACCTTCCTAAGCCGAGTTTGTTTGCTCCTCCCCCGTTTTATATTGCACGAAGTCCTGATGTTAACATTCTCATGCTATATTTAAAAATAACTGTGTTATTTGTACTGGATAGCTGTGATGCAGCTTCTGTTCATTTAATGAGGAATGCACTCATTCATGTCTGGTAAAGCAGCGATACAAAATGGGAATTGCTCAACTTAATGAAGATCTCCTTGTATAACCTTGGCCACAACATCTGTATTTTTTAGGTTGAGGAGGCACGTTTTAACCCGTAGAATAAAACAGAAGCATTTTTTTGGATAATGCTGCTTACCAAATCGTGTTTAAAAATTGTGCCTGCAAAATCGCTTAAAAAAATTTTAGTGATCTGGCTTTAATGATCCCGTTACTGCATGCTGAATGAATGAAGTGCATCTGTGAGCACGGAGTCCTAGTTGATAATGCAATGCAAATTTGTCTTCAGAGTAAAGGTGTCGGATTTCATTAGGTTCCAGATCTGTGTAGATGTACCAAGATGGGTGTTTTCTTTAGAAAGCAGCCCTTTCATGATGGAATTTTGATGGATCTTTTTTTTTTTTTTCTTCTTCTAACTGTGGGGATTAAGCACTTGTTTCCTTTAAATTAAGGCATAAACCAGTTTTGTAAAAGGGAGAAGAGTTTTTGCTGCAAGTACTGACTGGATAGCAAATATCTGTGTTCTCTCAGGTGGAGAGTTTGGTTGTTATTTATTTGGAATGTATTGCTGGGCTCCATTCCCCTTCAGCTGAAGTGTTGGGAGAGACATGTGAAAGTATTAAGGTAGAAGTTTGTGGCAATTGTAATCCTAGAGAGAGATCTCTAAGTTGTGTTTCAGTGTCAAGGCTTTTATGCCTTAGGCCATCAGATGCCGTACCAGTTATTAATGCAGACACAGTGTGGGAACTTCACAGTAATGTTTTCTTGGTTTCAAAAAAACAACCTCGTAGGTTCTATTTAGATAAAGCTAAAAAGAGAATTTTCATGATTGAATGTTTTTTGTATATACTGTGTCTCATTTTGGTGACAGGAAGCTAGGGACAGAAGACTTTTTTTTGCCATTTTAAGTGTTTATTTATGGCCTGTTGATTAAAGGATGTGCACTTAGTTGCTCAACATTGCATTAAGAAGGTATTACTGATGCTAATAAAATGCTTAGTTTCATCATTGCTATTTGGGATAGGCATACTTAGCTCTCAGTTGTGGTTCATAAAACCTCTTAGATCATGAAGTCAGAAGCAAAATGGGATGTCAGCTCTGACTGTTGTAGGGCTGCAAAAATTTGCTTGATGAAAAAGGCTAGCAGGTGTAGAGGCAGGCACTGACACAGACCTGTGAAAGGGTGGAGCTGCAGCCGGGAGTGAAGACTTAATATGGGGACATGTAATTAATAATCTGTTTTTTCTATAATAAAAGGTAGTATTATCATTTCAGTCGTGCATCATTGGTTCTACTTGAAGAGCTTCTTCCCCCCCCCCACCATGTTTATCTGAAATGTTATTTTAAGGTTTGGGGTTAACTTTTGGATAGCTGTTGTTTTAACAACCGTGTCCAAATGTGGCCTCTTCTCCCTTCTGCAGGTTTTCAAGGAGTTCTTTTTTCTTTCATCATGCTTATAAGCATTCTGCTGGCACTTTGGGAGCATTTTGTTCCTGTGTCGCTCTTGTTGTGTTCTCAGTTTTGTTAATCTGTCTCAAGTATATCCTTTAAAATGTCTGTTTCAGATCTATTAATTTTGCTACTATGGAGGCATTTTTTTGTTTCTAAGATAGGAGAACAAAACTTAAGAACATAAAATATTTCAACTGGTTATTTTGAATTTCAGAAAGGTCATGAGGATAATTTTCAAAATACATTGGGAAAATGTAAGGTAGGCTCGTAAGAGAAAGGGTTGAGGCCCAGTTGAATTTCTTTTCTATTCCTCTGTTTTGTCCTATAGCATGTCTATTGTAGAGAAGAAAAAGGAACAGTTTTCTCCATATCAGTAGTTTAATCCGTTCAGCAAGGGGGTTGCTGCAAGCTATTGAGTTCTTACTGCTACTGGTTAGAAATCCTGGATGCCCTACTGGGGTGTAAAGAAGCTGAGCTTCTGCCTTCATCAAAATTTCAGTCACACAAGTTGGTTTCCCTAATGCTGACGTTTTCAGAGGTTGAAATTTATTCTCGTTGACCCTAAGTGTTGACTATTTGGCGAACAGTTTTAATCTGTTGTTTCCTTGGCTTTAGGCAGATTCCTTTTATTTCTCACCAGCTCTTTAATTTAAATATTTAAAAAGTCAATAAGGCGTGATTTAATTTTCTTAATTTTTTTTTATATCAATGCTCTGTTTACTTCTTTATTTGTATTTTAGAGTTTTATTTTATTCATTTATTCTGAAAACCATTTGTTTAACTTGTTAATAAGTTATGACAGGAATACAGCGATAGTAAGTGCAGTTATTTCTTTTATCAGTGTAAATACATAATTTTAAGAACTGCTAGGTGAGGATTTTGTTGATTTGGCATGTAAAATAATCACATTCAGTATCTTTCTGTGAGTGAAAAAAAGTGTTATATTGTTCTGTATTTTATGTTTCCAGGGAGATTTGACTTCAGTGACTTGATTTCAAGTGTATCTCTCTAAATTGCAGCTTTTAAATAGTCTAAGCTTTGTATTTCACAGAGTTCAATGTAGTGTTTGAATGAGGACTTTCAAGCTGGAGGTTTATAAAGTTAGATTTGATAGCTCTGTGTGACTTGAGATATTCTCTAGTGAACGGCAATCAATGTTTTTTTTGGGGGTGCAGCCTTACCGGCAATGATGAACCGAAGGCTCGATTGTAAACCTACAGATTGTGGCCGTTGGTGAGGCTGAATGACAGTGATTTTGTGGCTTTGACTTATTTTGATTTTTATTCTTATGCAGCTTGCCGAGACTAACGCAGTCTGTAGCAGTTTAGGTGTTAGCTTTGATGGTAGTTTTGCACTCTGAACTTTGGGAAACCCGTTAGGAGTTGCAGAGACTGGGGCTGTTTGGTTTCTTTCACTGTGTTTTTGAATGTGAATCAGCAGATAGAATGGTTTTAGATGTCTGTTTTTGCATATGTAAAGCTAAATTATGTCATTGTCTCAATCTCTTTAATGTTGAATTCTATGGCACCAGTTTACTGGGTGAGTTATTTGATTTAGATTCTGCCATATCTTTGTGTTAAGTGAGGCTAAGCATTTACAAGTCTTTGTTTTCTTTATGGAAGCATGTTTTAAGGAGCACTTCTTCTGAATGCAGAGACAGAACACTTTTCATAATCTTGATAGCTTTTGAATTGTATGATCGCTAACCAAGTATTCGTCATGGTTCTTTCAAGGGTCTGAGTCTGTAAGTGGAGTGGAGTGGAGTCCTGCAAAGCTGTGTCTTCGTGCTGCTTGAGCTCGTGCTGGATGCTGCAGTGCAGTAGTCATAGCTCTTGTTCCCTGCATAGTGAATGGATGTCTCTTTTCCAGAGAGATCAAGTTCCTGAAAAATGTGTGGCTGTGTTGAACAACTTTTCTATATGTGTGTATTAGAGAAGGAAGAGTTCTTACTGGGACTAGTGGTTCATGCCTAGGCCTGAGAGGCACTTTGAATTTTTTGTTGATGTTTTAATACTCTTTTACTTTTGGTTTTGGGCTCTGTAGAATGGGAAGAATGCTTTCTTCAGATGGATTGTAGTGATTAGTGGAGTGATTTTTGAAGACCAAGTTTTATTTTATAAGTTTTCAAAAGTTAAGCTACTGGCAGGTGTCATATAGTTGGTTTAAAGTTGGATTGCTCTTCATTAATCCATATGGTTTACCTTCAGTGTTCAAATAGCTTTTGCGGATGTTTAAATTCTGTCTTGTTTACTTACCTTTTGAGGTAGCAGGATTTGTACCTCAAAATACTCACATAAACCTCGGAGAGACTGGTTGTTACTTTATTACTGCAGCTGTGAGATATGTGTTGGCTTTGAATTTGTGCTTTAAGATGGACTTTTAATTTAGTGAAAGCTACTTCAGTTAACCCTAAAATATATCCTGTTTTTCCTAATTGGTGATGCTCCAGTGGATTAAAAATCCTCAACTGGCCAAAATCATCAGGAAACGAGTTCTTCTTCCAGGCTGCTAAGAGGTATGGGTCGGAAGTTGAGCATAACTTGCAGAAAAGTCACCTGCTGAGTCTGCTTGTGAGACTTAGTTATGTTTGATGTACTTGGCTGGGTTGTTTTGTGGATTTAAAGGTTTACTTTTCTGGGTGGGGGAAGTTGCCAAGCCTCTTCCTCTGTTCTGTAGCCTGCCTTGCTGCCTGTCTCTGTGCAGTGGGGGGGTTCCAGGAGGTGCCAAGGGCTGCTTTTGTAGCGTGGCTCTGTTCTCTGAGTTTCTCGAGTCATGATGCATTTTACAGCACCATCAGCTAAATCAATTGTCTTTTGACTTTTGAATAAATAATGACAGGCTTATTATATGCTGATGTGATGTGAAGTAGGATTAATACAGAACTTTTTTTAAGAGCGGGAGATAATATCTGTGAAACAACTGCTGTGGTGGCAGAACTTTCTGTATGCCGGTTGTTCACGTCAGCAGCTTTGATCGATACCTTGGGTTTTCTTGTTGGTGGTCATACCGACAGCTCTCTCCAAGGACTTTAGAGATACTTTTAAGACATGCATTTGGCCAAAGGTTGCTGTCGTGGTTTAACCCCAGCCAGCAACTAAGCACCACAAGAACATTTTTACGTTGTTCCTGGAACTTTTTCAAATGACTGCAATTTTATTTTTGTATTGTTTTTATTATAGGCTACTGGTCTTACTTGCTCACTCAAAATGAATTCTCACTGTCATTGGAAGTATTTAGTGCAGATCTATGATGATTGGTGTTTATGGGAAAGGTTATTTCCTGGTTTTAAACTCTATTTTCCTTTCTTTTTGTTTCGAAGAGTACTTTCCTTTGATTTCAAAATTGCTGGTTATATGCATGGTTTTGTCACTTGGTCTTACTATAGCTAATAATTTGGCAGAGTAGATATGGGTCTCTGGCTGAAGGTGGGGATATCAAGTCTCCCAGATCAAAACTTTTTGTATTTGAGTAATTTTACTTCAGACAGAATTTAGTCTGGCCTCCTAAATTGGGTGTTCCCAACACAGATGTGGTTTGTTGCTTGGACCTCTGTGACTGTTAAGGGTTGGGCAACATTTGGTGAACTTCTGGGCAGGGATTTTTGACTTAGTTTCCTCTAGGAGAATTCCAGTTTATGCACACCAGAAACACATATAGAAATTAAAACAAATCGTTCTGAGGGTGACAAAGCATTTAACAGACCACCTCAGAGTGACTGGTGGATGTCCATCGCTGGAGACTTTGAAAGCTTGACAGGACAAAGCCATGAGCCACTGGGAGCAATGTGGCAGCCAGCCCTGCTCCAGCAGGAGGTTGGACTCTGGGTTAAGCCTCCGTGAGCTCTGCAGGCTGCTAGCTGGTGATAGCTGGAGGGCTCCTCAGAGGGCACTGCTGGTGGAAATGCTATTGTAGGTACAGGTTAAGCAACTTCAAAAAAGGGAAACCATCCTTATAGCAAGCTTTTTTTTTTTTTTTTGAGACTAATGTGAAATGCATTTCCTTTGGTGTCCAGTCCATTTCGTGTCCCTTGGCAGGGGTAGCAGCACCACCGCTGGTGGCTCTCAGGTTGCAAACCTGCAAGAGGAAACCCCGTTTCCTTTATCTCTGGGCACGCAAGGTGGGGCAGTGGGTTGTGTGTTTACTTATTTATTTATTTTCCCTCAAGAGACTCATGTAAGAAGCAACATACACGTCTTGCACATTTGGCTTTTGGCAGGGCTACAGCACAAATTTGCTCTTGCTGAAGAAACTGTGGCAAAGATCAGACTTTATTTTTTTTCTTTTTTATATTTCTGAAGCGTAACGTAACTTTGTCGCTTTGCTTAAAAATTAAAGAAGACAATGGGTGATGAAACTCAGACTGCAGGCTTAAATGTATTAGTGCTATATGAAAGTCATTACAGTTCTTATCTCTGAACTGTTCAAAGATCTTTTTCCTTTTGTGGACAAGGCGTCTCTCCTCACTTTATGGATTACCAATCTAAGGTTTGGTTTTTTTTTTTTAAAGCTAAAATGTCTGATACTATTTTTGGAATATTTTTGCATGTGTCAAATAGAAGTCAATACTAGACCTCAACAAATAAATCCTAGAGGGCCCTTCCTCCTTCTGCTAGATGCAGTTGAGATTTTTAGGAGTATTTTTCTTTTCAAATTGGAAGGGCTGAAATAGGATTTTATGATTTCAGTCCGTGCAGAAGAACTGCATAATTGTGCAGAAGAAAGTTATGGTTTAGCATTTTCATGCCTTGAAAATAAACATATCTTCATGAATGACGTGGTACTGGCACTGATTAGCTGCTTTCCAAATGTATTTAACAGCTTGTTGTATGAGTCAGAATAAAATAGTTCAATAGACTGCACTGTATTGATTATACAGCAGCTGGAAGAAAGAGTGAAACATGATGCTTTCCCACAGCTTTTGCTAAAGAAAACATTTAGAAGTGAGGAAACAAGGACATGCTTATGTAAAAGCTATTAACATAGTTTATCCTTTCCTTGGTTGTTTTATTTTTCCTTGACTCTTTCCCTTCTTTTGCCCTTCTTTTGCCGTCTTTGAAGAAGGAGGTATTGACATAAAGTCAGTTCTAGTTTTGTTTAACCCCCCCCTCCCCTGCCCTGACTTCTGCATTGTCTTGCAGGGTCGTCATTGACTCGTACTTGACATAGCTCTGGGAATTCCCAAATCTAGTACTGTTTATTGTGTTGCCATACAGAGATGGTAGGAGAATCTTTGCTAGAGTGCCTCTGTTAATATAAACAAAAGGAAAATGCTAATACCGTCTTGAAGCATGCCCTCCATTTCAAATTGAAAAGGCTCTTTTTAAAATTAAGTTCTGTGGGTTTTTAGGGCTTGCCTGTACAGTGACATGAGTGGTTGTGGTAGTCTGGAGAAATAGCTGCCACAGACGCTTCCACTCTGCTATTTGAACTGTGGGGTATGCGCTGTGGAATAATTTAAGCCTTAAGTTAATTCTTGCCTTATTATACAATTGCCTCCCTGTCTAGGTAAAGCCAGAAGGTCTGCAGAACTTCACAGCGTTTTTTATCATGTACTAAAATCATCAGGACTTTATTTTAATCTTGTACTATGGTACTTTTATTTTCAGCTGGAAACTTTTTAAGGTTAATTAATGTGCTAGATAACATTTGAGAACAGGGAGAGGTTATTCTGTCTCCAAACAACAGTATTGGAATTGGGTGTGAACATGCAACAGTGTACTGTGTATTCTAGATTTAATCACTTGTATATGTAGTGTTGATGCAGTAAAGACTTTCAAATTTGTTGGTAATTTAAAGTACATCTCCTGTAAAACCAAGGTGTGATAATAAGCAGTAATTAAATGTTGCGAAGGGTGCTCATCATTGTTATTTTAACAGAAGTTAGTCATTATCTACTGATTGTTGACATCATTAAATATAATTTTTTAGTATATAAGTTGGTACTTTACATACCTGAGCAACTGAACTGAGGTTTTCCATTCTTGCATTGTTGGAGTATCTTTTTGTTTGTGCATGTTAAGTGTAATGACTTGCCTCAAACTGCCAACAGCTTTATGCCTGCCACAGGCAAGAGGGCACATATTGTGAATCTGCTTTTTAACTGAGACGTATAATGCATCAGTTCTGAAAACAGGGGCAGAGGGAAGCAGTCATTTCAATTCATTTAATTGCAGCTGTGTAGAGGTGACTACATGAAAAATAATTACAGGCAAGGTAAACATTGCCTCTTGTAGAAACACAGAGTGCCCAGAGATAGAAAATGTCTGAAGTGCTGGGTGAGGGAAGAAAGCTTTACTGTTCCTTGTTTTTGTAAACCTGCACTTTGCTTAAAAAAACCCACAACACGATTGATAGTAGTCATCAAATATTCCCAAGTATGGTGCAGTCTAACTGTAGGTGAGAGGTGTCTTTTTGTTCTTGAAGCTAGGTTATAAGTGGCTTAAGGGCTAAATAGACAGACCTCGCAAACTGGTACAAGTACAAAAATTAAGGAGCAGTTGAAGGAATTCTTAGATAAAATCTTCATTTAATCTTTCAGTTATGAGTAATAGGAAAAAGTAATTAGAATTAACAGGGGTCAGACTTGAAGAAGTAATTGGTGAAACAGAGAGCTAGTGGACAGATTTAAAATCAAGTAATGCTTTGATCACTTAGTTGTTTGGAACATACTGGAAGGTAGTGTTCTGAACAGCTGGAGAGGATAAAAGCAATCCAGAAACATCCAGAGTTAGCATGGCTAGTGCTTTTTGGTAGAGAATTGTACCAAAAAAGCAATTTTTGGGCTTGTGTTTAGCTATCCTAGCTAAAACTGTATGAATAAGTGAATTATATACTCTGTTTCTGCATCTCCCTTCTTCTCTCCCTCTTTTCCCTAAGTGTTATGATTTACAAAAAAAGAGTCCAGAGATGTCTAATTTTCTAGCTTTAAAAGTGAGAAAAAAGTTGAAGTTCCATTTGAAGGGAGGTGGGAGAAGAATCAGCACAACTCGATAAAAATGAAGCTAAATGCTTAAAATTGACTAGTTTCTTAAGTTTGGATCCTGCTTTCCTTGAGAATGCTTAGCGTTTTTTCCCAGGTATTGTCAGAAAACAGAGGTAAATTAATGCTTTTTTGAAACTTAGCTACAAATTAGAACTTTATTCCTTTTAACAGAGAAGTTACATGAGGATCGTATAAATATTGTACCTGTTTGTGTGGTTTTTCATGTTCACATTTTTGCGTGGAGAAAGAAGAGGACTTTTGAAACAGTGTTCTCTATTTCAGGGGCATTTTACAGGCTGCAATAAAAACTCTGCTCTGCAGCAGTATGTGGGTGTTATGTGCTTGCAAGTAATTTAATGTTAGTGCTTAACAGTGCTTTTGAAAATGAAGTAATGGTATATGTAGTATAATGCCAAATACTCCTAAATAGTGGTTGGTTTCTGCATTATTTTCCTGCTGTTGATGAAGGAGGTACAAAAACCTCTTTGTGTCAGATGTTCAAAGATATTTTGCCAGGTAGAAAAATTCTTTCTGAAGGTGGTGGGGTTTTTTTGTTTTGAATCTAGTGTTAGGTCTGAGTGACTGTTCTGTTGCCTTAAAAACATTACCAGCAGTAGCTATCTTGTTTGCTGTAACCCCTTTTTGTTATCACCTGAGTACTTAGCTGAGATGCCAGAAGCTCTTGAAATACATTGCAGCTTCAAGCAGGTTAGGTGCTTGAATACTGGCACCCTTGAATACTGGCACCCTGTTGCAAATCAGTGTGTTCTATTATCCCCATGCTCAAAATTGTGAACCAAAGACTTAGGATACTATTGAAATGCCACTGCTGTTCAGTTTATAACGATGTTAATTAGTGCTGGACGTCATTAAGATGAACATATGCAGCATTAATGAAACTACTTGTGAAATTGAGCTATTGTCATTATCTCACTGAATGGTTGTACTGAAAAGTTGCTTGACTGCCCTACCAGAAAGATAATTGAGAAGAGCTGTGCTTTGGGAAGGGATCATCTGGTCTCAGCCACCTCTTCTTAGACACTGGATGGCCAGAGACTTGGCTGCAAGGGGAAGGACTGTTTTAATAACAACATACAGCTTTGAGCATATGCTCTTCTCAGAACCTTAGCTTGTCTTGTGAGCATGCAGACTTGTCCTGTCTCATGATTACATGTGAGGAGCAGGCTGTTGCTTCTGGTAAGGTTAATATCATCTGACCTGCTCCTTTTTTGCATCTAGGGAAGAAGGTGCTAGTGTGGGTAAGGATTTGTAAATGGTTTCTGCTAGTAGCAGAAACAACTACTTTTGAAATGAAGTTTGATTTCCTTTTATCTCATTCCTCCTCCTCACTTAGTTTTGAACTATTCTACCTGTCTTGATTAAAAAAAAAAAAAGAAGGGAAATCAATCAAATGGGATAATTACAATATTGACAATACATAAGTATTTTGTACTTGTCTGTACTTTCACGGATTGGAAAGGGCCAAAGCCCTAATTGGACATCTTAGGCAAAATACAGAATCATCTAGATAACTAATGTGGTGCAGCATAGTTGCATGATAGTTGTGCTGCTCTGCATTGCGTGCACTGTATTTATTTATGGGTACTAATGAGATTGTATTTTGATGTGACATTACTGTAATGTCAGTGCCTTGTATTCATTCATTAGTTTACCTCACTGACTTTGTGAAGTAAGGAAATGCAGGTGCCCTTGAGAAAGTTGTTTTAACACACACATGAGAAATCTGTAGTAGTGTGGAGAGCAGAAGCTGCCTTGGGCTTTAGATTTCATCTTGCTATGGACAAATTTATTTATAACTAGCTGTAAAGCTGTGCTAGAGACTCTTGAGCCAGCTCAGAGGAAGGCAGGGACCACATCTGCACTTGTCTGCAGCCTGCTTTTTGCTCCCAAGAGTGGCTCTGCTCAGCTCAAACTCCTGCTGTTTACTGGGAGCAGTCCCTGGCCTCATGGAATCTCATGTACATCAATGGCCTCTTAGTAAGCTTGAACAAAACCATGACAGTTATGGATTAGTGCTCAGACCTGTGCCCCGGACTTACTTTATTTGTTATTATAGCTTTAGCTCTCAGTGCCTACATGGTGCAATGTAATGCTCTGCTGGGTTTGTAGTTGCGTGTGTATAGCCTTTAATAGCAGTGGCACAGCACTGCATGTGAGCTAACCAGCCTTTCTCTTCTAACTTAGGGGCACTGTTGGGCTAATATGACTGTCCCCTTTCAGGTGCTGGCATTAGTCCAGCAGTTTCAGAAGATCAGTGGTACCAGCTTAGTACTGGGCATGCTACAAATTAGAGTAATACTGGAATAGATTGCCTTGGATTTTAATTGCCTGCTAGATATCTCTGTTTTACTGAGCTCTTGTGCATCTTGACTTGTAGCAATAGAGAATGAGAGGGTCTATAAAACTACAAAAGGAATCTAACAGAATGCATGAAAATGCATAGAAATTGTCAAATCTAAGGCCATTAAAATGTATTTTAAAGTATTCCTTTAAATCTGGATTAATATCTGGTGTAGGCTCTCGAGACATCTTCAGAAAGAATTGTGTTACAAAGTTACATGTGAAGTACTTACTGCCTGGCTGTACTTCAGAGGATGCCTTTGCTGACACTGCACCCTGTGAGAGTCAGCCAACATGCCTCGCCTTGTCACTTGCAGTTTTTCCATTTTAGTCTGTCTGGTTCTGTCAAATGCATGGATAGTGTCCTTCAGCTCAGCGCTAGCTCGGGTCTGTGCTGCATGGCAGTCACTGCTGAGATTGCAGTTGCTGTGTCCTGTGTTTCTGATAACAGCTTTGAGGCAAGGTTGCCCTCAAATGTTTTTGGTTTACTATGGAAGCCAGCTGGGGTGGTTATGCTCTGTGTGTTCCTTCCAGTTTGCTTTTTTCCTTAACACTTCTCTCTCTTCCCCAGCTTCCTAAATATTTTGAATTTGCTGGGTTTTGGTTAAGCCCGTTATATGTCTAAAAGTGTCCAACAGGTCTTGTAGAAGCAGACTAATGAGTGGGTGAGATGGAGTCCCAGCAGTGGTGAGAGCTGTAGCACACACAAGGATGTTGTAAGCTGCCAGAGAAGCTGTGTGATGAATACAATTTCATGGGAGGAACTTCAGCTGGAGTGTATGTATTTTTATATATCAAATCTGAGAGAGTTTTGAAGGTACCAAGACCTTGTTAGTACGTGTAATTGCTTGTTCTATATAGATTTCTGTCAAGTCTTCCTTCTGGAAAATGCACAGCAGATAAAATGTAGTGGGAGCCTGTAGTGGTATCTGTGTTTAGGTTGCTCAGTAGTTTCTGTAGCTAAATGTCTTATGAGATCTTTTTCTTTCTTCCCCCTCCGGTATGGTTAGTACTACTGCTGTGTGAGCAGCTTTTGTGGTCTTTTTGGTAGAGGAAATCACTTTATATCGGGGAAGTGCCTTCTTCCCCCTGGAGTATTTTGAAATATCGCCCTCCCAGTGTTACTGTTGAAAATTGAAATACTGGTTACCAGAAGCTTTTTCATATTACCTTTCTTCATGAAGAATCTTTTCATTGTGCTGTCAAGATATATGAGTGTTTTAAGGCTCACCTTGCAAAATTCTTTGAACATCAGAGGAGGACGAACACAAATGGGGTCCTGCCCTTCCATTGTCCTCGCAGTTCACTCTCTCCAGACACTTACGGCTTCCTTCTGACTGCGTGTGCTTACTGGCAAGTGAGTTGTAAGGCTTGGTTGAAAAGAGGTGGTATCATGAATGTGAAAGATGGTTTTGTTCTTGCTTTTGCTTGTCTGACCGAAACGTAAGCATTTTTTTCCTTCAATTTTTTTTCTATTCTGTCTGAGACGTTAAACAGGTTAGTTTTGTACCTAGACAGGGGATGCAGAGGCTGTTTGTTTTGGGTCTCGCTGGACAAGTGGTATGAGGCAACATCCAAAAAGGACATCCTGACTTTGAGAGAGGATTGACTCTTCTGCACCTGTAATGCTTTTGCTTGTTGGACAGTAAGGCTGCAGGTGTAAAGCAAAATTTTTAATGACTTATTTTTCAGCTCGAAATTGACTAGAAGATAGTTTTGCATCTCTACAACAGGAGAAATCTCACATTGCCACCGAAGTGTTTATATCTATCTTGGAAGGGGAGATCTTTGAATAAGCTGTGTATTGACTTTGGTTTTGTGGGACAGTGGCACCATGTGGAGCAGTAATGGGGCCAGACCCCTCTTTCTGCCTCTTGTAGCTCAGCAGCTGCCATGTGACATGCAGTCTGGGCTCAGTGAGCTCTTGCTTCCCTTCTATTCTGTTGCTTGTGAGATTAGAGATCTCTGACCCTTCTTTCCTTCAAGAGCTGAGGAGAGTACTTGTTTCTTCATCTGCACTGACTATTTGCTTGGCCTAATACTAGATGATAGCGATTCACAGATCTTCTAGGATAACTTCTTTTTGGGGCTGCCATAACAGTTTTGCAATTTAGGTGACAGTATCTGTCAGCCTGACCCTTTTTCAGCCATTCAGCATCAATCAACACTGGGCTGAAGAAGTGCTGCACCACACAATGCATTTAAGTTTCTTCATAGTAAAAGGAGGAAAGAGCCATAGCACAGAAAGCCATGTAAGTTGGTGTGAAGAGTATGTAATAATATTTATTCAAACTTAAGGTTACAGAGTTAGAACACTGGTTCAGTGATGCTACAGGCAGGACTTTTGGACTCCCGCTACTGGGTCAAAAGTACAGTGGTCATATGTGAAGTGTCAATCTAATAAATTATTCTGTTGGCTTTAATTAAATCAAAATACTTACTGGGTAGCAGCATGTATTTGCATTGCACATTAATTATTTAAACCACTATGATTTTTATAGTGAATTAGATATAATGCACTTTTCTGCCACTGATACCAATTTGGTATCATGTTCTGCCACACTTGATAAAATTTGAGCGTGTGCCTAAATCTCATTTGGATCAAATTTATCATGTTTGGTGGTAGTGCAGAAATTTGCTGTAAATGCTTGTGAAACATGTATTTCATCTCCTGTAACTTCCTGACAACTTTATCTCTACAAATATTTGAGAAAGTGTACTTTTCAACTTTTTTGTATGTAACAAATAACTGATTTTATTCAGTGTTTGAATAGTTATAGAAGGGTTGGTCATTGCATGCATTGCGCAACCACTGTTGTCTGAAGTTATGAATGGATGCTTTCAGACATGGTAAACTGATCTTCATTGTATTTACCTTTTTGTTCATCATCCATTCTTAGTGTTATGCCAAACCCAAAGCCTATTTCTAATTTTGTAAAAGGGAAAAAATAATTCAGTCTTAGTGCAACAGATTCTTTCTTGAATTCTCTTTAATCTTTTTGATAGATATGAAACCACAAATCTTTTTGTCTGGAGAATGCTAAAGAAAAGAGGGGGCCATTAGAGGAAAAGATTTTAATGGGATCATAAATGTTCTATTTGCATCTGTCTTATTAGACATTGCTTGGAAATTGAATCTCCTTGAAGACATTTACATGTTCCAAGTTCTCGCTATTTGACCTGATTCTATTACGAGCTGCTATTTATGTTTCAAGACATGAATTGGGCTCTTTTAAAGTCTTTTGACCTTTCTTTTGCGAAAGGGAAAAACATACTCTTCTAGCCTTGTGACTAAGCATATTTTTTAAAAACTAAAAAAAAATTCGCATAGGATTTGGGGTCAGTTTTCTACAGAATAGGAGATGCTGAGGTTCATAAACAGTGTCGTAGGTGCTACAGAATATGTCTGAATCTATAGTGTCCAGAAGCTCAGGGTGAAGGGGTTCAGCTATGATAATGTTGGGAGGTTTTTGACAAAGTATTTGTTAAGAGCATGGCTTAAGGTGATTTATTTTTATTTGAATTATGGCAGATTTAAAGAAACTCTAATTATTTTAGTAGAGATTGCATTTAAATGTTTTTATTTAAAAAGAATTTTTTTCCCCAGTAGTGGTATTTATCAATAATGTTTAGAAAGAGGAAGGGATATTTCTATTTCTTTCTGTGTTTTATGTGCCACAAAACAGAAGTGTCTTCTCTTTACTCCTCCTGCAACGGAGGAGTCTTTCCTTGCCCTGATTATTGAATTTTGGTAACTTACGGTACCATCATGTCTAGAGGCATCAAGCAAAACATGTAAAATACTATGCAAGTGTAGCTCAGATTGTGGAGATGGGTGTTTCTGTAGAGACCCTCCCGTTTTTATGGAGGCTATCTTTCACTGACTCTGCAGGTGCAGATACTTTAGTGGTTCTGTGTTCTTAGTGGGCAGGGATCTCTGGAGCCCCTCTAGTCCAGCCCTGCTGCTCAAAGCAGGGTCAGCTAAAGCTGTTGCTGGGGGTGTCATCTGGTTAAATTTTGAACATGTCTGAGGATAGAAACTCTGTAGTTGCTGTGTGACTTGTTTTGGTGTTCAGTTGCCCTTAAAGTAATTTTTTTTGATGTTTACAGGATATTTCTGATCAACATGTTGCAGTGCCTGTCAGGAGTCAAGGGAAAAGATTTTCCTGGATACTTTTCAGAATTTGTTTCATTGTTTGATTTCTGCTCTCTGTGAGCTACACAGAAACTGTAAGCTAGAGCTACTCACTGGGCCTCTCTGTTAGATGAGGAACAGTGTGAGAAAATCAGTTTTTGTTCCACTGGTCAGATACAACTCTTACCTGACGTGTTAGGCTTTCTGACAAGCTTTCAGAAACATTATCCATATAATTGCTGTTTTGCTGGCTTGTAGAAGCGGGTAACAGTTCTTCTGCAGGTAGGCACAGAATTCTCCAGTCCTTCTATGGAAGGTTGACACATACTTTAGACGTGAAACTTGCAGTTAAAGAGTTAGTTTTGATGCATACCTGTAGGTCAGTCTGCTAGAGGTCTGTTTTTCTATTTTCTGTGAATGTAGCTTTTTTTTTTAATACGAAAATGAGGAAAAATGCATAGAAGACAGTTTAGTGCTTCATTTCTGTACTTCCAGAAAAGCTTGGTACCGTAGTCTGAACTCTACTTCAGGGAAACTGCTATTTTGCATGCCTTGTTCATTCCTTTATTTGCCTCACTTGTAGTGGTTGCTAAAAGCACAGCTCGGAGTTACAGCAAAATTTACTACTTACTTTTAGGTGATGGTTGTTTTGTGTCAAATATGATGCTGTGCAGGTGGTTTTGGAAACCTCACTTCCACACAAACCTATTATTTTGTACATATTTCTCCCTGTTGTACTGTAGTAAGTCATTAATTTGAGTAATTGGAAAGCAGCCTCAAAAACTGGGATGAAAACTTTCATGGGTAGTCTCGGATTTGTAGGCTTATTTAGGCTGAAGAGACTCTCTGGAGGTCATCTGCTGCAACCTGCACCACTGAAAATTTGAACAGCATAAATTCTGGTGTACACTGGTAGTTACTTTAGCTTAGTCTTTGCTGTAATCTCCCTTCACATAGGTGGAGAAAGCAAGATGATCCCCCAAGTCTTCTCCAGAGTAAGAAGCGCAGGTATTTCAGCCTGTCCTTGTTCCTCCTGTACTTCAGCCTCCAAACTGCTTGGTGGTCTCTGCTAAACTTTCTGAAGTCTGTCTTTATTACACTGGGCAGGCCAAAACTAGACATGCTCATTTAGCTGAGATCTCTCTAGTGCTGAGTAAAAGTCAGTGTCACTTAGTAAGTTTAGACAGAGCAGCAACAAGCACTTTAAGGCAGGTATTTTTAACTTGCTCTTATCTACAGCTTGAGATTGTGCACTTTCAGAAGTGTCTTCCTAGATGCACGAGGAACCTCAGATTGAATAACTTTTTACTGTATTACTGTTTTCAGAAAGGGTTATTTACTTTGTTTAGCTTGAAGTAGACTTTCTAATTTGTAGCCAACTTGTTTCATGCAGCTGCAGATTTAATCAATGTATTTCTCTGCTCTTTGAAGCTTTTTTTCTGTCTAAATTGAACTGGTAGTTGCACATCATTTTAGTTATCCTACTGATGCATTTTGCCTTGTGTGGCATGTTATGTTGCATTTCTTCAAGCTAGGCATCAAGCAAGCTGTGGTGGTTGAGTGAAAAAGAAGTTTTCTGCCCTCTTTATTCTTGGGGTCAGCTTCCAGTTCATAAATTACTGTTTGTGTGATCTGCATGCAGGGATGTGCTTTGCATCATATTTTAATGTGTAAAAGTCATGCCAGAATAAATGCTTATGGGAGCAAAATGAAAGTAGGCATTCTCAGAAACAGTGAGTAGGGAAATGAAGTAGTGGCAGGGAACAGAGAAAAGACAGTAAGGATATTTTTGTCTGATGCAAATCAGTCTTTCACGTGGTCCAGTGAAAAAAGGTGCTTTGCCCTTGCTACTTGTATCTTTTATCATATTGCTCTTGATGTCTGACAGGCTGTGTGATGATGCCAGAGCAGAAGCAAGCTGCCATAGAGCTCTCTTGGTGCAGAGTCCTGGTCATCCAGAAACTGGATTCTTGGTTTAGGTTCAGACCTCTCTTATGGTAATATTTTTAGTCATATAACTTTGATTTTTGCCGAAGACTAGCTGAAACTTGCTGGGACATGCACAGCATTATTTTCTGGCAGCTGCAGCCCTTGTGCCATGGGTTCTCAGCAGGCTGGATCACTTGCTTCGTTTATAAGATAGCACATAGTGTTTCAAGACATAAGGACAAATCAGTTTGCAGCTTGTGATTGTCACAGCTGTCTTGCCTTACACCTCATGGGAAAAGATTTATCAGGCATAATTATATCTAATTGAGACACTCTTGTTATCTTGCCAATGTTACTTTTTTCTGTTAATTTGATCAGTGGACACAGATGAGATAAAAATGTAAACAGTGCCTATTTGAATGGCTTTGTGCTTCTTGGATTATTTAAATGGTTCACTTAATCTGCCATGAAATTATGTGGGTTGTCACATGGAGATTCAACTAACTTATGTTTTCTATCTCTTAGAGTTTATTTTATTTCCATGAGGAAGGTTTAATATTTTTAATCACTTGTACAGGATGAACTTATTTCATTTTGCATTTGCAGCTTACTTTCTGTAGTCACAGGCGTGGACTTTACCTGCAGCTCGTTTTTTGTAGGACAACTTTTAAAAAATCCACAGTGTTCATAATTATCATCTTTTTCAGCCTTACTGTTGAAATATTATTTGTAGTAGATGTAGGTCAGCTAAACCTTACTAGACTTGTAGGAGCTTACTTTTCAGTCTACATGTGCAATTCATGAATGCTTCAGGAGAAAGCAAGGCTGTATTTTAGGGTGGGGAGGCTCTGCCTTAACTTGAGTGAACTAATGGTGGCCTGTAGGGGGATTATTGTAGGGAAGCTATAGAGGCATTATTGTTTCTGGGTGAAAGTCTGTCTGGTGTCCTGGAAATACAGCTCTTGAAACAGGAGTACTGAGGAATTGGGAATGAAAAGAGGAAGGGAAATAAAATTATCGTTACTTCCGACTTGCGTTTCCTTTATGTGTGAACTGTTCTGTATGTGGAATTACTTGTAGGATGGATAAGCTGAAGAAAATTGGGGTATAGTAAGCTTGAATTAATTTTTCTTTCTTGCCCGTAAAGTGCATTAATAAGCTTTTTTTCTCCATTAAAAAGTGTATGTTTTCAGTGGCAGAAATATGGCTAGAAATATTTTGATTTGTAGCCTAAGGCACTCTTTAGTTGGAGAGGGAGGTTTGCCTGTGTGTAGGAATTATTCTAAAACTGCTTTCTGTTATTGTTTTCTTTAAAGACAGTGGTCTACACCAGATAAACATTTAGAATACGTCTTGGCTGGAATATGAGAGTTAATGACTCATTTTTGCTTTTGCTAAGAAGGTTGACTCTGAAGACCTTGCTGGCTGTACTTGGCTTTCAGTATATACCAAATGGGAGTTTATTTATGGAAACTGAACCTTCTTTTAAGCAGCTGTGGCCAAGGTGAATGCAGTCCTCTTTCTTTTAGTCCCTGTCTTACCAAATGGTGAAATCAAAGAAATAATCTAGTACATGTAGATTTATTTTAGTTTTTGATTTCCTTGCCTTTAAAAATGCCTTATAAAACACCACCCTCTTTCCCAATAAGCTGACAGAAAAAAAAAGAGAAATGCCTGGTAAAATGCCTTTTCTGTCTTATCAATCACACAGAGTGGAGGTGCTGCTCTTCCCATGCTAATGTGCTTGTGGAACATCCAGCATGTCTTGCTCGGACATCATGTGCAGTGCTCTGCCAGGGAGTGCCAGGAGAAGGGCTCCCAGGTGTTGATACACCTTCACAAAAAGTGCTGCACTAGCTTGGGTTGTACTGAATGCCTTCCCTCTGCATCATGCATGAAACTGTAAGGGATGCCTGTGTTTCAACTTTCCTACACTTGTTCATAAATTTGTGTTCTTGGTTGCTTGTGACTTCCTCAGACTGGTCTAAACTTCCTTGAGCAAATAGAAGAATTTGTGTAGCATTGAGGAGTAGGAGGCACTGGTGGGGCATTAATACTTTTCTGCAGAGCTGAACACTCAGTGGGCAGGTAGTCAGCATTGCTGATTTTTAATTTTTTTTTTTATTTATTCATTTCCCTCCCCCAGCTGATGCATTTGATAAGTTGTCTAAGAATTGCTTCAATTAATGAGCTTCATCATTTTGAGAAGCCTTTCCTTTTCACTGGTGGGAGAATAAATGGTAGAGTACTTGCTTGATTAATCTTTGTTTTCATGTGTTTTAGTAGATAAAATGGAGACTGTTCTTAAAAGCTAAACTCCACTTTGCATAATTGCAGCAACACTAAGGAGTAGATCAAACAGTAATTAGCTGAACAACTGGCTAATGACCACTGGAAGAGGAGAGAAAATGGGCAGGAGGGGTGTGCTGCTGTTGAACCTGTACCAGGTTCTATTCTGGTTGAGAGTCTTTACTAGGAAAAAAATGGTGCTGATTTGGCATACTGCTTTTTAGTGTGACCCTACTGATCACCATGTCTCCTGAAAGGTAACTCTTAATTCCAGCCTGCAAGAAGTAGTAAAAACTGATACTAGAATACATGTTCAAGGTATAATCAGATTTCCATATTTTTATATTGAGGCTAATAACAAATGGTATTAGTGTTTTAAGTTTTTGTACGTTATTGTAATAATAGTATTTTGTACCGAAACTGTAATAATGGCTTCCATTGAAGGGATATGTAAGAATATTCTTGATATTTGCACTTACTGGGGCATAAATATTTCGTTTTTAGAGTGTACTGATTTGCAGCTCTGGCTGCGTGTAAAGCAAGAAGTAGACTGAGAACTGGGTTACAAAACTTGAAGAAGCTCTGTACGTCCAAGGCTACTGCTGTACCCTGCTGAGAGACTTTAGTAAAGGTCACCTTAAGTATCAGAGGAAGGTTAATTAGGCAAAAAAAACACCACCCAGCAAAACCCCACTGCTTATGTCTCCTAATAAACATATGGATCTGGCAAATTCCCAAATCATCTTAAAGTATCTGTTCCTGTAGCAGAGCCCTGTAACTCCTGTGCTTATTTAAGGTGCTGTTGCTGCTGTGTGAAGTGAATGGGTGATGTTTTCAGCAGGGAAGTGTTCAAACTGTTGTTTCAGCTGAAGGGTGATCTTGCCAAAAGGGCTTTTTGTGTTTTGAACAAATTGCACAGATTGATTCTTTTTGCTTACCTAAAGCATGATGGAGGCATATGGTGCATCCATAATTGAACTTGCCATGTAGTCTTACTCAGTTTATCAGTTTGCTCTGCAAATTGCTTATCTGGCTGCAATTGTAACTCAAATTTTGCTTGGTAAGGTTTTTATAAAAGAAGAGAATGAGTTTAGAGTGCTTATTTTGTGGGAAAAAGGGATTTTTTGGTGTGTGTCTCTGTCATGATGCTGTTGCCATTAAATCAAATCTTCTACTTTTGATATATTTTAGATGAAGACTATTCTTTGGACTTGAACAGATGTTGATTCTTACAGGAATAAAAATCTGAAGATTTTTGTGAACCCACAGCTATCTAAAAGAATTGATGAGCAGGGTAAGAATTCCCTTATCTTGCATAAACCGCTTGTGGGTATCTGGCTACTGTAATGTAGAACATACCACTTCCTGCTACCTAAGTGGTAAAAACAGAGGAAGTTATGAAGGATAAAGACAGCAAATTCAGTCTGCCTCCCTTTCATTATAAGGCAAAATATCATCTGGAGTAGTTAAATCTGGAAAATGGCAGACATGAAGTGCTTTCCAGAATACAGATATATGGTGGCAGAACACTGCTGAGGGAAAGGAGGTGAATTTTTGGCACCTGTTTATTTTGAAATGCAACAAAAGAACTGAAGTGCCATGTTGACAGCAGAGCTTGGAGGAAGCAGGTTTTAAATGAGGCTTAATATGTTGAGGTCATGACTGTTACTCAGGAATAACTTCAGGGAGTTGCTTTAGATTTGAAATATCCTAAAATGTATTTAATTTGGGTTTAAAAAACTTTCGCTCTTGTCAGATATTGAAGTTTTGCCTGATAATTTTTTGGCATGCAGTAGAAAGCTCATATTGTGAAGAAGATTGAACAGAAGTGGGCTGAGAAAGAAATTTTGTTGTTTCTTTTGAAGGTCTGTTCCACAGTGTGTAGTTAAACTATATCTGGATTTTCCTGTGTTGCTTTCTCTTGACTTCTTTAGCTGCATAGCTATAGACTATTCATTGTAACAGTTTCTGACCTTTTGTTCTAGTTCTTAATGGAAGTAGAATGACTTTTTAAAAAATGTTGTAGGAATTTAGAGAGATTTTGATGGACAGGAAGAATCATCCTGTGGCAGAATTGATTTAATACAGTGGCTTTGTACTTTTAAGCTCTTGTATTTCTACCAAAGAAAATGTAATTTCTGCAGTGCAAAGCTGACATGGATTTGTCTCAGTTTTTCTTTTTAAATGTGAAGAGTGTCTGTGCTTGAGACAGGTGGAATAAGGGGAGTTTACCTGTGTGCAGGTAGATTTTTTTTTCCCATCTGTTTCTTAAAGGCAGCTGAGGAAAGAGCAAAGGTGGTTTAAACGTAATGTAGTGTTACAGATAAGCTAACAATAGTTGAGGTACTGTTCCTTGCAGGTTAGAAAATTATTGAAGATGTTAATAACTTCTTTCATTAGTGTTATCTTTTGAGCAGTACTTAGGAAGGCTCTTCAGTGCAATGAGCTCAGTTATTTTTCCTGAGAATGGTTTAGACTTTGTCTTTAATTGCAGTTGGGACCGTTTTTGATAGAAGAGTATTTTGCGAATTTTCAAAATTTCTTACGTAATTGCTACCTAAGCTAAATTATACAGAGATAGCAATTGTTAACCCTATTGTGTGCCCAGTGGCCCTCCTTTCTGAGTGTTAGTGGGCCAGTTTTATGTGCCCAAAGGAGACCTGTGCGGTTAAGACAGAAGGTGGTTAAGAAGAAGAGCAGGGAGCTTTTGTTTCACTGGTTTTGGTGTTTTTTGATTTTTAATTTGAAAGTTCTAAGCTTATAAAAGCACCTGAAACTGAAATTTAATTAAGTGCAGGTTTTGGGTGGGGAGTGGGGGGGGGTGTGGACAGGATTTCCTTCACTCTCCTTTGAAGTTCTGATATTGAGAGATGTCTCTAAAAATTTTGTTTGACGGCCGAGGAAAGGGACTTGTAATATAACCTCATATACTTAATGATGAACTAGGGTGCCTTATATATCAGACTTACACCTGGAACTGCGTGATAACTGGCCTCTCTTACTGCTAGATTTTGCTTCTGAGCCCCCTCCTGTGTAATGTCACTGCTGCACAGGTCATGGGGTCACGTTGCTGTCTCAGTCCTCCTCCACCTCATACATAAAATTGTGAAGACATTAGAGGGGTCATCCTTAAAGTATTGTGGTAACATTAGGTGTTTCGTGGTGCTTATATGTTGTCTTCTCTGAAGGCCAGCAAAGCTAGGAAGTACATTTTTAAAGAGCTGGTATAACTTATATCTGTAAACCAAGAAGAACACAGGTTGTAACAAATGCGACTTTGCAAGTATAGTGGAGCTGCTGTCTCATTCTGAGAGAATTCACAGCCACAACAATTCCTTTGTATTTCTTTTGATTTTATATCCTTCTGCAATGAGAATGTTAATGGAGACTGTTGTGGGTTGTTTTGGACACTAGAAACTGGGATGAGACAAAGTCTCTTTCTTTACACAATACACAGCTGTTGGATGAGAATAATCCAGTTATGTTTTAAACTGTACTTGAAATCTATAGATGACAGATCCCTTAGTTTCCTTTTTTCTTTTTTTTTTTTTTCCTCCTATTGGGAACAGGTCACTCCTTTCATTTCTCAGTGCAGTTCCCACCTATACAATGTCAATGATCTGAGGTGTTTATGAATTTTCTGTGTGTTCCTGTTATGAAACATTCATTTTGTAAACTGTTTTTCTCCCCTCTCCCCTTTCAAATCTATATTACAGGGTGTCACTGCCAGTTCTTTTCATGGCGGATTGCTTCTGTGAATGTATTCCAACAGGTGTATTTTTATTTTCCTGGCATTTGTTTTGCAATTTAGTGTGAACATACTTTACATCTGTATTTCAGTCTGGTTCAAACAAGTTTAGCTCACGTAGTGGTTGAGTCGTGGTTTTGATGGAATTAATGTTTGGCAAGCATTGTCTGTAAATGCTTTGGTGCTTTCAGCACATAATATTTTGGGACTGCAATAATGTGATTGCATAATCTTAAATTACGTGCTTACAAGTAAGAGATGTTTTCAAGGATTGAACAGGAACCTTGAATTGAAAATTTGGTGCATGAAACAAGCCTTAACTTTTGATTATCACAGGCTTTATTTTTAAAACTTCTTTTTTCCATTGTGTGCGTGTTTCCACCTATTATGAATCTTCTGACGATACAGGAGCGTGTGGGATTTGTTTCAGGTTTTATAGGGGCTCCTTAATGAAAGAGTTTGTTCAGCTTTTCTAGCCTGTAGTTTCAGGTGATGTGGAGATTAACAGCAAGTCAGCAAGCCTGTCTGAGTATGAATCTGACATTGATCTCAGCACGATCAGTGTCTACCGGTGAGAAACTTAATCAAGAAGAGCAAGAAATTTAAAACAGTAAAAGGAGTAAACAGCAAACGCAGCTGCAGCTGGCTTTTGTTTGGATTCTTAAGATGTCTATGTTGTAGATAACTAATAATAGTATGGTGTAGTTAAAATAGCCAATGAATCTACTGCAGTAGTTAAGCAACCAATGGACAATTAACACGAATGATAAACATACAAAAGTGATATATATGACACTGGCTTTTAGAATAAACACTTTTTGCCAACACTTTGTTAGAATTAGTGTGTGTCGTGTCTGCCTCAACTGCGACAGGGTGACTCATTTGTGACCCTTGTGACATTCTCCCTTCTCTGCTCCAAATGGTGTCTAGAAAACTTTGGGTTGATAAGACATTCAGGAAATGCTCCATATATATACTGAAAAATGAGAGAACAATAATTCTTTTCATCTTTTGAGAGTGACTTAGATACATATTAATCAACACTGTTTTACGTCTGTCGGTTTTGAGGACTTAGATTTAAGCCTTAAACACTGCAAAGACAGTATGTCACATGCCCCCACCCCCCAGTTTTTCTAAAAATGTAAGAGGAAAATTATAAGAAGTTATTACAAGCCGTATACAAGATGCTACAAGTAGTTTTTACAGTGTCCTATAGTTTAAGGACTGCCAGCATTGGAGATGACAGATTTAGGGTCTTATATTTAAAAATGCCTGATCTTCAGTGGATTCACTTCTTGAATCAAGCTATAATTCTGATTTTGATGTTGTCCTGTGGTAACAATTATATATTGTAGGGAAGAAAATGGCTCTTAAATTCCTTGATAAAGTCTAGTTATCTTACTGAGGTTTCACCAATCCTTGTATACAATGGATAACTATTTCCTGCTTATGTTGCTGATTTTAGCTCTTTTTAATGCCTCCAAGGCCATAATTATCTGTAATTTTTGTATGGAAGCCATGCTATATCTGTTTGTCACTTGTTCTCTAGTCCCTCTGTCTTTTTGAACAATGTGAGTGACAAACAGTAGTCAAGAAAAGAACCATGGTAGGTTATATGGGGCGTTGATTTTTGTTTTATTTTTGCTTCTAAACTATCTCGGTTGTTACCGCTTGAGGTTATTTTTCCCTTCTATTGCATTTATTGGCAGTGGATTTCATCTAACATTTTATTTCACAGTCAGCCAGTTGCTGTCCAAACCTTCTGTGACTATCTGCAGTGACTTTCAGACAAGATTATTCTGACTGGATATCAAACTTCGTAGGCTTACAAAGTTTGTGTAAGTTTCTATAGCTGTCAGTTTATTCCGTATTTATAAGTATGGGTTAAAGCGTATATCCTTGCAGAAGGTTAGCAGTGCATCATCCTCTTCCCTTTTTTTCTAATTACAGGGTCACTGTTTAAAAAAGCTTCCTGCTTCTGCTTGTCTCTCACTTTGTATTTGTTTATCGGCTGTAATTTGCAGGTAATTTGTTGCCCTCATCCTATGAGGGGTTGGTTTCTTCAAGACCCTTCGATGAGAGATCTTATTATTCTCCTAAACCTCCATGTATGCTGCCGAACTTTCCAGATGCATTGCATCAAATAGTTTTTGTGTGCTTATTGTCTCTCTAGCAAATCCTATATGCTTGGACTTCTCTTTATGGAAGTCAGGGTGCTTTACTACATACCGTGTTGTAAAGAAATGATGGATGTTTTTCTTTGAACAGGCAAGCAAAGTAAGCTGAATAGTAAAGAGTACCTCTAGAAGAGCCAAAAGGCACACCTTGTAGTTGTGGCAATGGCATGAGAACTCTGAATGCGTTTCAACCTGTTGCATTATGCTGCCTTAAACCCAAGCTGCTGCACGGTAGAACTGGAAATATTTGACAGACACATGTTCCCTGCCAATTTCGAGGCAACCACACCCTGACTTGCTTGCTATGCTTACAAAGGTACATTTTGATTTGTAAACAGTTCCTTATTGTTGCTGTGTAGTAAGAAGCTGATTTAATGACATTTTTGAAAGGAACAAGAACTATAAATCTCAGCTTTTCTTAATGAGTTCTTTTGTTTGAACACTTTAAGCTGATGAAGAAAATGTGTGACTTCAGTGAAGTTTTACTACAAACGTAGTACTGAGATAGAGTTGGAGTAGCTCTTTGTGCCTGTTCCCTGCACTCAGGTGTTAGGGAAGTGTCCCAGGGTGCTGCCTTACCTGAACTTTCTTCCTTGCCCCCTCTCTGGCTGGGTAAATCAGTATGCTGCGAGTACACAGGTGTATTTTAGACCTGTTAGTATTCCAGTGGCTGTCTAACAGTCACTACATGGGGAGGTATCTAGCAGGCAGGATTTGAGAGCCAGTTTAGTAATGTAAAATAATCATTTGCACTAGATTTTGATGTTATTTGAAAGGTATCATGTTACATTTCAGATAGTAAGGAGAAGATAGTCTGTTTGCATTTAGAATTATTTCTCCGAGANCATGTTACATTTCAGATAGTAAGGGGAAGATGCTTGGAATATTCCCGGTAGTCTGTTTGCGTTTAGAATTATTTCTCTGAGGCTTCCAGATAATACATAAAAGTAAATTTCTGGTTGGGCTCTGGCATTGCAAAATGCCAAATACAAGACTTGCAAAGTATTATATGAACTAAAATGAGTTCTGTTACTGTTGCCTTCTGTAAAAAAATGGCTTTTCACTACTTTTTAAAAAGAGATAACCCATAACCATAAAGATGTTCTCATAAAGTGTTATGACCTTTTAAGTCCACTTGATGCCACAGAATAATTGCATGCAAATATTGTATGCAAATATACCGATACTTACACAAGAAAGTTTTGACTTGGTGAGAGTTCCACATGGATAATGAGCATAAGGCTGGTTTTATGTGTAGTACAATTGTGGTGACCATGAACATATGCTTTGAGCTTTTATTTATTGCTCTAGTTTATAACTTTTTGCCCTCCCTTTGTGGGGAGCACTGTCCTGTGTTCTGCATGGTAATTTTTTTTACTTTGTAATACAGAGTAGGGGTAAAATTTCTAGGAAAAAAAAAAGATAGGAACAAGAAGTAGTACAAAACAACATGAGAACTTGGTTTGTGTGTTAAACATGATTCAACTAAGACCAGCTTCTACATTATTACCAAGTATAAGTGTGCACAACCATGTATTTTAAATATGTGTATATGCATATTTCAGGGTGCTTCTGGTCCTCATAGTCCAGAAGAGTTGCTGCATACAGTTCTTATAAAGGTGCTTTGCTCTCATGGCTGGCTAATGAGTCTGTTTGATCGAACAAGTCCGTTAGTTCCTGAAAATACCTGCTCATAGAAATCTGAGCGGCCATGTAATGGCTTGAGCTATGAGTTAAGCTTGCAGCTGTGTCAGAGTACTGGATTTCAGCGAATCAGCTTTTGAGGAACTGGGGAATAGAGGATGATGCATCTCTTACTGTGTTTCATTTAATGTTTCCATACCCTGCTACAGAGTGTGTTACTCTGCAGAAGATGAGCTGAACTGAAAAACTTCTATCGCTTACTATGCATTTATAAGTGAGAACTATTAATGTACAGACCTTCAGTGCTGTTCTTTTTATCCTTCACATGAACCAATTTTTCTGCTTGAGATACAATTCCTCATCTGTTTCCAATGTCAAAGGACAGACAAAGGGCTTTGAAAGCAGTAATTACTTAAAGGCATGTGGGAGTAATGCCTTGCATTGGAGTCTTTAGGCTATCTTTGCTTGTGCTCTCTCATGTCCGCTTTTTTAGTTTTCTCTACTATTTAGTGGGTTTTTTCCACTTTAAAATGAAATGTAGAGACAAACTGTATACCGTATTTGTATATCTTTAGTTACAAGGCCTTTAAAGACTTTGTTATTCATCAGGAGAAATGGATTTTCAGAGTATGGATTCCGATGCTCACATATTTTATATAATAGACTTCAGTTTGGGCTAATATTTTACTGGCATCAGCCTCTATATAGCACAGAGCTGCTCTGTGAGGAGCCCTGACTTCTCTGTAGCCTGCCAAAAGCTGTATGTGTGTTGGCAGCATGAATGCCATCCTTTGGATGTAATTTTTTGATGCCAGCATTAAGCCACAGAAAGTAGAAGGAAAAAACAATATTGAGTCTGTTATCTAAAAAAAAAAAAAAAAAAAATTTAATAAGTTAGTCTTTCAGTGTAGAAATGGTGAAAAATAAAAACCAGCAGTTGTGTGATGTTTCTTCACATTTGGACATTTGCTACCTTTCCTAGAATGTTTTGAAATTTGTGAGTGATTCCTTTCTAAAAGAAAACAAGATTAACCTTTTTGGTAGTGTTCTGAGTAAGCAGGAGATTTGGAAAGTTTTGGCTACTGTATTTAAGAGGAATTTTACAGGTATTAGATGCTTTGCAATTCAGAGTTTGGCTTGCTGTCTCAAGAGGGAATAGTATTAAAGTCATTGTGTTCTTAGTCCTGAAGTTTTGTGATAATTGTATAAGGTAGTTACATTTTGTGAGCAGAAAAGACAGAGTGAAGGGCAAATTTTTTATTTTTTTTTTCATGAATGTAGTGGGATTTGAAATGTCTGAGAATATGATGTTTTCAGGAAATGCCCTGTTTCCTACTACATAGTTGTCTAATACAGAGTCCCCTTATGAGGAGAAGAGGAGGGGCAGACACTGATCTCTTCTCTGGGGTGACCACCAGTGTCAGGACCTGAAGGAATGGCCTGAAGCTGTGTCAGGGAAGGTTTAGGCTGGATATCAGAAGAAGGTTCTTCACCCAGAGGGTGGTTGGGCACTGGAACAGCCTCTCCAGGGAAGTGATCACAGCACCAAACCTGGCAGAATTCAGAAAGCTCAATGCTCTCAGGCACAGGGTGTGACTCTCGGAGTGTCCTGTGTGAGGCCAGGAGTTGGACTCGGTGATCCTTGTGGGTCCGTTCCAACTCATCTTATTCTGTGATTTCCCTCATGGAAATACATTTTTCTGGAGCCATGAGCAAAAAAGTAATTCACCTAAAATTTGGTGAAGAGTCCTAAAATTAAATTTAAAACCTGTATTGAAAGTGAGAATTAATCTTGGTGTAAGTTACAGAACCAACTGATTCCAAACATTCTTTAAATGTGCATCTTGTTCAAAAGGCGACTCCCACAATGTCTGCAGTTGGAGAATGTCCTGTATAGCTTTGGTTTCAGCTAAGGGTGAGCCAGGGCTAAAATTGCACTGCTGCTACATACTTTCTTTCTGCTGAAGCATTCTACTTACCTTTCTTGCAGTAGTATTAATAGATGGGCATAGTCAGTGAATCACAGAAGTTCATGGATCTGCGCAGATTTTTGGGTTTTGACTTTTTGGATTATTTTTGCTTCTCAGCCAGAGCAGCACAGTTACTCAGCTTGGTGTGGACACAAGGGAGGATTGAGGTTGCGTGGCTGAGACACTGAATCTTCTATCAATCAGTGCAGTGTTGGGTGGTTCTGGAGGAGTAGTGAAATATCAGTATTTTACTGTTAATGGTGTAGTTGAAACTTGCTTTTGCATATCATCTTAATATAATAAAGTAATCTATATATGTATAAATTTAGCCTAATTAGTTTCTGTGTTATTAAATCTTTTTAGAAAACCTTCCCAATTCTGACTAGCTCTTTACCTACCTGCCTTCCTTCTTCTCCTTTATGAAAACAATCTGAACAATTTTCTGCAGTTTTGTTGCATCAGCTTCTCTTCTGTGTCTGGTCACTATTTCCAAAGAGCAGAGAACTTGGATAAGCTGGTGTATTTTTTTGTTACAGAAAAATTTGTAAGACAAGAAAATGCTCTCGTGGCTGACAAGACCTATGTAATTAAAGTAAAAAAAAAGTTCTTAATTTTAAAATAGTGATAAGACACAGTGTATCTGTATGAAAGCTCTCCTATTTTATGCTGATTACAGTGTATTTTTGAAGGGATGTATTCAAGTAAAAGTAATGTAAAAATAGTATCAAAATTGTAATTGCTTTCAAAACAATATTTTCTGCATATTGAATTCATTATTTTCTTTATATTCCTGTCCGTTATTTTGCTTCCTATACTCCATGAAAGATGTATTGTTTTGTGCCTTCTCTAAATGTTGCTTTCTGTAAAATGTGTTGTGTAACTTGTTTGTCCCTTGGTTTCTGTATGGATAGGATGTCCTGTAGTTGTTTACACTTGTGGATTGCTGTACTTGCCTGTCACTTTTGTGAATGGTATTGCATTTAATATCCTCACGCTTTACCTTACGATAAAGAGATTTGATGATAGTGAGTTACTGGACTGTTCCTTATTACAGATGGTTTTAAATGTGAACTAGGCTGAAACTGGGAGTAAGTGCAGCGAGCAGTACTTCTGAAATGCACGTTAGGGTGGGGGGGTTGTTCAGAACGGGCATGCATCAGCTGTGGGAAGTAAGGTGTAAAGAGGATAAAAGCAACAGCTTGTATATGTATTCTTAAGGGAAGGAGCCCTTTTGTAGGGGCCCTGTGTGACTGGGACTAGGTGTAACAGTGTTATGGTATAACATGGAGTGTATATCTTCCTCCTTTCCTGTTTGTGCTTGAAAAAAAAGTTATTTGCCTATTCAGGAGAGCTGTTTTAGGAACTAAGTATGCTCATTTGGAAAGTAAGAACAGCAGAATATCTCTGAATTTGTGTTATGTTTCTCTATCCCTTCATTCCAAGTGGGTGGTTATCAGGAAATCTTGCAGTCCTGTGTCTGGCAGAGATAAGAATAAAAAGCACGAGTGCTGGGAAACAGTTTAAGTCACTTATGTGAAATTTAGCTTCAGATTCTGCTTTAGAAAAAATGGCCATATGCTGAAAAATGTCAACACATGTTCATAGAAATGAGTAATTTTGAAGTGGAACTTGACTTAGTCTCCCTTAGTGCTCATATTCATTTAAAAACCATAAAATTACTTTTTCTAAAGTAAATTTCTAAAGTTTTTGTCCAGCTCCTTAGATAATCAAATCTTGTGGTTGATACTGAATAGTGGACTAGAAATAGTGTGTTTTCTAAATTAATATCTTAAAAAACCCCAACGATTTTCCAGTGTATGGACATGAGTGTTACTGTGAAGATGGTGCAGATGCTCAGAATTGGGTTATTGAATATGATGTATTCTTCTCTAATTTGAAAAAAATGGCACTGAAATGTGCTCAATAATTGGTGTTGAATGCACTGTTGCATTAGTAATTCGGTTTTCTCTCTGTTTAGGAAGATCCAGGGCTTTCTTTTGTCATGGGGCTAAAGAGACTAAAGTGACTTTTGGGTGGTGTGGGACAGATAGGTGCTATATTCAGTTATCTGGCCTCTGTGTTAGTGTGGAAGGATGCCAGTAGCTTCCTCCCTCAAATTATTCATAACAGACAGCTTTCTCTCAAAGCTGCTGCCTGTTCTGGAACTGGAGGCAGGAGGTTTGCCTTTGTGTAGTACCTAACTCATAACTGAACGTTTGCATTTTCTACAAGTATTGTGAGACTCTGCCATGAATAGATAAGGAAGAGCCATGTAAGGATTGGATGCTTAGGCTTTCTCTGAGGTGTCCATGTTCATAAAAATTTCCTGTTTCCTTGGGTTTCTTATGGCTTCTGTTTTAACTGCATTTTGATTTATTATAGAAGGTATTCTGTGGGTCTTCAGCTGCTATTTAGTAATAGCTTGGAATACAGTGTAGTGAATGTTGTAAATTTTATTTTGTGTTTTTTTAAGTTTTATTTGTTTGTTCACCTCTTTTGTCAGGTCACCATAAAGAAAAGGGTGTTGCCTTTTAATTTTAAGTTTAATATCTGGTAAATTATGTGTGGGCATGTGGGTTTTTTTAAAGTATAAAACATGATAGAACAGTGAAAAGGGGAGTTTGTCTATAAAAAGCCTTATTAGAGACTACTTTCTGCCTGTCTTGAGAAAGCTTTGTGAAGGTAGAAGAATGAGTGGTTCAAAAATTGGATACTTTCATGTGCATTACCCTACAATTCTTCATTTTATGCCTTTGTGCAGGTGAGAGAGATGTCTACACCTTGTTCATGTCTACACCATGGTTCATTCCGTGGCAGTGTGACTTCCCAAATTCTCATAAAAACATCGTACTGAGACAGACCAAATGCACATTTGAAAAGGGCCCGTGATTATCCCACCACCCAATAGCTCCCCCTCCCATCTTCCCTGTTCCAGCTGCAGGGATTCTGTGAGTGCTGTCTGAGGTTGGCTTGGCTCTGCTCCCAGCCTGCCCTTGTGAGACCGAGCTTACTAAGGGCAGATCCTTGCCTGAAAGCAAGTGGTTTGGGATATTAATATCTCCAGCTACACTGACTGTGTACAAAGAAGTTTGTCTGGGATTTGGATTTGCACAACGAGGTTTAGGTATTTTTTTTCTCCGCTCTCCTTCTCAGCCCTAAGTAGGTTCTTTTTCAAATGCCTGCTCTTTAGGACACAGTGTGTCAACCAAGGCAGGTCTGGCAATAGCATGTCTAAGGAAGAAAGCAAAGTGCCTTGTTCTCAAAGTACAACCTTTGGCTCCTACTGTTTTCCCGTGCCAGGAGATGGATTTGATATTCCTAGTTACTAATTTTATGTAGTGTAAATTGATTAGTATTAGAATGGTTCATATAATGGTCAGAAGCGACGTTTAAAGGTCTCAGATATTAGTCAGAATATTGCTGAAATGGAGCTTGCGTTTATATTCGTTGTACAGGTGTGTTTTCATTGTGTGTTCTTTTAAGGAACAGAAGGGGCTGGAATCTTAACTTTCTCTTCAAATGAAGGTTATGTCCTTTGTGGCATGTTTAGCTTCTGCATAGCTTAACATGTGTTCTTGGGGTGAAGAGCTTGTTTTAGCAGCACTGTTGTTAGATGTAATTAGAATGCTTTGTGTAATATGCTTTGGTTGTAATACGAAGAAAACCCTCCAGCTCATTTGAACAACAGTTTTTCTGCAGTTAGATTGGTCTGGTAAATAGCTTTAAAGTGTATGTTTAAATGTATGTAGTAAATGTTTTGAGAGGTCTTAGAGGGAGACCCAAAAGGACACCCAGGTAGGGGCTGGGCAGTACAGCAGTGACAACAGTGAAGGGTACATGTGCAGGTTCTGTTTGAGACATGGCATTGTCTTGGATCAGATCCCTGTCTGTAAGCCTTGTTTGGAAAGATGGAAATTACTACTTCTTTTATGAGGCCTAACTAGATGTTTGTGAACAGCTTTGAGAAGCTTTTGATTAACGACTCTATGTAATGTGATTATATCACACAAAATAATAGAGGGTAGGAGGAGAAAGAACAAAGCCTTAAGTTTTCACAAGGCTTCAAAAACTACATTGCCAGCCTTTTTCATATGCTGTCTTTACATTTAAATATTATTTCTTCTGCTGTTTTCTCCTTAGTCTTTACCTCTTCCAGATCAATAACAAAGCATGAGAGAAACAGGTCTCTTTTTAAAACAGGAGGAAGAAAAAGTGTGAGGTAGGTAGTTTGGACTAGTTGTGTTGGTTTGTTTTGTTGGTTTAAGAAAAGATTTGAACCGTTTTTTTCTACATTTTGTTTTTACAAGATTTGCAGTTGGTGTTTGTCATCTCAATCCATGAAAAATTACTGCTTTTTTAATCCTCCTTTCTTCTCTCCCCCACCCCTTCCCTTTTTTTAAAGACACCAGTAGCTGGTGAAATTGTTTGCAGGCTTATCAGTATTGGTTACTTAACTTCATACAACTGTAGAGCAATACTCTGCCCTTCTAAGTCTAAAACTGAGGGGTTTTGAACCTCAGACACTTATATACCCTCCCTCCCCACATTTTTTTCTGACCTTCGTATTATCCCAGTAACCTCTTGGCTGCAGGTTTTTTTTAGTTGCTCTTGAATTTAACATGCACCCAGCTCTTTTTGCAACAGAAAAGTAGTTTCTGAGTGGTTAATCCTAGAAGGCGTTTCTGGCAGCTGTGGATGACAGATTTGGAATTTGGTTGGGAACTTGTTGGAGGTGTGGTGGAAAGTGTTCCTTAGGAGGACCAAGGACACTGCGCTCCAGAAGCTGGCCAGAGAAAAGCAGCAGACCTGGGAATGGCTGCTCTGTCATCTGTTCCATCCTACGGGGTGGTGCAGTTGATTAAAATGGGCTATCCCAGATAAGAGTAGTAGGTGAAATTCTTCCAAAACTCTTGTTTCTAACGTCTTGTATTTAAAAAAAAAAAGAGGGAATCCAGTAGGTGCAGATAACATGCTGGAGGCTTAAGCCAGTAGGGGAAGTTAGAAACTTTTCTACCGAGGTTCTGACCATGGAATCCTTACCTTGGCAAGGGTTGTATCAGAGAAACGTGGTTTGTTAGTTGAATGTAGGTGGCTAGCAAGCATTTTGTCTAATGCTAGCAGTTTTTGTCTGTAGTAATGCTGGAATATAATGAAAAATTGTAATAATGGAGAAGCATCACTTTTTATGGGAGCTTGCATGGGAAACTTGTGAGAAAAATGAGATTTAGCTCTTCAGAAGTGTTATTAGTAAATACTAATATATACTGAAGAAACAAAGCAACAAGTATATGAATCTCTTGGATAAAAGAAAACCCCCCAAACCAAACCCTTCAGCTTCTTCCTTAGCACATTAGAATTGTCTGAGTGAAATGCATTTTGGTTTGGTTGTAAAACGTTCAGCTCCATTTCGGTGGCACAGGTTCATAGACTTTCTCAAAGGATGTTTGGGTAAAGGTTGAAATCCTGTAATCTAAGCATGAACTGCAGGTGAAGTAGCGGCAAATAGGCAGTTATAGATGGTATTTTGGTGATGTGATTTAGTTAAGAAAAATCTAAATTACGGGGTTAGACTTGCATCTCTGAAAATGTTTCATTGGCATTTGTTGTTTTTCTGTACTCTTTCTTCAGAGCACTTAAAATTGTTAAAAAATAATTTAGCATGGAAGAGACACCATTTAGCTGTAAGAGACACCATTATGCTTTTTTCCACCAAGGATAAGACTCCATTTTTTATGTATATGGAAATACTTTTGCAGGTCTTTACATTATGAAAGACACCTTTCTGCTTGTTTGGAGTATATAAATTGCAATACATAGAATGTGCAATGAACATTTCACTTACCAAGGGAAAAGAAGGTGAAACAAGAATTTTCAGGTGACTGCAAAAAACTAAATGGAAAATGCAACAAAAAAAGTAGAGTATGAGGAAAGCAGAGGTAAACTAGACTGTAAAGGTGTGGCTTGAACTGTTGTAAAGCAAGTTTTGTTTGGAATGTCTGTCTTTCAGGTTGTGACGAAAGGGCAGCAGCAACAACAGGGTTATTTTTCTCTTTAATGAACTCCAAACCTTCCTTGAAACTTGTCTATTGTATTAGTTATGGAGTGCCAAGACCTGGATTTTCTTATGTGTTATCATTCTTATTGCCTGCATGCTTAAAGGGTTAAGATGGTATATTTCTTTCAGTTGGAGGTGAAATTCAAGGGTAGATTAACATTTTGATCCATTTAAAATTTATTCTGTGTTGCAGTAGGACATAGGACTAGTTTTTCTTGAAATGATCAGTACATTCATCTGTGATGGACACAGTCTATTCCTGCTGGAATTGAAATGCAGGGATTGCTTTGCTGTGAAAGTATGCAGGCCTGCTATAGTAAGGGAATCTTGTTCAGTGGCAGAACAACATGTACAATAATTACAGAAAACAAAAGGTGTATTAATTCTTGATGAAAGGTCTGGCTGATTATGTTGGAATAGTTTAATACTGAGACCAACAGCAATTACCAGCTCACGTTTCAAGTCGCTGTACAGTTGTCAGTGCCAAAGTTCAGAGACTGGTGGCCAGGAGGCAACTGGAAGTTTATCACTTAGTTTCATTGGATTAGCTTTCTGCCTTCTTCCTGACTCTTGCTAGTTTTTAAACTGTAACAGGAATAAAATTATGCGAAATCAAAATACTGTAGCAGCCTGTTAATTTACATTGTAGTTCTTGCCTTTCTTGCTTCATGTTTTTTTCCTTTTCTGGGAAACAAGCAAAGGAAAAAATCATATAAGCTTTGTTTAGTTAGCCAACAGAGATACAGTGCTGTAATTTCAGTGTTGAGTTTTGTCAGTTAACATATTCAAGATTACTTAAGTCTAACTGATGTTAGCATACCAAAGTGATTGTGTACCACACTGAAAACAAATGAGTTGGAGCTATTTTTGGATGGGCGAGTCCAGGTTAGGCAGAAATAAGACAAAGGTCAGAAATTGCAGTATCATATTAAAATTATTCAGTCTTAGGAACTTGACAGTAAAATCTGTTTTGGAATATCTGTACTTTTTCCTCTTCATAAAGTTCAACATAAGCAACATATTTGATAAAATGGTAGCAGAAAATGAACTTTGTGTTTTAGTTTCTTGATGAAACACCATAAAATTCAGTTTGGGCGGTAGTGGTCAGTGCTATATGGCCAGGGAACAAAAGCAATGAGATGCAACAGATGGTTTAATACTTCTTGTGTAATGGTGAGAAATTGTTGGATTTTAAATGGAACTGTTTATACTGAGCGATGTGCTTCCTTGTAAACTTGGTTGTTTCCTAGGCCAAAATTGATATCTACCAAAATCTACCAGATGGGCTTTTAAAGAAATGAAGTTTTTGTTACATGTTAACAGGGAAAGATGCTCATCATCCTCATGAGCAACATGGTTGGTATTGATATAATTTTAATGTGTCAGTTTTCCTCTTCACTGTTAGAAACTTCTTGGAGCCCATTTGGAAAATTTGTTACTTCTTTTTATTTGGTTTTGTAGTCTTTTGCCACCTTTTGAAATGAAAAGGTGTTATTAATTTTATCTTCTTTTAAAATGCACATCTCTTTTTATTAAATGCCAAGCTAGTCACCTGAAGTTACTATCAGAACAAAAGCCTGAGACTCAGAGTCTGGAAAACATTGTGTTTGTGACTCCTGAAAGTAGCTCAGAAACTTTCTGATTTTAAAGATGATTAAAAAAAAAAAAGAAGAACTCTGAAAGTTCGACTTGTACAGTTTTAGCTTTTTGCTTTGCAAACCATTGCTGCTTATTTTTTGGTAAATACTTTTTTTTAACCCCTGCATGTGTAAGCATTGTGTATGTTGGTCCACTTTTCCTTTACATGTTATGAGCTTTTTGGAGTCTGTCAGGTTTACTTGTGTTGTAATATCCAAGAAGCCATTATTTATCTATTTCATATCAAACAACATTATGAGGGAATTAGAAAACCCTGCCATGACTACTATTCCCATATCTTGTCTTTCTCATGATGTTAGTCTATGTATGACTTTGTTCAGGTCAGCTGGGGCTGGTACAAAGATAACCCAGAAAGATGGGGTGGAGGGGAAATAAGTTGTCTGTCAGGTTCTGGCTTGTGGTGATACCCAGCTCTTGGGTAATGTGGCTGTGATTATTCTGACTTCATCTGTTTGGGGGCAGGTGTGTGTATTTAACTGATGATATTTCATTCAAACTGGTTTTTTAAAATGTCTTCTCCAAGAAAACCTGGTAGAAAGGAGTGCTGAAGCATTGAGAGGAGGGAATTACAACTGTGTTGCACCAGGTGCTTTAAAACTCAGGGGTCTGGTGTTATGGTTAACAGCTGGCTAAATACTGCTAGATCTTGCTAGTGTGTGTATATATATATATGCGGTAACTTTAGGGAAATGCCACCTGCTTTCATGGCACTGGGGCCAGTGGAGTATTTTGCATAACTGAGGTGCAGCAGTACAACCATTAAAACTCTTTCACCAGGGCTTTCAGTGCTTATCACTTGGCCAAATGGCTGCCAGATGGGTGTGATAATTGTGTGTCTTATTTGCAGGCAGTAGAGCCTTAGAGAGGGGACTGTGTGTGAGATGGCAACAGGTAGAGAGAAGTCTTCGTAGAGATGAAACATAAGTATTTGAAATTTCAAAGGATGACTCTTTAAAGTGTAAGCTAATCTGTTATTTTCCCAAACTGTAACCTCTCTTTCTCTAGTTAAATGGAATTAGCCATCGGTGTTTATGGCGATAAGCTCAAAACATGAAAATGTTATATAGCTGTTTTTAAGTGTTATTTTCTGATGCTTATCTTAAACTGTTAAAGCACACAGTCTTTTCAGTTTTTTTCATATAAGTCTCTTAAAAATGCATTCTCCTATTCTGTCAAATTTGTGTATAAACAGTCCCTGTGTGTAGTAAAAAGCCTGAAAGATAAATAGGACAGCTGCTACTTATAGCAGAAGGAAGAAAATGTGCTTTATAATTCTTGCATACATTTAAAATTGATTCACTGGGATTTTTCACTAATTAATCTTATAAAATAATTTGGCCCTTGGGATAATTTCAGGAGGTTGTAAATACTCAGAGTATTGGAATTTGAAAGGAACATGTTTCATGTGTTTGCAGAACTAATTCATTAAATGTTCTTCTGACAGCTCATTTTTCACATCGTAAATGGTGGTCATAATCAGTATTTTGCCTTTCCCAGGTACTCTGCTGGACCCTTTTTGGGGAAACTCCCCCACACCTCAGTTGGAATAGTAGAATTGAATTGAGAGAGTCTTGCTGAGGAATTGTATATCAATTGGTGGGGAGGGAGTTTTTTTCTTCCTTTTTTTATCTTTCTAAGAAAAAAATACAGTTCTGTTAATTGGCTGGATGATGAAAGAATCTCTCTTGTTTCTTGAAAAAAAAAAGCTTAGTTTTTGAGTATTAGGACAGAGTTTGATTAGGAGATGTGTTGTAACTGATTAAAGGTGAGATATTTGCATATAAAAAAACCCTTTAGCAACATCTGTTTTGCTAGGGAGTTTGTTTACAAGGAGCCTGTGCTACTCCAGTGCGAGGCTTCCCAACAACAAAGAAGAAATCATCTCCATTTTTTCTGTATTTCTTGTTCCTGTTCTTTTTCAAACTTCGTATGTAGAAATAGGCGCTGTCACTTCCGAGGGCCGTTGGATGTGTTGAATGTTTTGCAGTCCTTCTGCATCTTTTCAGGGGAGGCATTAGCTTTGAAGGAATTCATCTTCAGGTGGCCCAATGAGTTGCGTGGCATTTGATCTCATGGTGGCTCTGGGCTGAGCTGCCTGTCTCCCTCCCCATTCTGTTAACGTTAGATCTAGTCTGGTGACATTAAAGACTTGCGTGTTCTGTCTGAGTGTTAGCAGCAGTATTTATCGGCGTTGATCCAGGAGTCATCCTCAGATGGGACATGAGGTAAATGTCTGCTTCTGATATGGAAATGGGGTTGTGAGTTGGAGCTGCAATGATGCTTAACAGCCAGGGCAGAGGATGGCACTGTCCTGCAGCGTGGTCCGTTTGGGCAGTGCGGCTTGAGGACCACCAGGTCATGGTGTGCTGAGGTAGCTCTCAAGGGTGCCTTGAGTTAGCCCTGGGTAGCTTCCTTGCTAATACGGCTCCTGGTGTCATTAAAAATTGGTTTAGTTTGGTTTTTACCATTGCCAGGCAACGATGCCTATGGTATTTGGCTTAAGATTGGTGAAAAGCACTTCTGAACGTGATTGGGTTGGAGGGGCCTTAAAAGCCTGAGGCTGTGAATTTAGTCATTTGGAGCAGATTTCCTCTGCTGGTAGGTGAGGTATTTTAAAAGTTGCTTCCAGAAATTGCTTTTGCCTGCCTGTGTTGCTGTGCCTGAGTCTTTACTGGATCAGGTGTGTGTTACCAGGGAGATGATGAATTCCTGGGTTCTGGCTGCAAAAGCTTAAACCAACTGAAACATGGAGATTTGCGTACTGTAGAATTAAATAGCTTTATAGAATTTGTGGAGATGAGATAGAAACAAGCAATCCAAACAAGGATTGCACAATAGAAGATGAACTTGTACATCCTTAACTGTGTGACATCTTTCCCTCTGGCAGAAACAGCACAGTTTCAGTATTAATTGCCCAATGCTTGCTGTATGACAAGTAGTTTAGGTAATTATCTCAGGAATTGGCTTTGTTTTTCCTGCACCTAGTACAAAGTAGGTCGTATTACTGTGGAAATATGAGTATTTAACAGTGTTTAATTCTTACTGTGTGCTTTAAAATCACGATCACAGGGAATTTTCATGTCCTTTGAGGAATGTTTTGATACTCTTATTCCAGAAATCTAAGTGCTGTGTTTCCCAAAAGAACGGAATACTTTTATGCTCCAATCTGTGTTTTATGTAGCTATTGATCCTGAGCATGGTGTTCACATTGCTTAATTGGTCTGTGCCTCCTCAGACATAACCCTTGTGTGCTTTGCTCTCAAAATCATCTGGAGAGGGTGGTATTTTTTTGTGGAAATCTGTGTGGTATGGGATGTCAAAAGCATTAATTTACTGCCTGACTGGCTGAAGACAGACTGCATTTTGACAATCAGGCAGCATACCTTGTTACATGCGAATTTGTAGCTCACCAGAAGAGAGAATTGTGATGTGCTGTATTTATTCGTACACACATCCTTCTCCTGGTGTTTGCCAGTGTGACTACATAATGCATTTCTTGTATTTCATTGACACAGCGAGGGGTAGTTGGGCATGTCATTGCCAGTGGGTGGATTGGAGTAATAGCCAGGCCTCTCTTGGGGTGGGACCCGCAAGCTAAGCTGCTCAAAGCTGAAAGCAAATCTTTCTCCTCATTTCAGCTGACACCTGAAAGAAATAAGATTAACTGGCTCTTCAGCCCCCTTTTGTGGATTTTTAGAAATCGAATGTGTGAAGAAAATCCTTCATTGAACCAAACGCCCCATAAAAAGATTCTTCTCAAGTAACATATTCTTGCTCTTTCTATTCTGTGCCTTAATGGTCAAAGTGAAGGTAGAAATGCCAAGTAGAATGGCCATTTATTGCGTTTCGTTCTCATACCCATGGGAACAAGGGTTTATACACTAAAATTAACTTCGTCAGATAAGAGAGTCTTTGGTTTTACTAATTCATTTGTGATTTGAAAATAATGGTGTATATTTTTAAAAGGTGAACCAGTGGTGTTAATTTGGTGCTCGAAGAAGTGATTTGAAACTTTAAGATGTAATATTAAACATTTCTCTCATGAGCCTTCAGTACAAGAGCCTTTTAAATACAAACATGCCCTATGTTCAGGCCAAAAATGGCTATGCCATGGAAAGGGAGAGAGGTAATAATTGATGCGTGAAATTCTGTGCTGCTCCTGATGGCTAAAAGCATCTACTTTACTATGAATTTTGTTTAGGATGGCTGTGCTATTCTCTGGATGTATAGGAGGAGCCCTAGTAGAGCATTTCTTATTTCTAACATCTCTTCACAACAGGTAGATATATAAAGGTAAGTGAAATGTACTGGGAATCAAAGATGGAAGGAACACTTCCTTTTCAGACTGTTTTCAAAATCTCCCATGTACTTTTCCACTTCCGAAATTGTAATTATTTCTAAATCTTTATGATGTCTGTCCTTTCTCTCTTCTGGTCTTCTATCCAGCTTGGAGGAGGAATACCATGGTTGTGCTCTTCAGCTCCTCAGAATGGATGCTCTTCAAAATCTCACATGGCTTTGCTTTCTGTTGTTTTCTCTTTAGAAGGCAAAATGCTTCTGCCTAGTGGTGCAGCCCTCTCTGGCTGTGTTTCCTGTTCTAGTAAGTAGAGCTTTGATTCTGGGGAGAGGATATTTAGTTGTTTCTTTATTCTGGGACATGTATGTATACACACACACACTTTATTATGACACACATGTGTATCTATATCTGTCTCAGAAGTAAAATAAAAAGCAACATAAATTAGACATCTTTCCACAAAGTATGCTTCTACCTACCCGGAGATGGGTTATGCTAGTACAGGTTTCATTTTGCGTCTTTTTTGGTTTATAAGCAGAATCATAGAATGGTTTGAGTTGAAAGGGACTTTTAAGATGATCTACTTCCAACCCCCCTGTGCTTGATTTTCAGTGCAACATGCAAGATAATGCTACAGTCTTTGTGTAACAGTGCATGGTTCTTCTTAGTAGCACTGAAGTTTTATTGAGATTTCAACTGTTTGGAGAAAACTTACACAAGCTGCAATAGACACTGTTTCCGCCTGGTACTAGGAGTAGGGGGGAAAATACCAGTCAGCTCTCTCATTCACCTGCAAGACTTATTTCAGGTTTGAGAGCAATCACATTGATCTGATCTAAGAGGAAGTGCAAACACTGTCAAAACATCTTGTTCTTCTGGGATGGGCTGTTCCTATGAATTTACAGTTTGAATGTAATTTTGTATGGCTTAGAGCTGAAGTGTATGGTCATAGTAAATGTGACACATCAAGGAAAAGAAGGAGTTTTATTTGTAATTGTATCCTGGAATAGTGTTGTGATTTGGCACTAGAGTAAGGTACCCATTTGGCATAAAGCTTTACTGCAGTAGTTGTATTTCCAGAATTGTTTTGGTCTTGTTCTGTTTTGCGTGTTACAGAATGTATACTTCCTTGGTAATGAAGAATTATAATACAGTAAATGTGGAGAAAATTAATTAGGAATGGTTGCTTTTCTAATTAGTTGCGATAGAAATCGGATGACTTGAGCCTGAAAGTAAGAAGTCTAGATTTTCTTTGTCTGTTTGTCTGTTGATCAACACTTTATTTTAATTCAGTTGTATCTAATGTTGGCCTTGCTTTTTGGATATATACTGATGCTGTCTAATGAAGACAGTATCTGTTAGTAAATGTCGTATCTTTAAGCTAGGAAAACCTGTTCATGTGGTAAAACTTATAACTAATGATTGTAGCAATAAACTTAAAGATAGTTTTGGTTGATAAAGTGTAATTTGCTTTTTTCCCAGTGTTGATAGAGGAAAATCAAATGGGTTAAGTGTAATTACGTATGAGTTTACTCATAGTCTGGCTAGTATAAAGAAAGATCTGGCTTGTAGAAAATATATTTCTATCATGTGGACATTTGAAATTGAGTATGTTCAAGATGCTGAAAGAATAATGATTTAAAAGGCCCGCTAATAGTCATTTAGTTGGGTACTAGGATAAAGTTAATCTGGGTTGCTCAGGACTTTCTCCACATGACTATTGACTGTTTCCAGGGGTGGAGTTTCTACTGACTCTCTAGGCAGCTTGTAGCTGTGTGTTTCCTGTTCCTGTCCAGTCCAGGAAACAAGTTGCTCTGTATTCATTTTGGCGTTTTGTTTCTGTATCAGTAATGAAGACATCTGGATTCTTGGGAACTGTGAGAACTGAATAGCTCTGGACCTCTTGTGGTGTTGCTTTTTGGGATGCAGGTTTGGAAGACCTTTGGATCCATTGGAGTTGTGGATAAGGTAGCTGGGGCTGAGCCTCAGAATTCATTGGTTTGCTCAGTGCTGGGAGTGAAAGTCACACCAGATCCTTTAATGTACAGAACAGTGCACAGATAGAAAGACACAGTGGAGAGCTAAGTAATTGACTTTTGATTGCCTGTGGAATTACTTGTCAAGGTTAAGGATTCCTTGTGCTCTAGCACTCTTTCCACTTCACCTGAAACACTCATTTAATCTTTACCTCATATTCTCCTTACTTTTGGTAAGTCAGGATGTATGTGATATTTATTATGAAAATATGTATTATGATACATGAAAATGTAGGCTATGTATTTTATTCAAAGTTGCCCAGTTTAGTAGTCCTCTTTCCCCTTTTACTTTGATACTTAGCATCTGACTACATTTAGACTTTCCTGGATGCTTGTCTCTGTTCTAATGAAAAGAGATGGAGCAGCCAGTCAAAGTAGGACTGCATATGTCCAAAAGCACATGCCTAATTATTTACTAAATATTTCCTCAACTTTGATATAAGCATACTTATCTGGAAAGAGTCACTGTCCTAATCCGTGCTACTCCTTGTGTGATTGCTCCCAGCATTTGGTAATTTAGTAGTTGCAGGAAGGCAGGAATGCCTACTGTTAAAAGAAATGAAAAGAAAAAAGAAAATCTGTTTGTCTTGCTTTAGTAGTAGTATGCATATCTTTACAAAACAGAAGGGGCCCTTGAGCAATATTAAGTTGCTAAGTTGGTGTTCTGGGTTGGTGGTCAGAGCATACTTGAACTCTGCTGGAGACTATGAATGTGGAAAACCATGGCATTTAAGCTATGAACTCCCAGTAATTGGCTTCCTTCTTGTTTCCCAGGAAAGTGCTCTATTGAGACCAATTTAAGTAGGCTGTTGCTTCTTTCTTTGGGTTGCACTTTGTTGAGGAATGACTAGACTGGTGGATGTTCCTGCCCAGTGGGGGTTGTCTGTTGGTTAGAAGAAAAGGGCTTGCAGTAAATTGTATCATCATTCTGCTGTTTGACATGTATCCTGTTCTTTGATATTTATAATGCTCTGGTTGAAGATTTCCCCAACACAATGCCATTCTTAACCTTACTTAGCCTAATGCTGAAAGTACCATCTGATTCTTCATGTTTGTTGATATTCTTGTGTGTAAACCAGGCCCTTGCAACAGAGGAGAATAGTAAAGACTGTCTAGATTGCAGAGCTGTGTAAGTGTGACTGTGTCAATGGTAACAGCCAAGAGATATTCCAAGAGAAAGGAAGTTGTTGAGCTGAGGAAAAATATTTAATTTGGCAGTAAATTTAATGTTAGTAGTTCTAGGGAGATATTAGCTAATATTGTGGGGAAAAATTGTAGTCCAGGCTACATGTTGGGCTCTCAAACTTTGAAACTTAAGTAATGAGAGAGAGCAGATCTCTTCTGTGACTAGATGTGGGTGTCCAAGCCTGGATTCAAACCTTGATTATAAGGTGAAAGAACCTGTCTGTCTATAACCAAGAAGGTTTAATCCTACCTTTACCTCATTTCTAGAGCTTGTCTTTTACAAGTGACTGTGGCAAAGCTCTTAAGCGCTGACTTTAATTTGGTATTGCAAAAGTTTTATAGCCCAAGTTCAATAGATTTGTTAAGCTTGCACTTAACAATTTCAGGTTTGAGAGCACTTAAGCACTGCATTCCCATCTATTTGTGTATCTTTGGAAGCCAGAGATGAAGACAGTAAATTTAAAGAAGCTTTGCTGGTAATTAAATCTTTAACTGTTAAGTGATCATGTAGTAGGTAGAACTGTTTGATTTGATATGTTATATTTTTTCATAAAAACAGGATTTCTGAAACTTAAAATAGTCCTCAGTTTGATTTTTATCCCCATGCCCCCCCTTCCTGAGAGGTTTAGTAATTTTCCAAATGTACCACTTCTCAAAACTGTCAGTTCTTCCCTCTTTTCAGTAAGTTTCTTATTGCCAAGACTTCTTGCAGTCCTGCATATTAGTGTAGGATATACCACTGAAAAAGAAATCTAGTTTTAATTAAGAAAACGTGTGTTGTAGAGTGTTCTAGTCTGTTTTTCTAGTCAGTTAAGGTGCACCTTAAAGGTGTTGTGTTGGATTTCCCATTCTGGCAAAATTTCTTTCTAGGAAATATTCAGGAGTCTTCTTGTACTGAACTGCAGATAAAAGCAATCCCATATCAAAATGTTAGATCCCTTGTGAAGGGCTGCCCTGAATTACCCTTGTTACAGAATTTCCATCTCTTGTGGAAACTTACCTTCATATACACTTGCATTTCAAGATTTTTTGGCTTGTTTTTGTTATGGATGGGCTGTATGCTTGGTCTACAAACTAATTATTTGTGGGCTAAATGCTCAAACATTTATATTTGTGCTGGGATTGGGAGCTAGACTGACCTGGTGGTTTACTGAAAATTTTGGAAAGTATCCAATTCAAACAACTAAAGCTGTATGGTGTTAAGGTCTTCAAGACCAAACCACAGAAACTCCATCCTTTTTCTTCAGTATCTCCAAAATCCAGTTTGTTTTTATACCTTAGAGCAGCTGATTCTAGATCTTTCTACGAGAGTTCTGTAATTTGTGAGCATTTTGTCATTCTTTTCAGTGAATGCTGTTGTTTCCTCTGCAGTCTGTGTGTGCATTTTTTCTCCAGGTGCGTGTTCTCTCTTACTAATTGTTACAAGGGATAAAACAATGCAATAGCCCAGGCAGGAGTAAGTTTACTTACTGCTCTGTAAGGCCTCTTCAGAGGGATTCAGAAATGGCCACAGGAGAAGGAAATCTACAGTAGTACAGCGGAATGGTCATAGGGTTGTGACTCTGAGCAAGAATAAGGTCACACATAGGCTATTCCTAAGTGAAGAAAAGCATGATTTATGAGAATTGGGGGCAAAAACATCAGTGATGCTGGAGCTAAAATCATCCATGGTATGATAGAATGGAAAGAATATGAAGTTGAAGGCTTCAAACTAGTTAGCATTAACTTGCCTGCTTTTTGGGTTATCACAATCCACATCTATTGGATTATTTCTGTTACCTGTGTTTTTGTAGTTTGATCACTGTAATTCTCATGCATATACTGATTTAAGCATTTTGATGTAAAGGATGTTAGAAGGACCACAGCAGTTATCTTTTAATATGTATTTAAATCTCTATTCTCAGAGATCCTTTTTAAAAGGGGAGTGAATTACAGGCACTTAATATTTAGCCATGGGTTTATTTTTGGCCGAAGTTATATTTATTCATCTCTTTGACTTGTTTGCTTTTTTTCTCATGGACAGGAAGGGAGTTTGGAATGCACAATATCTCAAGGAATGTGATGATTTCAGTGACTCATCTGTTTACTCTAAAACATACTAAATAGGTTCTGTGCTAAGTGGATGGGGTACAATTCCAATGAAATACTGGTTATTTGAGAATCAAGGTCTAAAAATATAAAACTAATGTTAAGATCTGTCTGTGTCTTCCATGTTCCGCTTCTGGAGTGCACAGGAGGGAACTTCTTCTGGTGCAATTTTTAGAAGCACACACGTACCATATCCTATAGCTCCATCTTGCTACAAAATCTTCTAAGGGTCACACGAGAAAAATTAATATGGCAGTTTCTATTTCTTCATTCTGTCCTACCACAACAGTTTTGCTCATGAATCTGAACTGCAACCATAAGGAGTGCCAGGTCTGATTGATGTGATGGACACACCCAGGGTGTATGCTGAGGGAGTATCTGGGGTTTATAACTCCTACTCACGATGTTTCATTAGTTTATCTTAGAATAGAAGAATTATCTCCCGACTCATCTATTTGTACCCTTAGCGGCCTTGATCACAGTTCTGAAAAGGAAACTGTAGTTATCTTCTACAAATGGAAAGTCTGGAATCAATTACCAGGATAAAATATCCCAAAACAAAAAAGCAAACCCAAACTTCAGAGTATTAAGTACAGTGACATTTAGCTGAATCTTGTTTATACAGGGCTGGGTGTAGCTGCCAGCCAGGAGGGAAGAGGGAGAGGTGCAGCTGTGCATACGAGAGCCAGAGCAAATAACTGCCCTGGTGATCCCGGTGAGACTGTGTTAGCCACCCTAGCACAGCAGTAGTTGTCTCTGAACATACACCTGGGATCAGTAGCAGTTTGGCATCGCTGAAAGTGGGCTGTTTATTGATAAATTTCATCTTATTCAAGAAGTTGTTTTCACACAAAAAAGAGCAGTGCTCATTTGGACTGGTGTAACTAGTGGATTTCTAAGATCAGCCGGGAGAGATTTGGATGGCAACGGGATGTTCCTTTGTTTGTTGGTTAGCAGTTATAAAAGAACTCTATTTTATTGGCAAAACAAGTTAAAAGGTTTTAGCTTCTCCTGAAAAACCCGCCATAAGCTGTTTTTTAGACAGGGTGAGGTGATGTTTTCCCTGGACTGCACTGTAAATTTTTCATTTCCAATTTGTTTACTTACTAGTATTTTTTTTGCCAAAACCTTATGCTTATAAGGGGAAAACAAAACGATAGCCTGAGATGTGGGTTTTTTGAATTAGGACTGGGACAGAGTTTTCCACCAATGCTTTAAATGAAGTAGCTGAAGTAAGCATATTGCATTTCTCATTTGAAAAAACTGAAAACAGATTATGTTGAAAATACACCTTCAAGTCAAAAGAGACTTTGCATTCTTGCTCTAGGTTTAACAAAACAGCATAAAAAAATTGAAAAGCTAGGTTTTGTGCTCAGAGTGTCTTCTTACAGATAATGTTTTCTGGTAGAGCCGCTGTTTTGAGAACATTCAGATTTTTATAACTTGTGCAATCTCTGCCTGCTTACAGAACTGGGACATCCTGGGAATATTTTTTATGCATTATACAGAGCTCATTAGTACTGAGGCAATGGGTGATTATGTATTCCATCATGTTGGTAATGCAGAAAAAACATTGCAGTGCAGTTGCAGACAAATGCCTTTGTTTTATTCCTTGCACACCTGTTGAAGCATTGCTGTTTACCTGAAGTAGTTAATTTTGTGAATGTGACTTTCTTTGTCCTGCAAATACACTTTTGGCTGTACTTCTGATACTGCTTCTTGTCATGGGTGACTAAATAGCATTGTGTTAGTACAATGTAAGAAAAGAGGAAGAACTCATGTAGCTAAATTATCTGATTGATTTCTAGCTATAGAATGGCAGCCTTTTTCCTAAGGTAGTATTTCCTGAGTAGAGTGTCTGGAAGTCATTCCAAATTCCTAATATTCAATAATATTATAATTATTTAGGCTGACCAAAAGCAAAGGTGCTTTCATTTGGCCAAACAGGAAAAAGAATTAATCTGTTTTAAAAATACGTTCTGATGTGTAGTTTAGCAGAAATTTTAATTTTACCTTAAGAGTCAGCAGCACAGCTTAGCTAGAATTACAAGCCAGGAATAATTAGTACAATGTATTAGAAATGAGTGAATGTGTTAAAGGTGTGCTCTAGACAACATCCATGACCAAGTTTGCAAAATAAAACTTGATGGGGTTTTCTCAAGTTGGATATACTTATTGTTGCCTATTGTCTATTGCAGGTATTTTTTGTGAGGGAGTTGGGACGTGTTTTACACAGTATGTACTTACATGTTCAATCTCCAATATGATAATTTTGTGGTCACCTTTAATATTTGCATATAATGAATGAATCAACTTGTGTAAGACTAATGCATGAGCAGATGGGATATGGCAAGCATGTGTTCCATTTTGGGTATTTTTTTTCTTTTTCCCTGACTGACTTGTTTTAAGATTATCAAAAAATTACCAAAAGTACTTTTTTTTTTTTTCCTCTGTAAATTGCCTGCTGTGAGGATAAAGTTAGTTCTCAGTTGGAACAACATGAGGGCTCTTAATCTGTGAGCAGTCCAGTTAACTTCAGCAAGAGTTTTCCTGTAAGTAAAATTACTCAAGCATTTGGGGGAGCTGCTCTTTTTAAAAATTTTGGTTATATTATGTTTTAGACTAGTAGTAGCATTGTTACCTGAAGTTTCAGCAATGAAAAATTACCTGAATATGTTCTGTTTGAGGAAGCCAATGTGAGAACTGTTAGCAGCTTGTGTTCTGTTCAGGTTTTGAGACATTATTGGGACTGTGAATAACAACTGGCAAGCCTCTTGTGGCACTGGCTTCCCTTGTTGCAAAGCAGGGAAGTTATGAGGTTATCTGTACCTGAGGCTTTTATTTCATTTTAGTTTTGCATAAGCTGAGTGACCAGTTCTTCCAGCCACAAGAGCCAAAACCCTCTAAGAACCTTTAATTTATGTTCAGACGTGAATGCTGTGCAATTCTTGTTGTTTGCCTCTATCAGAGGTTCAGTACAAAGCTTTTCATAGTGCACATTGTTTTCTCACAAGACACAGAAACATTACCTTTTGTAAAGGTCTTTATAATGTAGTTATTGTTTCTTGGGGTGTACCTTTTATGAGCACTTTCTTAAAAGCAGGAGAACTTGTCTATGATTTTGTCATTAGCTTTACATAGCAAGTGCCTGTTTCTGTGTGCTGTTTCTCAGCTTCCTCCAGCTGAACCTGCTTTTTTTGGGCTTGTCCTCTTTTCTCTGAGCTCAGAGTACGTCTTGAGGTGACAGCATGTAGCAGGTTATGAGTTGGAGGCAAAGAAAGGTCAGACACTTGTTTCAAAGAAAGGTGTTTATGGAAACATTCCAGTGTACCAAAATACTTGATCTTTAAACTCCAGCAGCCCCCTTGAGACCGGATAAGATTTTCTTCCTTGAGCTTGGTTTGCAGAATTGTTTCTTTGCACTTCTTGTCTCTTTCTTATGTTAAGATATTCCTGCTTGTCTTACATTGCAATATTCACTTCAGTGGCTTGGCGAGTAAGGGCAAGATCAGCATGTGGTAGGTGGAAAGATCCAGAGGTGTGGATATCAGTCTTATTCAACTAGAAGTAATTTTGGTAAATGCACCCCTTGCCTTTCTTGTCTAAAACCGGGGAGGGTGACATGCCTAGTTTATTTGTATTAGTCAACATAACTAGAATTCCATTTTAAGTTGGTTGTAAGTTTATTTCTTAACTACCACTGTTTACCAAAGTCCCCAATTATCTCTGCTTAATTAGTAATAATAATTTTGTTCCTTTCTTTGTTCAACTCTTGTGGACATTAAGGTATTCATATATTTTATGTTCATTTCTGGTCAGCTGTTGACATCGTCTGACATCAAGCTATGGTTGCTTGCGAAGTCCACTAAATCCAGTGTTTACTGCTATGATTTAGCATTCTATTGTAGTTGTAGAATTTTTCTGCTTAGCTTGTGGGAGGAAAGACTGAGATCACCATCTCCTCTAATGCCTTTTTGTTTGGAGTTCGGGGTTAGGAATATTACCTGTTTTGTCTGCATGGCAGAAGGATGCATTTTGAATTAATATGATTTCTACATTTCTGATTAAAGAATAGAATGACGCAGTCAGCCTGATACTGAAATAATTTTGTGTGAGTTAACTTTTTGCTGATATTCAGCCTTTTTCGCTGCTTTGGCAGTAATGCCTGTGTTAATGCTCGTATTTGAGTCAAACTGATTGGATTGCATGAGAATTCAAATAATTATTTCCCTTCTTTCACCTTCCCAAAAGGAAACTATAAATGAGCTGCAGCAGTGTCCTATCATGCCCTTCAGAAATCTGTCGCTTTCTAAATGTTTCTGTTTTATTCTGTAGGTAAAAAGGAAGATGCATTGTGTGTTTTATTTATATTTGAGGAAATCTGATAAAACTAGATATGAGCATGGTCTTGATGTAATGAAAATATGGTTATTAAAAAAAATGCAGGGGGGAGGGGGTTGGAGAAAAGCTCCTTTATTTATAAATAATTTCTCTGGATCTCAGAAATAAAATAATCTAGGAAGAAACTTGGCTTTTTCAGTGGTGAACTGGTAGTTAACCAACCTCTAGTTTGAAAGGTGGCGAGAATAGCTCATTTGGTATAAATGGATTTGTGCAGCAATGGCCACGTGGAATGGCCATGGGCACAAATGAGAGCTGTGAATGAAATGTCTGCAGAATCTGAACTGGAAATAATGCGCTATTTCTGGACCGACTTGTCAGCGTCTTGTGTATAAATATTTTTATATGTTGGTTTACAAATGTAAACAAAAGTTATCTGAATGAAGCATCATTGTTCCAGAACAGTGAAGTTAGATAATATTCTTCTAGCAAGATGTACTGAGGGCTTCACCTCCAGCAAGAACTGAGGCCACAGCTGAGCTCCAGCCTTTGTCTTGGCATGAAGGGCAAGCATTCTTCTTGCCAACAGCAAGCAACCAGAACAGCGTACATGGATCTCCTTGGAAATGTTTATATGTGAGTTTACAGAACTCATCTGGTATCTTCTTGTGCTTGGTACATGCCCTTAACACTAACTCCCTGCATTTCTTGCCCTGAAACTGGAATAAAGCAAACGCTGTTTCATCAGCAAGCACTGGATATGAAACTTTTGGAAAAAGGTTAGAAGTATAAGGAATGAAACAGGAAGAACGCAAAGATTTGCGGATCAGTTTGTTTTGTACTTGCTATAGCCTTTGCCCCTAAAAGAAACCTGTTTTTTTTTCCCTTGATTACTCTGGATTTGTAACTTCTATCATAGTGGTGACATTTTCTGTATCTTTTAATGCCCTGTTACTTAGATTACTTCTTTAAAGTAGTTCTCATATTAGTGTGCCCCAAAGTCTCCCTTCTATCTGAATGATGTACAATCCCTGCCTGTTTCCTGGAATCCAGTCTTCTGTCCTGGCCAGTTGTGGTGGAATAAGATGCTGTGAACACCTAACATTGGAGTAACATCATGCAGGAGTATGTATTTTGGTCCTTGGAACATATTTCAGGTTTCTATATCTCTGATACAGTACGTCTGCTGCCAAGGTGGCCTTCTCTATCTGTGTTGCTGTTGTAGCTGTGCTCTCAATTCTTTGTTTTACAAGGCTTAAAATGTACAGATACTTGGTTTCCTTTGTAAAACCAAGTCACTCTTTAAAAGAGATAACTTGCTGTCACTAAGTTCAGAACTAATGATGTCTTCTATATACTAGGGGGTTGATATGATGTGACCTGCATGGAAACTTTAAGAGCTGGGTATCTTCCCAGGGGAGCCAGCAAGTCATTAACCTGTTTCATCTGCCCTTTGCTGGTGAAACTGGTGGTAGTGTACTGTTCAGGAGCAAGTTGCAATTCATTGACATACTGTGTGTTCTTTTTCCACCTTCCTTCTCCCCCTATACAGTATCAAGTCACTGTATACCATTACGAATTTATGACCTCTTCAGGGCATAGTAGTCATTTGATAAGATCTGCTTTGGTCTACAGGGAAATTACTGGTATTTCAATCAGTAAGAATGATACCCAGTGAACAGTATACTAGTTATCTTGTCTAGGTCACAGACAATTAAAAATCCTTAATAAGCTTTTGATTTCCTGTGTTTTAAAAACATGAATTTGTTCCCTAGAGCAAAATGTATTAGGTATTTGCAATTAGTGTGCCATATATGTGTGACAACTATACTTATAGTCCAATTTGAATGTTGCTAAACATGTCACCTGTATCACTGTTTGGTAGCTTTCTATTGATGTTATTTTTCTTTTGGAAGTAATATTAAGCTTAGAATTTATTTAGACTTTTTCTTTTAGATAGATATTAATCTAGTTATTACAAAAAATGTAAAAAACCACTTTATTAATATTTGGGTGGTTTTAGGAGCTAAAATACAGTTTAATGTCATTTAAAGCTGAAAGTCTTTAGGACAGTTTTGTGAGCAGTCATTTTGTGAATGGTCAGCTTACTGCATACCAAGTCTTAGTTTATGTATTACAGTTCCTGGATCTGCTGATTAAAAGAAAAAGTACAGGGGGTGGAGGGAATCAGTTGCACTGTCTCAAATCTGAGAAATGCTTATTTACCCTTTATAACCACTGCTACCACCCCCTTCCTGAGTTCTGAACTAGCAGTGTCTGTACTGAGCGATGTGGATCACAGTCCTCTTGTTCTGCATGAGATGCATTTTTGTTAGGCTTTGATTTAATGGTTGGATGTGCTCGATTAGGCCTTGGTGGTGTGATGGAAGAGGATCTTGTTTGAAAACCAGATTGACTCTGGTGGTTTAGGTGGCATAAGACAGTAAAGATGCTCAAGAGGAAGAGGAGCTTTGGAAAAAGACATGGAGAAATGTAGATGTTTAATATTGTGGCTCCCTGGCTGATTTTAATCCAGTCTGAATTTACTCAGAAAACTGAGGTCTTGTAATCCTCAGCAGTTTCCCATGTAGCCCCTTGCTAGTCTGGGAGTTCTGAGAGGCATTTAGCAGACTTGAGTGGAAATTGCTTTTTGTGCCAGAGCTAGCCTGCCGGAGGAGATGTGTCACGTTCTAGTTGAGCTGGCTCTTGTGATCTGGTGCACCGTGTCATCAGCTGGCAATTGATGACAGAACATGAAAGGGCTCAGAGGGTGGGAAAAGCCAAGACTCCTGCCCTCTGCAGCTCCTGCTTCTTCCAGGAGCAGCATGGTACTGGGCTTTGCGTTGGCCTTATCACTCTCTACAACTACCTGAAAGGTGGTTGTAGTCAGGTGGGGGTTGGTCTCTTTTTCCAGGCAACAACTGACGGAACAAGAGAACACAGTCTCAAGCTGCACCAAGGGAAGTTTAGGTTGGATGTTAGGTAAAAGTTTTTACTGAAAGAGTGATAAAGTTCGGGAATCATCTGCCCAGGGAGATGGTAGAATCACCATCCTGGATGTGTTTAAAAAAAGATTGGATGTGGCACTCAGTGCCATGGTTTAGTTGAGGTGTTAGGGCATGGGTTGGACTCCGTGATCTTGAAGGTCTCTTTCAACCTGATGATTCTGTGCTTGGCTGCCTTGGGGAGGCCCTGAGGGTGCCACAGACGCCCAGTGAGTGCCTCTGACCTTCAGTTTGCCTGCCTCGTTAATGTTTCTGAAGTGGTGACATTTTTGTTTCACAAAAGGGTGATAAGGGGGAATGTTTGAAGACTTCAGTAAGGAAGTAACACGTTGAGTATGGATTAGTCCTGGCTTGTGAGATTGAACAATGTCTTCTGTAATCCATACAAATCCAGTATGCTAACATAGCTTTTGTGTTTTTGTGCTTAGCCTGGTAAATTTTATGCAAGCATGACTTGTGACCTGGTTAATAAGTTGAAGACAAAGTGAAAGTTCAGTAAAAAGAAGTGGATGTTTAATCAAAATTGTAGTCTGAGGACAACCAGGAATTCTTAAGTATTTCATTCTCAAACCTGTGAGTCACTGGAAACTGTTTACTCCATAAGAGTTGTTGAAACTTGCTGTGAATTAAAGGAATATTTAAATATGACAGAGCTTGAAAGAAGGTTGTATTTTGGGGATTTAGACCCACAGAGGTATAGCATAAGAAAGCAGCTCTGCAGATGTGAGTTTGATATCAGTACTTCCCAAGGACTCTTAAAATAGAACTATTTGAATGCATTTCAGTTTAGTACTTTGGTTGCTAAAAGGCATTGTCAAATGTTTTTATTAAGGCACCAGCTTCTCTAACCTATGAAAGTTGGTTAATAAACATCCTCTATTACTATAAACATCCTTTTGATCATTTGCCCACTAAGGCCTGAAAGGAAAGAGGAGGAAGGTAGAACCTTTTACTTGAGCTCGTTTAAGGGCAGCTATCCCATTATTTATGTGTTTTACTGAGAAACAAATGATTTATGAAATAAGCCTAACAAAAATACAGCTGAAAAAAAAATCAATCCGTTTCTGAGTCTTGCTGTGTGGTATTTGTGCTTTGAATATAAGTATGCTTAACAAAATATTAACAGCTGTAGTTAAAGGTAAATTGTTGGAAATCCTTAGGCTGTATTTCTCAGATATAAGGACATATTTATAAACTTCTTCAAGTCCACAAAAAAAACCAGCAAGAAGTTAGTAGGCTTTAGCCAGTAATTTCTTTAAGTAATGGGTCTGGCATCTTGTTCTTGCATTTTTTCCCTTTTCATTCCAGATCTATGCACAATTTTTGGTAAATGAGTGAATGTGAAGCAGAATTTCGCTTGATGGAAATTCAAATGTAAACACAGTACACACATGCTGGTAGACAATTGCTAAGAGGAGAGTTCCTATAATGTTTTTTCAATAGCCAGAGTTTTGTGTTCATTACCATACAGCCAAATTAGTCTTCCATTAAGCTAAGCACTTTTTTTTTGGTGTGAACTGACTTGGAATAGTTTGCCTTAGTTTTGCTTAGAGGGTAGGGTCCTCTGAAGGGCCTCACAGTTGTCTCTGGGGTTTCTTCTCCCTGCCTACTACGGGGAGGAAAGGTTTCAGGCCTTGTGTTGAATGGTGAAATCATGAATCTGTGGAGGTTTTTTGTTGTTGTAGGCTACCTTTATTTTCAAAGGCTATTTTCTTTTTGTCAGATTGACATTTTTTACATCTGATGTTCATAAATTACAGCTATTTTTTTTTTTCCCTGCAAAGGTCTTTTTGTATATGCTCTAATACTTTTCCTCTTTCCATGCACAGTTAATTAAGATTTGCTTTGCAACATATTGGGATTTATTTTTAGAACTTGTTTAACTGAAAATGTGACATGCTTGAGTGACAGGAGTGAGTCTGTGAGCATTCACTGTCCTGGCGGCACTCTTTGGTGAAGGTAGTTTTCCTTTGGAGCCTTGTACAGTGTTGATATTCCTGTTCTCTCCTCAGCGAAACTGTCTGCAGTCTGCTGCCTGGTGCAGGGATTATAAGGAGCATTCTTTTGGCTAAAAGCAAACATTCCTATCTGGAGAAGTGCACTCAGGTAACAGGTGGGTTTTCTTTTGAGGTTGGTGATAGGAGAGTTTTTCATGCGTTGAATCTAGATATGAGGAAAGGCCCTTACTTTGGCTTTGTTAAAACCCAAATATTTCAAAAAGCCAGGGAAGTGTGAGGAACAGTTATAATCAAGGTATGTTGCTGTTGAAAGCAACCTAAGACTGTAAATTGAGACTCTATTGCACTGTAAGGGAAGAAGTGAGTGAGCAGCATGATAGGAGTCCCTTCTCCTCTAGAGTAAGCTTTGTGTTATTACTGACAGCTGTTCTCGGGTATCTTACCAGCTATTTTGGGTGTTCAGTGTGCAACCAATCTGTCTGCAGAGAATGTTTGTAAAATTCTTAAAAATGTGTTAAAAATGCATGCGTCTTAGAGTACTGTATGAACATGGTGATTGCAGTCCTGTGCTCCCTATGGGTTTGTTGTGTGGGGTCCCCCCTGTGCAGTAGAGTTGTTTCCTTAGCACTTTGGTTTTAACTGGCTGTGGTGCTTGAGACCCTGGTGATGGTGAAGTCCTTTTAGGCCATCATCTTAAACAAGTATGTGGTGCCCTCTGAAACAGTGTAAAAATACATGTCTTTAGTTTTGTAAACATTTCTTTCTCAAGTGTAACTTTTCTGTTTACTAAGCCCAAACTGGAACTGCTAATTATTCTGTACCCAGACACTGAAGTGAGATATGGGATGGTGGATCTCTTTATTTTGGAGCCCAAACATCTTTTGGTTTAACATGTCAATAATGCTGTGTTCTCCAAATATTTAAAACTGAGCTGAAAATTGTTCATGTAATTGCTAGATTATAATTTCTTTGATGATCTTTCTTTAAGTTTAGTTCAGTTTTCTTTAATGCTGGAAATCAAGCAGACAATGCAGAAGGTTGACTTAGCTGAGCAGGGATCCTCTATTAGAGCTCAGGCAAAAAAAGAAAGTGTATGCCCAGTGGAAGCAGAGTCTGCTGTCATGGGAGGAATACAGAGGGGCTGATTGCCACTGTAGGGAGAAAATCTATGTGGCCAAAGCTCATTTGGAGTTGAAACTCCAAATTCTGTGGGTGTCTGTAAAAAGAGAAGGGTTATCGTAAACGGGGTAACACCAAGTTGGTGATGGGTCACTAGTGGGGCTCTGAAGGGCTCCATTTTAGGCCTAGTTCTCTTCAGCATCTTCAAAAATGACTTGGGTGTAGGACTTGAAGGCATGCTGAGTAAGTTGGCTGATAATGCTGTTGATTCCTGGAAGACAGAGAGGTCCTGCTGAGAGACCAGGACATATCACAGGGCTGTCCAGTCCCCAAATGGATGAAGTTTTAACAAAGACCAGTGCTGGATTCTTCACCCAGAATGGGGCAACCCTGGATGTACAAACAGACTGGGGAACGAGAGGCTGGAGAGCAGTGCCATGGAAAGGGACCTGGGGCTCCTGGTCTATGGCAAGTTGGATACAAGTCCTCAATGCCCCGGCAGCCAGGAGGGCCAGCTCTGTCCTGGGGGGCATCAGGAGCAGCCAGGCAAGGGAGGAGATTGTCCCACCCTGCTCTGCACTGGGGCAGCCTCACCTCGAGTGCTGGGGGCAGTTTTGGGCACCACAATATAAAAACATACACAGCTATTAGAGAGTGACCAAAGGAGGCTACAAAGATGGAGGGTCTAGAAGGAAAGCCATATAAGAAGCAGCTGGAGTCAGTTGGCTTGTTAGGCCTGGAGAAGACTGAGGAGAGACCTCCCTGCAGTTTATGACTTCCTCAGGAGAGGTACTGAGCTCTTCTCTCTGATGACCAGTAACAGGATCCAAGGGAATGGCATGAAGCTGTGTTAGGGAAGATTTAGGTTGGAAATTAGGAAAAGGTTCTTTGCCCAGAGGGTGGTTGGGCACTAGAACAGGCTGAGCTGGAGCAGGGAAGTGGTCACAGCACCATCCTGACAGAGTTTAAGAAGCATTTGGCCAATGCTCTCAGGCACATGGTGTGACTCTTGTGGTGTCCTGTGCAGGGTCAGGAGTTGGACTTCAATGATCCTTGTATGTCCCAGGAAACTCGGGATACTCTCTGACTCTATGATACATATGAATGGTGGGATTTGCTTGCCACAGGTCAGGAGAAGGTCCATTAACAGAGTGCTCCAGTCTGGGTTTGATTTGTCTTCAGTCTATGGGGCATTAGGGCTGCAGAAGTGCGTCTTCAATTCCCTTTACATCAGTCACCTGCTAAACTTTTTTCCAATGTTTCTGCTGAAACTCTTGGAATAAGGGTTAAAAGTGCATCTAAGCCTAATTTTGGAGTGTATTAACAGATTTTAAGTATGCTTGTACCTGATAAAACTAGTATTTTAGCTGAAGTTCAGGGTTTTTTTTCCTCAAAGCGATGAATAGTAATGTGAGGTAACTAGTAAAGCCAATAGGATGAGATTTTTCATTAGTATATCTTGGAGCTCAGCCCTCTCTTGGCAATTGCTGTTTTAGTGGTATTGGATGGGATCTGTATTTTCCTAGCAAAATAGAGAACCTTTTGCCTGGGAAGTTCAGGGTGTGGGGGGCAGCTACACCAGCCTGGCACAAGCCCATGTAGCCCCTGGAAGGGCAGGTGGTGCTTTTGTACTCCCCCAGCCTGGCTGTTCCTTCCTACCTCATGTACTTATGGGTGTGTGCAGCTGCAGGGTGGGCTGAGTTGAGGGATCAATCCTGCCAAAAGCCAACACTCCCAAAGGAGGGGGAAGAGAGCTCTGCCCCTCCTCTGCCAGCAGCATGTACGTGCTTTATAATGGGTTTGACTGGCCCTGTGTGGCCTTAATAGGATGTTTCTGGGATCAACTGACACTTATGGTATGTCTGGGGTTTTTTACAGACAGGATATGTTAAAACTGTGGTTGTGCCCCATGTTCTTGCTCTAGATTGTTTCAAATCCATGTAAAGCATTACTAATGTTTTCTTTTCCTAAGCCCTCATTGTGCATTTGTAGTAATGATGCTGTCATATTGTTAAGACTGGATAAAAATAATTTAAGACCTGCCATAGGCTCTTTGTAGACACTGTCAGTGGCATCATATAACCCTGTGGATTTTCATAGTCGGTCTCCAAATGTATAGGGGAAACAAAATGCTGTTAGGTAATCTAAATGGCCACAATGCATCTGAGATAGTCTTTACTACATTTTCCTGTTTGTAAAACAGTTTGAAGCTTTGTCTGTGTGCTCTCTTGCAATGGAAAAATATTAAGTAAAACTTGTTAGATTTAACTTCAGGCATCCAGGAAAGCTTTTTTTAGATAAGAATGATAGGGACAGTATTTCAGAATGATTACTTGACTTCAGGTTTGTTATTATTTAGTGTAAGAGAATAACTTTTTTTTTTTTCTGGAGACATACCTTTATCTACATATTTGAAGGAATGTCATGTGGGGTCCATAACTTCTACCTAATAGCATTGATATCTAACTCTCCTGTTACTGTAGCTCACCGAGTTGTGCAACTTCTCAGTTGTTGGATATGAATGGACAAATACTTTTATGAAAAACTGAAGGAAAATGTGTTAGTTTTTTTCCTCAAGATTTATACCCATTATTTATTTCACATTCAACTGGTGGAATATAAACCTTTGCTGGCATGCTTATTTGGATGAACCAATCAGGTTCTTCTCAAAGACTTTATTTAGGAGAGTGTTCATGTTGTGCACTAAAGGATATAGGGAAGCAGATGAAGAATTGATATATTCGTGTGGATTCTTGACTGTGGTGGATTATGACTCAAATGGACTAAAGCAGATGTTGTTTGGATTGTGGAATTACTGAAAAAGACACGTTCATTTGCAGTATATATGGGTTTTATGCTTGTCTTACTAATTCTCCTTTTACATTTGAAATTTTTAACCTAAGATTAGAGTTTTCTCTTTAATGGAAATCTCTGACACACAGAGTGTATTGGATAAAGAACTGGATGTGGATAGTGGGTGCTTCTGCCTGGGTGAGTTGGTGTCTTCTGTGGCTGGGCTGAGCTGCTGAAAACAACATGACTGTCTTCTGGAGGAGTGCAGCTGCTGGCGGAGGTGTTTGCACCTCTTCCTCCGTGTTTCTGTGGCTTGGAAAAAACACAGACTTCCTTATTGCCAGTGCTGTGCTCTTCACACACCCTTTTTAGTTTTATGTTTTTTAACATCTGTAGCTTCAGCAACTTCTGTAATTTTTGGTCAGTTACACTGGCTTGAGTGCTGGAGGTTGGCAGTTTATAACACTGGAGAACCTTTCCTTAAAGAGGATCTTTTTTTAAAGTAAAAATAAACTCCGTTTTCTACATCTAAATGAACAAAACTTAGGTTGTCATTATATTAAGTCACTCTTCTGCTCTTACATTTCTAGGTTAGGTTTTTCCCCAGCACGAATGAAAAATTACTGAAGTGTAGAATCTCAGGTTGTGATCTCATGAAACTGTTTCATGTATTTCATTAAGAATGGATAGCCTTACTGTTCTGTTTCTTCATAATCTAATTTCTCATATAAATAATTTTCTTAGCTTGTTTCCTAGAATTGCAGTTTCATTAGAAACAAGGGTGTCTAGTATTCCTCTTAGGATAAAATAATGAGTTGTTCAGCAGTGTATGTTTCTCTCTCTCTCCAAGGGTTTTAGTTATAAAGTGTTTTCACTGCAGCGTTTGTAGATAAACAAATGTGCTATTTTAGGCCCCTCCCACTCCAAAAATACAACAAAAGACCTCTGACTTCCTTTATCTCCATCTCCTAACTTAGGGTCAATGTTGTGTTTTGTAATTATTCATTTGGCTTCAGATCATGGTACTTCTAAAGGTTATGGGTCTAGTGTCAGAGTCAGTGTCAGTGTAGTCCACTGACACTGACTGGGTAATTTTTCTGCCCTTGAGTTGAACAGTTGAAGCTGGGAATAAACTTCGATGGATCCCTAATACTTAGCTGCAGTAATAGTCTCTGGATTCACAAGGTGCTTTCTTATATTTCTCTTTTGGTTTGGATTTATTAAAATTATTATGCTCAGAGTGTTCTGCAGTTCTCTTCCCTTTCTTCTCATGGATAAATGAGCACTGAGTTCTCAGAATGTAACATCTCCTTTTATTAATGAAATGGCAGCAGCTTTGAAATGGACAAGAATCAAGGCAGATGCCAAAACTTGTCTGTTCAGATAAAAATCTGGCATTGAAGAGTCTGCTGCTGTTCATGGCTGGGCATGTAGTTCGAGAGAAATTATATTAGCACTGAGTTTTCTTTATGTGCAGTTTTACTAATATTCTGGTAGCTGGTTCTGCTGCAATTCAAATATTTTCTCATTTGAAACTGAGTATAAAATCTAATTTGTTTTTCCTTCACCCTTTCTCCTTGGAGATCTATCAAATTATCCTCTGCTTTAGATTCAAGCTCTTCATGGAAATTAATCGTTCTGACCCCCTGTGAGGTAAATATTATTTTCATTAATAGGAAAATTGCGAAGCAGACAAGTAAAATTGCTTGTTTGAATTATGCAGAGCTTGAGACGTGGTCAAGTTGCTAGACTGCCTGTTTGCAATAAATTCTTTACAGAAGTTTTTCAGTGTAAGCTGTAATAATATTGATACTGTCGAAGCAGACAGAAAAATACTTTTTTTTGTTTCCTGAAGTGTTGTGTCACCAAGAGGACAACTATGAAATATTGTATATCTTGAAATGTGGATAAATGAGCTGTCTACTGAGAAGAGAACGAAACAGTTTGCAGTATTCCTGGGGAAACAAACAAAGAATCCTTTTAAATTTTATCTTTATCTGGTGAAAAGCATGAAGGTTCTTGAATGGGCAGAGAAACTTCCACTCTAATGAAAATGACCAAGTCTGCCAAGTGAATCAAATGAGGGTGGAGATGTAAGGTGCCTTTGTCTTATAAAATAACAGATGATCAGTTTCTGTGAAATGCAGGAGAGAATATCTCGAATATCTTACTTTTGGCTTTTTCAATAGGATGGAAGTAATGAATTCTGCTTTATCTCAAAGGCCCTGTAGATGAAATTCTTTTTTTCCTTGAACGGATGGTTGTAACATAGCAGAGCAGAAGTTTGGTTACATGTGCAAAAAGCTTTCTAGCTGAAGAATTGTCTTGTTATTATAGCTGAATTTTGAATTAGGGATAGAAGATATAATTTATGGGGTGTGAAACTTAGAGATTACTAGGATTTTCAGTTTGACACAGTTTCAAAGACAATAAATTCTCCCTCACAGTGGAATTTTTCATATTATCTTGGATATTTTGAAACTATAGTGTGTAGTTAATACCTCTTTTAGTGAATTTACAGGGAGTAAGCATCTGTACAACTTTTTACTGTGAAGCTTCCTTCTGTAGCAGGTGTATGTTTCTGGTGTGCTGGGGAAGACTACTGGAGGCTTATAGAAGTGATGCCCACAGCAAAAATGCACTTGACCATTTGGATACATTTGGATATTCCTGGCTGAAATGCCCTTTGTAGTAAAGGGTCAAGTAGTGGAGTTTCTGCAGTATTGCAGTATGTTGTGAAAGATGGGGCAAATGTGATTTCAAGTGTTGTTTGGTGACATGTGTTCAGTAATGGCACTTCATGGCTTTTACTTTGTTCACTGTTAGGCAGTTCTTTGCCTTCTGGTTTCAGACACCTAATTTGTGTAGCTAATGTTGTTGCTTAAATTTTGTGTATTGCCAGTTCATCAAAGTGTTGCTGAAAAGCCTTATATAAAGAGAAGTCATTATTGGTCTTTGACATGGGTGCTGGAAGCTGGAGACAAATATTTTTCATCAACACTTGGCTGCTGGATGACGCTGGCAACTGATTGTCCTTCTCTTGCCTAGATTTCTCTTTCTTTACATTTTATTTAATGATATGTACCTTATCTGCTAGGCACTTTGAACACTTATCAGCCTGTGAAAGCATCCTAACAGCAGCATATTCTCTATGGTGCTTCCTCTGTTTTTATTGACAAACAGCTTTAAAATTCCAAAGTCAGTTGAGACTCCAAGTCAGTCTTTGTTTAAACAGCAGTCAGATAGATTAAAATTACATGGGGGAAGGGATGGGAAAGCAGAATGGAAAAGTGGTGAGTTTTCAAATTGTGAATGTGCGAATTCTTTGCTGAGTTTGCCCTTTCTAAATGTTTGTCCAGTATTTTCTGTTGTAGATTGATCATTAATTCTTTCTTTGGCAGCAGTAACTCATTCTACAGTGTAAAATCCTGTCCTCCTTTTGTAGCTTAGCTGGGACAGCTAGACTGAAAAGTAATAGAATGACTTTTATGAAGAGAAAACCTAACTTTCAAGGAGATAATATTAGTATGAAGGATGGGTCATTACCTGATTATGGGGGGAGAGTGGACTCTTTGTATTTGTTGATGGTTTTCTTCATTACAAAATGATTATTTGTGTTCTGTGCATTAAAGTGCTTTGATTACTGTTATCAGGAATAACTCCAAAGTTCACATTTCCATGGCTGTGCTCTATAAACTCGATGTTTCACTTCAGTTAGTCAAATCTGGACGAAAGCATTAGTTCATAGACAAGGAGCTCTTTCAATTTGGCAGCATCCTCTTTGTGTAGGTATTTTACTTGTAGAATGTGCAGTGAGTAAGGGTAAACATAAAGCCGCTTGTGTGCTGTTCCAGTCACACTGTAGGAAAACTAGAGGCTAGAAAAACTGACCTCAGCATGGAAGCGTGTAAGCCATGGTGGTTGTGAATGATGAGGAACAGTTATGACACAATTCAGGAGAATGATGTTGTGAACATCAGAAGCCTTTTCCTGTTAAATTAATTTAAATGAAATTTTGTTTCACTACCACTTTTGAGAAAAATGTTAAGAATTCTGGTAATTGACTCCTGTTGACATGGCAGCAGAGTAGTTAATGAACTTAATGCAGGAGTACTAATTTTGATTGATACTGTGTAATTATGATGTCAGAGGTATTTAACTTTGTATCAGGCTGTAAATCTGCATCAGACTTCTAGTATACCCTTGAGAGAAAAAAATACATAAAATGGGAAAACCCAGACACTCCCCCAACCTGAGCTATTTTACAAAAGAGTATGAGAAAATAAAAAGCTTTCACTAGTTCAGCCTACTTGCTTGTCAGTAGCATATCTCTGAGAAGCTCTTGAATGTCTTAGTGTCTGAAAAGCAAAAAGTAAATGTTCTCTGTGAATTTTGATGTCAGCAGCAGCAGAGTATGCTCTGACAGCCCTCTGTGCTCTTCTACCTTTTTTCCTTTCCTAAAATCTTTAGTCTGACTGGAGGTCTTAAAGCCTGGATGTTGAAGACAGCCTTCCAAACTACCTTGAGCTGCTCTGTTCTCACTAAGAAGAAATAAGACTTCATTTTTTACCTAAAAGTGGAATTTATGGAGAATACAAGAGATCCGATTATTCTGGCTGTGCCTCTTGAAGCAAATGTTCTTTAGCTTGACAAACCAAGCATGAAGGGATATGCTTTCTTAGGATGTAAATTCTATGTGTGATTTATTTGTTGTGTAATATTTTCATGTCTTTTTGGTTTATTAGAATTACATGTTGATTAGTATTGAGAGTGGTTTTGTTAATGTCAGAAATAGTATTTCACTGCTCACCAAGATGAAAGTCAAGATGGCCATGATTTCAAAGTTTAGTAGTCATCTATACACCTTATTTTATTATAAACAACTCCACCTTTTCTAGAATAAGGGGTTTCAATTCTTAGAACTTCTTATAGACCATTATATTTTGTACTTGTTTCTACATCATCCTATTTCTCTTCTTGTTTCTGTTTTTCACCATTTCATATTCATTGTTTCAGATCCTCCTTTTTCAGGAGGTTCTCCTGCTGGTGAGTTTTGTAGTTCCCATTGGTACTTCATTCCTATCTGTCTTTCTGACCCAGAAGAATTTGTGCTTCAGTGAGCTTCAGGAGCATTTTATAAGTAATTTTGAGGACTTAGTTGTGACTCTTCCAAATGTGCTGCTTTTGTTTGCCGTATAGTTTAGGGTAGGTCAGCTTGGGGCATTTCAAAATCCTGTCTTGCCTGTGTTTCTGATGTGGATGAGTAATAGCCATTAGTCCTTAACAATCATATAATTGGAAAGTTGTAGGATTGAGTTTACCTTGTACTAACATTATGTACCAGTTTCTGTCGTTCAGCATCTTCAGTGACAGCATGTTTGGTTGGAGATGAAACTTAAGACCCTGTGAAAGCTTTGATTGCAGATGGCTTCTCAAGACTGCTGCTCTGTGGGCTGTTCTCTGTTGTGGCAGTGTTCTGTGAGTACAGGAATTCAGTCATCTGCTAGGCACAGGGCTTTGAAGTTACCAGCCCAAACACTCAAGGGAATTACGTGCTGAAGTCCTGTCTCCTTGTGACTGGGGTTTGCAAATTAGGTTGTAGGCTGGTGTCCAATGCCATGGGAGAAGCAGCATCTTTTCCCTGCAATGAATCACCTCGTGTTTATTGAAGTTCACTGGTGAAACTTGTCCTGGCTGTCTTCATTGCCCTGGTAGTAATTGCGGTAATAATCAGCCAAAGCACGTATGTCAAAAGCCTTTTGTTTTCATTCTGAAGAGGAAGACAGAACTATTAAAAATACTTTCATAGGTTTATGATGGCACGAGAACACTTTATGTAGGCTTCTCTATTTAGAAATTAGAATGCATATAGGTGATGCCTTCCTAAGGTAAACAGAGAAGGATATTTTCCACTGATGCTTCTTCCTTCTTTCTTTTGAAAATCTGGGTTCATTAATAGGACATCCTGAAAGGCCTGCTTACTTCTCTTAGGAGATGAAGGGACTGAAGGCTATGTAGGGTAGGAAGGAAAATATTTTTTTTTAAGTCTCTATGAGAAAGATAATGTCTGAACTTCTTGTGGTTATTTTTTCAGCAGTTTTGAATACTATTAGATTCTGCTGAGATGAAATGCTAGTTATTCTTAGTGTTTTCCGGCAGCACTATCTCTCCTTATTTTTTTGAACAAGCTTTGTCTACAATTTCAATACTTCTTGATGTTATTAATTATATAAGGCTTTTAAAGCTTTGAACTGCTGTTCTGCAGGTGACTTGCTGTTTTGTGATAACAGCTTTTGCAGTTTGTGGCAGTGAAGTGGGGGAAGTGAAGCATTCCTTGGGTAGGTGGCAGATTCGGAGATCAGAGGGATGAATCTGCAAGGATTCCTCATCTTGCAGGTAGTACTGCATATTGATAGCTGGAGCATGCCAAACAACCCCTGAATTGTCTTCAAGTAACACGTTTTGGTTCTTTCAAGGATGATGTCAGAAAATAGCCTTTTTCAGTAGAACCAAATTCTTTCTTCCCTCCCTCCTTACATACGCCTACACTGATGTTTTTTCAGCTCTACAAGTGTGTGTTTTCTCACTCTCTCTGCTATGTAGGCGGCCTTCCCAATCACAATTGAGCTTCACAGGCAAGCTTCAAAAAAAAAAAAATCATCTCTACACAGCAGGTCTATAATTTAACACCAAAGGAAATGGAGAGTTCTGGGTTAGAATTGTGATACATCTTAGTAATGCTTGACTTGGCAAAGAATTTCACCCTAAAAAAAAAAGGAGATTGTTTTCTTGACCGGAAGGCCACTACCTGTGGAAATTATTTTTTTACATTCTACCCAAATGATTTGCCAAAATGTCAGTAGCAATCACAAACAAATAGACTTTAAATCTTATACTTGCTTCATTAGGCTAAGTTTTAATTGAGCTTTTCTCTCCCAGAATTAGAATGCGATTCTAATGAAAAAGACAAACTCAGTTTGTTGGCAATATGAAAGCTAAAATGCAGTTTTTCTGGGAATGTTGCCTTATTTTAAACATGATTTTAGTTCTCTCTGCCTTTTAGAAACTGCTTTTGCTGCACTGCATGATTATTTTGTGTACTGCAGCTCTTTTGCTGATGCTTCTCATTTTTTCAAGGTCTTAATTTCACACAATATTTTGTAAATAAGCCTAAACTTAACTTGCATTAAAAAACCCCCTCAGCTGTATTTTTAATTGCTCGAAAGAAGATAGCAGTAATTATTTTCTTGAACTCTGTTAATAACACTATTTGGCATTTCTAAGAGAGTTTTTGTTGATGCTAGTGTTCTTGCCACCAGGTAGGTATTCCATTCCAAGATTGTTCAACTCTGTAAAGAATTACTTTTGGGAGGGTAGCAGTGGGTTGACGGTGGACACGAAAGGCTGACGCTGAAGATGGTGGCAAGCATCAACCCTATTGCAAAAACCCGGCCTTTTTAAGCTCTTAGCTGGTTATCTGTTGACATAGTTTTAGAAGCATAACAAGCAAAATTCAACCCATCTCCATACACCGCGATGTGAGCACGCGATGGTCACGTGGCGTGTTTTTCTACCCGTGATTCAGCTGTGTCTTTCCCACGATCTTACTCTACTTAGCCAAAATAACAGGCCTGAGCCATGATTTCGCAAAGGCAACAAGGCCTTCATTTTATAAGGCTTTACCTATATGCACCAATGGGTGCCTTAAAATTTGCTTATAAACCTATCAAATTTCAGCAACAATTACTACAAATAGCACTTGCACCATGACTTTATGTGCAGTTCGTGCTTCCATTGCAGCTGAAAGGAGCCATCCTTATCTGCTCATCCTGTCTGGTGCCTCTTCTACCTCATGTCAGCACAAGTGCTCATGTCGCTTGTGCAGTGAACAGGATTGGGGAAAACCAGCTGGAGAATAATCTAGGTTTTCTTCTTTAGTCTCCTTACTTAGAGTTGGATTTTAATCTCTCTCTGATATGATTCACTGTACATCTCCTCTAACACGTGAGCTTGGTGGGAGTAGAGTAGGACAAAAATGCATTGGCAGTATGTGCTCTGCCTCCAGCTTGTGCCTCTGCGGAGTTCTCGGGACTGCAGCATAAATCTCCATGGTTACATCTGTTTGCCTGGTCTAATTTTAGAGGACTCCTATCATCTGGAGATGCAAGTCTTTTGTAGCAATAGACAGAGGTCAGATGTTAAGGGTAATTCAAAAACAATACAGATTATATTACAGGACCTGCTAAATAGGAAGGACTGGCTTTGAAACCTTTTTTTTTTCCTGCTACAGTTGGAGACTTCTTAGGGTACTGCAGCTGGTGACTTAGATAAAAACTCCTGCTCTCCCTTGTGTTTGACATGTGTTACAGACTTTATGTTGAGCAGTGAGGAAAAAAAGTGGGCCACAGCACTGCTAAATGTCCCCTTTCTTTCAGGCGTTGCCAAATGTGTGTTTAATCTCTAAATGCCTGGCAGAATGCGTTCTGGAAGAAAATAACTTGATTCAGAGAAGGGGTGATAAAAGAAGGGTTGAGATTGTTGTAGTGAGAAACTTATTTTACAGGCTTTCTCAGATGTGTGAGTTATGTGCAAAAAATCAATAGGTTCACAGTTTTATAAGCCTTCATTGTTGCTTCTGGCTTCTTACAAGCCCAATTTTCAGAATACCCTTTACCTTTTGAAAAGTATTTCATTTGATTATTTCCCATTCAAATTTTGTTCATGCCCGTGATCTTTTTGCTTCTAGGTTTCACTGTGCTATGATTCATCAGAAGTTGGTTGTGACATCCACTGGGAGTTTTTGCTAAAGCCACATGTGTCTGCTTTCTCAGGAATTTGGATAGGTAAGAGTGCATGTTCTGCTTTCTGTACCTTCTGACTCTTTGGAGTACTGCTAGCTGTCACAAACTGAGTGTTGTGTTTGACTGCTGATAGTGTGTAATGTTGCATGCAGTGTGTAAGAGGTGGTCTCCAGCAAGATGGTTTACCCCGGTAGGCTGGCTGCCACAGAGTGCCAGACTGTATCCCAGTCTGTTGCTGAATGCTTCCTCTATACGTGAGTGTTTTTCCAGGAGAGAGATGCATGGGAATGAGATGGCTATTCCCTCCCCCCCTTTCTACTAGGTATGTGTAGAAGTGTTCGTAAAAGCGGGTTGGACTCTGTTCAGGCTGTGACAGAATGCCTGCTTTTGTCACATTTTCTGAAACACAGCAGTTCTTGTAGGTGGTTTCTTTTAGTCTACTTGTGAAGCTAAACTCATGTTGTAAGGAAGAAAGGGATGATTCTTCTGGACGTGCCCGATGCTTGCAAAAGACTGGCTTTTAGTACATGTGTCCTTTCACAGAGTAATGTAGTATATTAAAAGGTAAAATGGACGTGGCAAGTGTGAGATGGTGTGGTTTTGCTCATGCAGCCTTGCCCTCTGCCTTGTACCAGATACAAGTCCTTTGCAGGTGTGTAATGAGCTGGTTCAAGATGGTATATGAAGAAGGCTGGAAAATTGCAGTGTGTGGGTTTGGGGGGTGGGAGGAGGCGAGATGGGGAGCAGTGCTGTTGGTTTTGCAAAGATGGGCAGGGTTGTATTTGTTTTTGGATAGATCAGCTTCCTGAATTAGCAGGTTGTGCAAGCAGTAGTGCTGCCTGGAGGGAGGTGACCAGAACTTGCTACGGACTGCAGGGAGAACAAAAAGAGATTTCAATTAAGATCAGTTGAAATAGATTTGCAACCAGGCAGTGAAAACAACCCCCTCCACTGAACAGGTTTTAATCATGCGTTTATTAACACATATTGAAACTTAGAGATATAGGATTTGCAAAGGAAGTCCAGTCTGGAAGTAACAGTGTAAAAAACTCTGCTGCCAAAGGAAAAACCCTCCCTTGTAACATTGGTTCACCAGTCTGTTGGATGTCAAAAGAAACAAATAGGTTTCTTATGTGAGAGAATCTGCCCTGTAGTTGTTGCAGTTGCCTTGAAGGATGTTGTTGTATCAAAAGTGTCAGTTTAAAACTTCTTCTGAAACACTGTCAGCAAAGCTGCATTGTGTTGGCAGAGATGTAGCTTCTGAGGTTTGACTTATGCTAGTGACAAAACCTTCCCTTCAGAGGACGTATATACTGGAAACAAATATGTTTGTTCCCAGATCTCGCGGAGCCCTTGGAAAAGGCTGTGTTAATTATTTTGTCTTTCCCCTTGAGTCATTTTACCTTTTTATTTGGCATCATCTTTAGTGTTGATTTTTACACACAATTGTTATTGGGGTTTTCTTTGATATATAGCTCTCAAAGTTACCAACAGAGGAGAAAATAGTGTCCATCTCTTTCTCACCATATGAAAGTTTGTTTTGTTTTTTTAAATGAAGTTTGTGGTCCTAAGAGGTTATTTAGAATCATGATATTAGTAAACACTGTAGTGGGGCATGGACAGTGAAAAAGGGCTGTCTTGAGTGATGAAGTAAGAGCAGTCTTGGCTATTAATTTAACTTACTGGTGGAAAGTAAATGAGCAGTTTTTCCCCCTACAATGTTTGGATTCCACAGCCTAGGATTTTTGTCACATACTTTCCATAAAGAATGATCAGGTAATTAAACTTCATTTTGCCTGTGATGGTGTCATGTTACACCACTGAAACACTGAAACTGGTAAATTCCTTTTTATTATTCACATGCAATTTTTGTTCACGAGTGGAAATTTTTTCTCAGTGGAATTTAAAAAATTGTTAAAGTCCAGCCTGTAGCAAATCTATTAATACAAAATTATACTTAAAACCTAATTTATTTCACCAGTAGCAGTTCTGGTTGCTGGGTGTTCAGGAACGTGTGGGCTCATGGTCCTGTATACCCAGTCTTGTTTGCTGAAATTCTTGAGCAGGTTTTATAGTTGGGAGTTGAACATAGCCATATTAAAAGGCAGCTTTTTTTAGAGATAGTATCACACTCCAATAAAGCTGGTATTTCTTTGTTTCAGATGCAGAATCTTAATTTGATTTGTAAATATTTAGGTGCAAAACATTCAGCAGCATAAACTTAGTTTTGTTATTCCTCCACATGCTTCTGTAGATACTGACAGACTACAACTTGTAGAATTCTGCGTGAAACTTAACCTCAGACTGCTTATTTCTCCTTGACCTGAACTGAAAATGGAGAGGAGGACTGTGTGGAGGCAAGAGACAGCCAGTGTGTGCAAGTGGCTGATGTTGACCTTAAATTACATATTGTTGGTTTTATCGGCCCTTTTTTTTTCCTGTTGACAGGTTGAAGTCCTGTGGATTCATTTATTCACTAGTAATAAAGCTTTGTTGGGTGGGGGTGGAGTTGAGGTGAAAAAGGTTTTGCCTCAGTGATTCTTGCTTTTTCACAGGAATGTGTTTAAGAGTACATAGTGGTGTGTTCCTAGCAATGGAAGGCTGGAGCTATTTGGGTACTATTTCTTTGAATGGCCAGGAGGAGAGATGTAGGGAGCTGTGTTCCTTCCTTACATTTTGCAGGCTTTAATTTTTTTTTCCCCAGAGATGTCCCCAAGGTTTAGTTGGTGATTATACGAAGGTTTTCTGTTATTAGGACTGTGTAGGTTTGTAGTTCAAGTTGCTTCTCTGAGGAGTCTGAAGAAAGTTAAGAAAAACCCATCCAATTAGTGCTTACAGTCTTGGCCTCTTTATAAAGAAAGGAAAGCTGTTCCTCGAGGAGTGCACATACATATTTCCAGTGCATGTACCTGTGCTCACATGCACCCGTGAGCCCAAGGAAATGGGTGTATTGGATGCATGCATGTTCCCAAGTTAGTGATTGCCTTGTATAATGTTTTTGTACTGTGGTATTGCAATAACTGCATTCATTATCTTTACATGGAAAAGAAGTAGAGAGTGCTTAGTCTATTTTTATGTTCTTTTATGTTTTAAAAACAGTGTGGTGAATTAGTAGAAGTTGGTACGTGGTAGTTGACAGATTAGTAATGTATTCGAGAACTGGAGAATTACAATAAGATCGTTCAGCAAAACTGGATAATATTTTTAATAGCTAACTGTGTCCATTATTATAGGAAATGGGTTTTCATGATAAAAGTCTCACCTTCATTTCATTGTGTATGAGACCGAAAGAATTGGATATTCAGAAGGTAAGTGTATTTGAGTGAATGAAGAGAGGAAAGCCTGGATCCCATTAATTTTTGGCTATCTCTAAGCTGGTGAGGGTTTTATGCTTTGACACCTTTTTTCTTAGTCCAAAATGACTGATTACTTAATGTTATTGATTGTAATGAGCCATACTCTTTTCTGTTACAGGCACCTGTTGAATAGGCAGGCCAAGAATGAGGCATGCTATGTCTGCAAACTTTCTGATTTCAGAATGGTTAGGCACACCCAAGTTAGCATTCATCTACCTAGCCTGGATTAAAAATGATTGCAAGGATTTAACAGCATGGATTTTAGTATAGCCTGTTTGAGGCTGACTAGAAGTCTGGGTGCTTAAGCACTGCAGTCTTCTGCCTTGGGTTATGAGGGTTTTGTAAAACTGAGTTCTGTAGCTTGTATAATTGTGGAGATCTGTTGGTAGATTAAATACATAGGTTATTCTGTGTATGAATTTTTCCTAGCTCTACCCTCAAAGTGGTAGTAGTATAATTTAGAACCAGAACTATATACTTAGTATTTTGTATATTTACAAATGTATACTGATTAATAAATAAGATGTTTCCTGTTTATTAAACAGAAAAGCAGTTGATTCTGCTATATTAGCAGTTGATTTTGTTATATTAACGTTTTATGGGACTGGCTGGGGAAGAATGAGAAATACTCGTGTTTTGATTTGTATGCATTGTTCAGCATGCATGTTGCTAAAGTACATTGGGCTATGCTTCTTAAACTTGAATAACAATACAACTTTGCAGTTAAATATTTTCATTGTTGCAGGTGAGTAAGAAGAATCTGCAATTAAATTAATCTGAGACATTGAACAGAAGTGGAATCTGTGAAGCATAAAAAACCCCCCAGCAAGTTCATGTACTGATTAGAAAACCAAAACCCAACAAACAAAAAACCAAACTAAAACAAACCAACAAAAATAAAGAGCCCTCTCCCCAAATGCTCCCCGCCCCCCAAAAAAACCCCAACCCATCCTCACAACCAAAGAAGCAACAAACGAAAATCAGGAAACAGCAAACCCCTGACAAGGGGAGAGAAGAGACAATAGAGTAGCAAAATAACTGCTAGTGTTATTTCCCTGCTTTGTTTTTTACCTGCAGAGAACAAAATACTTTGTTCCTTTGTAAAATGTTTTGAGAACACATGAAACTGCTACTACTACAACTGCACTGACCATGAGATTTCCTAAGTTCGTGGTTCAGAACAGATACATCAACTTGAAATACAGCATTTCTGTAGAAAGCCTTGAGGAAAATGTTCCTGGGAATTCTGGGATGAACAATTAATAAATGTTTCTATCTAGCTGAAAGCAAAAGGTGTTCAGTCCACTAGTAGTCCTCTTAAAACTCCTTGATCAAATTCTTTCCTTCTCTTGGTCTCTTCCTTCTTATAAGCATTTTAATTTTTTTCCTCCAGTTTTTGAGTATCCTTCTTGAACTGTAAAACCAGGTTTCTCTGTGCCAGACAAAGTAGAATAACTGCTTTGCTCCGTTAATTGGTATTCTCGCTTGTTTGAATTTTAGTGGCTTGCATAAGATTAGCCACAGCTATGTGTATTGAGTTTTCTGTCGGGTACCCAGATTCAAGGAAGCTGACTAGTAAATTGGAGTGATGCTCAAAGCTGTCACCTGTGAAGATCAGAATTCACACTTTCCGCTTGAGATCAGAGAAGATCAGCTTGCTTTTCAGCCTAATTGTATTCACTACTTATGCATAATGCAAACCCACAACTTAACTCTCTTCCATTTGATGAAAGATAAAGATCAGTGCCTACTAGACAGTGTGATGCTATCTTTACAGATCCCATCAGCCTCAGGCATTAGTCATGTTTTTTTTATGTATAAAACATAGCATGCATGTCTGTACACATCATAATGTGGATGTACAGTTTTAGAGCAGAATACCAGGTTGGAAGGGACTTCCAGGATTATCTGGGCCCATCTTTCTTGTCAAAAGCACAATTCTAGATACAATGACCCAGCACTCTGTCCTTCCAAATCTTGTAAGTGTCTAATATTGGGAATTCTCTAGGGAGATTATTCCAATGGCTGATTGTTCTCAGTGTAAAAAAATACCCTCATGTCCAATTGGAATCTCCCCAGGAGCAACTTGTGCCCCTTACCCTTTGTCTTTTCCATGTCACTCCTTGTAAGAAGGGAGTCTCAGTCGCCTTGGTAGCATTAAAAGTAATGCAATTAATAAGTAGTGCTGCCTAATAATCTCACTGTGTGTAGATTTTATAGCATGTTGGTCTCTTCAGTCTTATGCCCTGTATACGTAGATGAATTTGTCACCAGTCATTACTTCATTCCGTCAATTCCTTATGTAAAGACTTGGTATCAGTATAGAGCTCTTCAGTATCTCAAAGCTATGCTATTTATTACACTGACCTTTAATAACATTAATACACCATTTTTCTGAGTCTTTTTCATCTTACAGGAAATGAAATTGTTTTTTAAACAAAGGAAGCTTTCAATTTTCTAATTCATCAGAGTAGTTCAAAAATCAGTTTTGACTTTATGCATGGCATATTTACAGGAAATGAAATAGAAAATGAAAGGTGAAGAAGCAAGGTTTGTCATTAATTATTGTCAAGTTACGTTTTTGGATCTATGTATGTATATTAGAAAATATAAAAGAGAAAAATTTTCTCTAAACTGGCAAGTCTGGGGTGCCAAAGCCTTTTAATGTTGAAGAATTGCTTGGATAGAATTAAATTGGGATGTGGCATGGTGGATTTTTTGGGTTTATTGCTGTTGGTATTTTGTGTGTGCATGTGCATGCAAACCTTCTGAGATCGTGTGAGAATGGTCCTCTCCTTTAACCACATTGGTGTCCTTCAGTTTGTGAGGCTCAGGGTTGGGATGTGTCGCGTGGTCAAAGCTGCACCCAGAGCGTGCTGGCCTGGCCAGCCTTTAGTTCCTTCATTCCATCTGCACACGAGAGAAAGGCGGGAAAGCCACTTCCACGTCTGGTTGTTGGACCAAGGTGTTTACTTTGTCTTGCACACTTGGAACTGTTTGGATGCTTCTGGTGGCTGTGACACAAGAAACGCTGGAGATGACAACATCTTTTTCCTTTTTAAATTTTCCTTTTTTTGCTATTATTTTTTAAACTAGCCTTGTCATTATTAGTGTAGCATTGCTCTTGAAGACCGTGATTTCTTTGTGTGATAGTGATACCTTAGGGAAGCAGACACAGTTGTTCTTGCTTCCTGTTGTTGCTGTGTTCTTGTTAATGTGTCTATAAAGCCTGTAGACCAGAGGTGCAGTAAGCTTGTATGTATATGGGGCAGTATAGGTATCATTTTTTCAGATTATGAGGAAGCACTGAACAATCATTGTTTATAATAATATTTTCCTTTGTGCTATTTGTTCTTCTATTTTCTTACTTTGCTCTTTTTCCTCTTATTTTCTCTTCTGCTTTTTGGCATTTGTTTCAATTGGAATATCTTTCTCTCTTTCTTCTTCTTTTTCTCTCTTCCGATACTTGTGTTAGAGCTCTTTGCAGGAGTTTGCTGAGGAGAAAGGTTGAAGTTGAGAACCAGAGCACCCTTCCCTTCTCTGAGAAGGGAGAACTGCTGCTTTAGCCTCTCTTCTCTGAAATAAGTTGCTGTTGGGAGGAGGTTGTGTGGAAGAAAGATGAACTGCAAAAGCCTGAGCATTTTCCTGGCTGGGGTTAATTTAGAATCAGAAGCTTATAGTGTTTTTTTAAACATTTACATGCTTAGCTGTGAGGGAGTATAAGGGGACAGACATGTGTACCTTGGAGATCTTTGCTCCTTGTATCTGTTTTTGACTATAAAAGGGAAGCAGAGGTACATCTAGTTAGATTGGAAACTTGAGAGAGACAGGAGCAGGTAACTGCAGTGGCTGTTTAATATTTTTGCTGTGGAATTAAGTTGTGAGCCAAGTGGTCTTTCTTGGATTATTCTGCAAAGCAGTTGCCATTTTTTCATTAGTAAAGGTTAATCTGGGGTTTTTAGCTTTGCTTTTATTAAAATGGCTTGGATATAAAAAGTAATGTTGATGCTCCCAACCATCTTCAGAGATACTACAAAGGTATTCTGAAGAGCTGGTTAAATATTTGGACAAGTTGGATACGTTTTCTCATACATTGAACTTTAGGTGTTGTCTTTCATCCAGAAGTCCAGTGTTAAAGTTAGCTTACTCTATTTGGTCAAATCAAAGTTCCTTCTCCACAGGGGCGTTGCTTCTGGCAGAGCACAGCAGCAGATGTAAATGGAAGAAGATAGGATGGATTTGTAGCTGTGGACTTAATGTCTTCTATCTCTGGACTTTCTGAATCGGGAAACCCAGTACCTTTTGCTCTTGGTTGCCTTTCTCTTACACTTCCTAATTCTGCAATAGCTTTTTAAAATTGGGATGAGCAGAATTGCGTTTGGTACTGATGGCAGAAATCTTACATGGTGATATGATAGAGAAGCAGTGTTCTTTTCAGAATAATTCCTAATGCTGTTAATGCATGGGTGTTAATTTTGTGTTGTTGGGGATTTTTTTGTGAGTGCTGGAGTATAATTTGATGGATACAAATATCTTCATAGTCTTCAGTATAAAGAATTCTACAAGGAATTGAGAAATGCCAGGTAGTATTTTAATGGGCTTGCTTTTCATATTTGATTACCTGTTTGGTACAGTCACCTAACAATGGGTGCTTCAGAGCTGTAGGTCATTGCAGCATGTAAAATATTCCAGAGTTTGGGCTCCTGTTTTCATAGTTAGGGCTTAAACTTTCCTAAGCTTACCTCAGATCAATAATACCTCTACTGACGTGTCCACAGGTGGGCCTACTGCATTTCTGTTACCCGTTTCAGCTGTTACTCCATGTTTGCCATATGACTCTTCATTTTTTCTAGGGTAGTTGTGCAGTTACATACCTTGGGTCCATAGCCCAGGAGAATAAACTAAATGGTCTCGGTGCTCTGAGGACACTTCTGGAATTATTCGTTTACAGAGCAAAGAGGATTGTGGCTGACCCTCTTCTAATGTTTTTATATAATCAGGATTTAAGCTGTTTTCTAATTTTGCCTATTAAATGAGAACAGAGATTTAGCCATTCCCTTGGATGAGTAGATTCTGAAGCAGATCAGTGTAGAAAACCTTCTGAAGCCCTTAAAGCTTTACTGTGCATGTGGGAAATGGCAAGAGTGTATTAATACATACTTTTAAATTTTGGTATGAAAGGGGTCAACAAACATGACTGTTAGACAAAATCTGAGGGTGGTACAGAAGCTGCTTGCTCTTTTGTGATGAAAGGACTACAGTTACTGCTTTTGTTTTTCCCTGAGAGTCTTTTTTTTTTTGTCCAGAATTCCATTATGGCAAAAATAGAAGTTTTCTTGTCCTTTAGTAAGCTGTCAAGAACTGGCACCTTTCTCTTCCCTTTTTCAAATGAAACCAATCCTTGAGGCTAAGGTTTGGGTTTGGTGCTCCAGCTGTGAGCCTTATAGAGACTGCCGCATGTTCTGTCTTCTCAATGGAAAACACAATTTATCTATAAAGCAGTTTTATTCTGTGTTAATACCTATGCAGGGCTTATGCTTCAGTTCTAAATTGACCAGTGAGGTGTTGTAACAGTACCTCTTGCTTGGCATGTGGAATATTGGTGCAGCTCAGGATCATTCTAATCATGGCTGATATGAATTCAAAAATATCCTTCTTTAATGACTTGACAAATCAGCTGAAATAAAAACAGTTTTCGTATTTTTCTTATTTAATCTGTATTTGATTGCTTTTTTACAGTTAACTTTGTGGCTTAAGTACTAGTTTGGTTTAGCACAAATGTACCAGGCCTGCCATTTTTATTTAGTGTTTAAAAAATACTGTTTGTACAGTAACTATTTCTGACAAGGAATTACAGAACTATATTGAAATGGTTTTAGTAGCAAGTAGTATAAAAAATGAGAAACAGCTATGTCAAAATGTGTTTGTACTTTGTGGTAGAGGAGCATAATGAGTACACAGGGTTTCTTTTCAGTTTCATAGGACCAAAATTTAAAATGTATTAAAGCACAGAGCACAGAGATATTACTTCTGATCTTGTGTAAAATACTTTATTTCGTATTGTAGTGGATGGTGGTCATTTGGAGAAATCCTTTTTTTTGGTTTGAGCAGCTGATAAGCTCCTTTATATCTCTATTGTTTAATGTATTTTTTTATCATCAACTAGATTTAATAATTATTTTCAGAAGTCCCTTTTATTAGTCTGAGGAGTTTTGCAGTATGTGTTTTAATGTGTGATTTATATTGATAAGAGTATACAGGGTAATGATAGATCGGGCAAGAGCAGGCAAGACCAGGAGTAACCTCTGGATCATTCAGCTTTGTTGTAACAGTACAGTCAATATAAAATGTAACACATAGACCAATATTTTCTGTTTTTCATATAGACCAGTTGGAGCTTTCTGGTATTTGGATAGGTACACATTTATAAATCCAGTAATGAACTAACTTTTTTTGTCATAAAGGGTCTAATGTAAAATTATCTTTATTCTAACAAATTACTTTCAAAAATAAGCTTTACAAAGAAAAGCAAACCTGAGTTCTAGAGAGTTTTATTTGTGGCACTCTGAGGCCATTGGTTAATCTTTTCAAGACTGAAAACCCTCTCAATGATGTAGGATATGTTTTTCTGGACTTCAGTAGATGTTTGGACAACTGTTTCTCTAATACAATGTTTTTCTGTTTTCTGTCTGTTTTGTGGTTGAGGATTCTTAAAGATCTGCTTGATATGTAGAAAACCTGTAGTCTGAAAATGGAAGTGTTGGACCAAGAGCCATGAGCTTTAAAATTGCTGATTTTCCACAGATTAATAATACTGCTGTCTCTTGTAATCAATGGGCTCGCTGCATAAAGTACTTCTTTGCCTTTTGGAGGCACAGGGGCTTCACAAATTTCTTTATCATACCTGGGAGTTGGTAGTTGTGAAGACTTATTGGTCAGTAGGATGAGTGTTGCTGTAATTAAGAGCTCACCACTGTTTGTTCTGTCTCACAAGTTCCCAAACAATAACAAAATGTAGGACACAAAGACTTTCGAGAATTGTTTCCTGATGGAAAATACGATATTAGGAGATAGGTCAGCCTTCTGTAGGACAAAGGTTAAAACATCACTATTCCATATTTTCAATAGCATTCTCCCTCTTGTTGTAGTGGTGCTGCCCTGTTCAGGTGGATATGATAATCTGTGGGGCTAACTTTTTTACTTTTATTATGTTGTTTTATGTTTTTCTCTAATTTGTTTGCCAGATTCCTTATGTTTTCTCTGTGAATGCAGATGTGAGGTTTGGTTTTAAAGCTTTACAAAATATGCATACATGCAAATAGGTAATTGGACTGTTTTGAGTTCTGTTTCTGAAAATGAGAGCTAGTGCATCTGAAAACACTGTGTTCTGTCCATAGCACCAGTGAAATAGCACGTTTTTTGTACATAGGCCAGTGGTTACCTTCTTTCCTCTTGCAGTACTGCAGGTACTCTTTCTGTAAGTGGAGGAGTTTTGCATTCCTTATCATGCGTGTCTGTTGGATCCAGGCCTCACTGTCTGGTTTCACAGATGATTTGGAGTAGCCCTGGAGATGTAATCAAAGTCTTGTTCTGTCCTTCAGCAAATATTTTTGCACGATATGTAAGGAGTCTTGGGTTTTCAGACAGCTTTTTAATGTTATTCTGGCTTTTAGATCTCTGAACTAGTAAATATGCATATATGTTTTTAAAGGAAAAGGGGAATGCTGCCTGGCACGGGCTTTCTGGCTGCTGTGAGTGTGTGTGTGTTTGCCACTAAGTTTCAGTACGTGGGTTCATAGAAACGAACGTGTATATGTGAATAATGTACTATTCTTAAATTTTGAGCAGAAAAGAATATTACTGAGGGCATTGGCATGGCGGTCATCTAAACTCAGAACAAGAGTTTCTGAAAGTCTGAATTTTTGAAATGGCTGAAAGATGGTGTCATGTTTTGGTACGTGCTGTTGACACTCCACCTCCGATAATTGCTAGGAGTCTGTCTGATGTAAATATTGGATTGACTGGATTTTGGTCAAGTATGAGTTAGGATATTACTGCTATTTCGCAGGATAGCTGAAAAATAAAATGAAAGCTAAAATACATGCATGACAGAGCCAAAATAAGTGTGTGCGTACACAGCTGTTGATAAAGTCTAAATTGGTTTTTATTAATGGTGTAAACACAGTGTTTGATACCAGCTGGAGTCAGAATGTAACTGCTGTCTAGAAGGAGAGAATCCTCACATTGAACCTAGTCTTAAAATTTTAACTGCATTAAAAATCAATTGCGAAGTGTGAATTACCTAGTAGAATTAGTACAAATATCAGCAGTACTGTCAAATATGAAATAAATTCTATTTTAAAAGTTCCTTGTTAATTTTACAAGAAGACCAAGAAAAGAGGAAGCTGAAATTGGAAGGTATCTTTCTATTTGTGGAGGGAGGGTGAAGGGGAGGAGAAATCTGTTCATTGGCACTGTCACCTAAAATAAGTCATAAAAATGAGTTCATATATAAAGACTGCTTTTTTTCTCATTTGCTGTAGACAAGACACCCCTTGGAAAGTTTTCTTTCAGTTGTTATCAATCTCTTTTTAGTAATCTTACAACTAGATATTTAGGATTTGTTCCTTAGAATACTCAAGACTGATGTATGTGGTATTTCAGAGTTAGGACAATGGTGTTGACTAGACTTGAAACAGCTTAACCTCATGTGCTCAGTAGTCTTAACACTTTTCCCAAATTATATTTGGCTTTCAAGAGAAATAGCAAGTTCATGACTCCTTAGTCTGTGATCCTATACAGCTTCTCTTTTCTGCTTTATTACTCTTAATATGGCTATTTCTGCATCTGTGTGAGTTTTAATTTAATTATCTTTTTCAGAGTTACAGTATTTTGTTTTGCTCTCACCTGCATGGGTTTTATCAAGTGTGTTTTAGAATCTCTGATTTCTTAAGCTGTCTTGGAATCAGGATCAACTCCTTAATATTCCTTGCAACTTCTGCCCCCTTTCCCCCTCTCCACTGCCCCCCTAGTTTGGTGTCATTTGCAGATTCTTCAAGGGGGCCTGTGTTTGGTCACCAAAATTAATAAACTAAACAAAATCTGCTGTACGTCAAGTTCTATCTGGACCAACCCAAAATCCTTTCTGGTTTTGTTTGTATTTTTATACTGAGCCATTGCTTTGGTTTTCTGAAAGTGAATTTTCCAGTGGTTACCCTTATCCACACTAATTATTATGGATTTGTAGTCTCCAGATTATGTTGAACAGTGTCAGAAGCATCACTTACATAAGCTGCACCTGCTGCTTCAGTCAGACATTTACCCAAGAGAGAACATTACATTGTTTTGTCGCTTCCTGACTATGATCTGTCTTTCTCCCCTAACTTAAATTCCTCTTCTCTTCCCCCAGCAATAAATCCAAATCTTTCTAAGCATCAGAATTACATTGTTTATCTTGCTGTTTAAGTAATTTCCCAGTTCCGTGCTATTGTTATTAGACATATACTCTGTTTCATATTGCTCTGGGGTCCCTGTCTTTTCTGGTCCCCAAAGCAAATCAGTAATACCTTAGAAATCATTTAGACTAGTTCTTTTCTATATCGTGGTGTGCATTATTTTAAGTTGCTGGATTAAACTATGCCTTAATTATTCTGATTCAAACATCAGCTTGGGTTTTTTTAAGCAGAATTTATTTTGAATGTTACTTTGCTAACTTTCTGGCCTCTTCCTTGTGGAGCTCTAGAGTATTGGGGTCCCTTATTATCTAGACCAGATTCTAAAATTGGCTGGCAATGGTATGTGCCTCCACAATTTTAGTCATCTCTGGCAGCTTTGACAGCCTGGGTAAGATCCAGAATCAATGTGTGGGCTGTCCAAGCCAGCAAGCTATTGAAAAGCTGCCATTAAGTAACTCATTCTTAATGAACTGCAGAGCAGTGTTGGTATCTCTCAGAATTAAAGAGATAATGCTTGTCCGTAGTTGTTGCATTGTGAGTGTGATTTGTAGCCCACCGCCCCCAGAGACACCTTGCAGAGCTCTGCTGGGCTGGTATTTCACTCAGGAAGACTTGGAGGGAATAACTAGTTCTCTGCTGGTATTGCTAACCACCTACTTGTGTGTATGGTGTTTTTCTGCAGTTCCTATCTGGGCGAGACTAGGACTGACTTAAAGGTCTTCTTGCCTTAGTCAGAACAGTATAAAAGAGCACAGAGAAGGAGGTTCTTGGCTTGCAGAGGTATAAAGCGCTGTACAAACGAATGGCTTTTATGACTATTTTTATTGTACTATATCTGTCATTTGAGCAGGCTTGCTGTAGCTTCAGGAACAAAGAGTGTTGCTAGGTATCTTATAAATGTACCCTGTAACACAGACCTTGGGGCTGCCGTGCTCATACGTTCCAGCCCTGTTCCTGGCTGGAATCACTTGGTGAAGGACCGTGCTTGAAAATGTCTCTTCAAATAGCCATAACACAGCTACACGTGCTGAGAGCTCGAGCTGTGGAGACCAGAGGTGATGCAGAAATCTCTAACGACTCTTTTTCTAAGTGGTTGCTGTTTGACAAATTCCTTTGTGAATTACTGGACCAGCATTGAACATCCTTTGGTGGTGCTGCCAATTCACAGCTCCAACAGAACACTTAAAACCCCATCTCCAAAGTACGATACTGTATCTCTTCCTTTATTTAGTTCTATGAAATAGACTATGCTGGTAAATTCCAGACATTAAAGAGGAATGGAAGACAAACAGATGCAAATTCAATCTGGTTTGTTGGTTTTTTCCATGTAGGTCTGATAACTTGTGCTTGACACATGGTCTTCTGTTTAATCTGTTATGTCTGGGAAGGCATTTTAAGTGAAAAACAAGTAGAAAATAATTCCAAATGGTTGGAGGACTGAAAATGTAGTTCTACATCAGAGTTTTACGTTAGTTTGCTTGTTTTAATTTAAAAGAAAGTTTAAGGATATTTGCTAAAAATAACAGTTGAAAGGCCTAAATCAACAGAATTATGTTACTGATCTTAAGAAAAAGTTGAACTTTTCAGTGAAGGTTGCTTTTTCTTTTCTATTTGTTTTTCCCCCATTGTTAATGGAATTAGTCTCATTTATGAACAGCTGTTGAACTGAATAACTATGCTACTCAAATTGTAGTTGTAGTTGTTCTATTTCCTTGAAAGTCACAGGCAGATTTAAAATTAAGAACCAAAACCACTGGAGGGTAAAGTAGGCGGCTTATACAACAGAAGTTGCGAATGGGGGAAAAAAAATTAATCTTGAGCTTGGCCTACATGTTAATTCACTGAATTCTTTTAAACTCATGTCCTTTTGTAAGGGGTGGTCCTGGTTTTCCCCATCTGCTGCTCTGATGGTTGTTTCAAGGTCTTTCACCTGGGGCTAGTGGGAGAGGATGGGTGCATGAAGTCTGCAGTGCAGTGCACAGCACGTGCACTTGCACTACCTTGTTAAGGATAGAAGGCATCTCTTAGATGTCCTTCTTAGTTCAGATAATCAAATATTTTGTGGTGGCTTGTGTTGCAGTACAGATTCTGATGCATTTGGAAAAACTGTCCTCCAGTTTAGCTTTCGAAGCTTTTGGGATTTGGTTGAGATGTATTACTACCTAAAATTTATGTCACCTAAGAGACTCTGCCTCATGAATGGAGGTAGCATATTTTGTGTTGGCTGCCTACAGCCATGTGCCCTGCTGAACCAAAGGCAGAGTTGCTTGTCAGTTAGTCCTTAATTTTCTGAGGTTTGTAACTAAGTGTTACGAGTCAGATCTGTTACGAGTCAGATCTGCTGACAGTGATGGTTTGTCTTAATTGTCATACTGGAAATGACAGAATTGTTTGTTAGTCTCAAAATCTTGACTCATCAGTCAGCTTTGGGATTTGCAGTGCAGGAAAAATATCCAGTATTTTATTTAGCTTGCTCTGCAGTTTAGATGAATAGCTCTAGCAGTCCCATCACCTGGGAGTTAGAGAGAGGCTGTTGTACTGTGAAGGAGCTGTCTCAATTCAAGCTTTTGTTGTCAAAGACTTTTAGCTTGGACAGATTACACGGTGCTCATTCTGTGTTTGCTGTTCTGGTAGCTCAGTTTGCTGAAGGACCTTCGTTTTGCCTTGCTCACAGTTTATAACACTGGTGAGACTTTGCAGGGTCTGATGAGGCGCCTGAGCGCGTGTTCCCGCATTGCCTCCCTCTGCAGGATGAGCCTCCGTGCACCGTGGTTCTCCGAAATGGGAGTGCGGGGACAATCTGTTCAGTACTCCCAGTACTGCCTGTGCTGGCATCCAGTGCAGAGCAGAGGGAGGAAGCGGCTGTGATTCAAACACCAGTGGGCTGAAGAACGGAAAGGAAGAAGATGCTAGGCTGGGAGACAGAGGGCAGGCTCTCAGAGGAGAGGAACAAAGACTGTAAAAACCAGAGACTGTTTAAGAGAAAAAGAGGCTGCACGGGGTGCAGGACAAGGAGGGGTGAGGGGAGTTGATTTATAAGCAACAATGAGTAACAAAGGGAGGTTCTGAGGATAGGAAAAATGCAAATAATCACTTGTTTGGGTTTAAAAAGTTCTGGATGGCCTGGACCATTCTTCTAGAGAAGTACTGCAGTTGGATACTGCTGAGATTTTGTGGCAGATGCTCTCAATGGACGGTTTTTTTCGAGAATATAGTTCTTCAATTCATTGGCTGTTTAGGTGTTGAATTAGTTAATTCTGAACAAGAGTATTTTATCTGTATGTTTTGTTTAATTTTGTTTCTGTTTTACTAGCTGCTGCTTCTTTGAAGAGAGATTACCTGTGTTCTTCTAATGCCTGTGGTATTTTGAAGAGGAACCATTTTTCTGTAAGTGGAGGTCTTTTCTATGAACATAAAATTCAAAACATGGATTAGTGGAATGCATTAATAGGAATGTGGATGTGCAGAGAAGTCTGAAATATTTAAAAACTGGATGTTTTTTGTACATAGTATGGTTTTCATGGTTCATAATTGAGAATAATGATCGATGCTCACAGGAAGCTACTTTTCTTTGGCTTTGGTCATTTGAAATGAATAGTATACTTCTATTATAAGCTTAGACAGTGATGATAAAAGCAGTACTTGTCTCTGTCAACATTTGTGAAAAACAAGTCTCTGGAGATTTCGGAATGTTTTATTTAATGATGAGAATAGTAAATCTGTCCTGTGTAGTGTCTGGATGAGCTGTCTTATATCAAAACATTATTAATTGATTTTTATACTTTACAGCTGTGTTTTGGGAATAAGTACTGGAACGAAAGCCAAAAAAGCTCCACTCTGGATTTTAAGAACCATACTGGAAAACAGTTAAGGGATTGATTTAGTTTTCTGGTTTAGAAATTTTGAGGAGGAAGAAAAAGGATGGACTTCAGCTTCCTATTAACTTTGTTTGCCAGCAGTCTTGAACTAGTTAAATCATCACAGGAGTATGGCTATCCATTTCTGTATATTATGCAAATATTTAGGTTTATGAAGATAGGCATCCAGTGAGGCCTTTATTTTCTCTTAAATCCATCATTAATATTAAATTGTGGAAGTAGAGATTTTCTGAGATTGCTGAACTGTAGATTTGCTTCTTCAGATATGAATACTGGGAAGGCCAGTTGTCAACTTTTCTAGAAATACTGAGTTTTACATTCTGGACACATCCTGTACATTAATCAGTTCCTTAAACATTGTGTTTTGTCTTTATTCTGAAACTCATAGTGTAATATCAGATGGTATAGTATGGATAAAGGACTATGTGTGTTTGTGACAAGGCTTGCTTCAGCTTGAGTAAGAGAAATTGGGAGAGTTTTTTCCCCAATTTAGAAACACATTTTCAGGGAAATAACTTCACAAATAGCTATGCAGCAGGCATTTGTGGGGTAAGTTGACCCTTAGATGTATTTTGCCCTCACAGGGGGACATTCCTTTGAAGGTTTTAATGCAGGCTAATTTCCATGTAGTTGAGCCATGAGTTTTCTATATGCTTGTGTTATGTTTGCTTTTTCTTCTCCTACTTGGAAGGCGTACACGCATTCTTAAAATCTTTAGGATATAGTAAAGTTTTTTCTACTGGTTTGGGAGCTGAGTTGCTTGTAATGTGAGGAGATGACTGTAGGCCAGAAATAGAGAAGATGGGAATGGAGATGGGAGGGTTCAGTCTCCTTGTTCCTGGCAGTGGCCAGCTGCCAACTGAGCTGAAGTTGTAATGTTAAACTGTAGCTCTGGGCTCAGTGTGGGCCTCCAGCACAAGTTCTGTGGCCTCAGAGATGTCAGTGTCTGTTTTGTCCCTAACACAGATTGGATAGATCAGTGGGGAGGCATTTAGATGGCTTGAGAGTAGAGAGACATACACGATGCTGTTTTGCCATGCAGAAACATATGGAAGTCTAGGAGAACACAGCTGTTTATTCTCCTGCTGTAAAATAATGCTCAGAAATCCTGTAGTGCAACACATTTTAGGGGACTGTTCAGATGAAGTATTGAATTCTCTGGATTTGAGTCTATTAAAAGTGAGAGCTGTGTTTAGTACCATGATTATTTCCTTTTCCATGCATATTTTGTGATGTACATATCTCCTGTTGCTCTATGCTCAGGAGGAGTCTTCCTGCTAGGACCTCTCTGTGGTCTCTTGAAAATAATAGCGTTTATCTGGAAAAACAGCAGTTCCTTTGCGAGGGGATGGGCCTGCTGAGGACGTGCAGCATGCACTGGAGAAGGGGTTTTCCCTTTTCACCTTTTCAGGCTATAGCTTTCTTCTGTCTGAAATCCAGAAAAGTGACGTTGAGGCAAGAGGAGCGGGAGACAAGAAGGGCCAAAGTTTAGAAGGAGAGAGTTGGGTTAGACACAATCAGAGCTGCTTCAGCTGGCATTACAGGAAATGGAGTGGGGGAGAAAAAAGGGGCACAGAAGGCTGTTGGCCTGTTAAATTGGGAGGGCTTATGGGTCTGGAGGTCACAAGTCAGTAACAGCCACTTCCACTGTGGCTGTGGCAGGGAAGATGGGTCTGAATGTGAAGTTGTTGGGAGCTGCAGTGGTGATGGATTGATGTTATGCTGCTTCTTATTGGATTGAAATATCTGTGGTTGTGTACTGGTTTTGTTTCTACCTTTCAGTTATGACTTCTACCCAGTTGTGTTGTACATATGCTAAACTTTGGAAAGAATTGTAGGAATGAGTTCTTCTTTTAATGAATAGTGGGTATTCTTTCCACTTAGTTTCATGTAGAAAGAGTGGAGAAATGTTTGTCTTGTACTAAAACCAGGGCCTAGTCTGCTAATAGGAAGGACTTCTATCTATTATAATGTAACTGTATAAAAAAAGAAACTGAACAGTTTGTGCAGCACCTGTAGTTAAAAACTACGTCTAGGTGGCCCAGACAATGGTTAAGGTATAGGACTTGCTTCTCTAAAAATCAGAATCATTTGCAGACTACTCGAAACGGGAAAGAAATGGATTATCTGTGCTAACAGTCCTTTGAGAGGGAGCTGTCCTGTGGTTATGAAAGCAGTTGTAAGAATTTTGTAGTCATAGCTGTGGTACCATAAAAAGGCCAGTTATAACCTTTATTGCTTTCTATATAATTCAAATTTTAAAATTCTCATCAGGCTTTTTTGTTATAGAATGAATGACATATATGGATTGCTTAAACCTTCAATGGTGAAACCTACAAATAATAGAAGCCTCCAACACAAATCCTTTGACCTTTTGTCCCATCTGAAAAAAACCAGCCCTTCTGTGCCATGAGTGACAAAAAAGTTGAAGCCTTAATTATTGGCTTAATTGCTCATATTTTTGTGGAGGGACTTCACAGTATTTCAAGTGATCTGGTTTTGAGATGTACAACTACAGGGAATAATTTATGTGAAGGATTTTGAACTAGGAGATGATTTTACAAAAAAATTTTTTAAAGTACATTCTACAGAAACTGAGAGCTTCTTTTTTCTTCCAGCTCCTTTATGTAAACATCTGTACTTACTTGTACTAAAGCTATTTTGTTTCCCCAGTTACAGTTCTTACCTGCAGTTTCATCTAATCATCCAGTGTTAGTTAGTTTTTTTAAAAAAATGTAGGAATTTTAAGGTTTTTTGTAACAAAAAATACATAAATATCCATCTGAAACAAAAGCCAGTAAAAATTGCTACTGTAAAGTTTATAAGATTTTTTTTTTCCCAATCAGCCTCCTATGAAGTTTTGAAACTTTTCAGAAACTATGGAGAGTGGATCTGCTTTGCCTGTCATTAAGTTTTCAGTACTTACAGCTGTGTTTAATACTTGCTGAGGTTGAATATGGTAGATTTATATCAAACACTCAAAGCAAGGGTCAGTAAGAACATTTGCACCTCACGTGCCTCCTTGATGCGTAGCAGCAGCATATTAAATTGTTACAGAAAATGAAAGCAGCTACATCAATGCATTATGACAGTCAGGTTTACAGTGATTCTAAGTAGGTATAACCAAATATTCCAGCTGTGTGGATATTTTCATGTATTATCACTTTAAAATAATTTCTTATCTTATTTATGAAGGACTACTGGCTGTCAGTGTCTTTCAGGTGCCTGTCAGCATATCACCGTAGCTCTTTTCATGTGTACACATTAAAAATTACCATATCCACAGGGAAAGTGTTTTAATTGGAGAACTTCTTTTAAATTTTTTATGAGTCAAAATGTAGCCATAAAAGGCTTTGTCCTTTAAAATTGCAAATGTGATAAGATGTTGGCTACATCAGAAATGTGGACTTAATTCACCTGAGCAATATTTATATTTAACTGTGATATAAAACATATACAAAATTTACCCTTTGAGAGTAGTGCAAATTTGAGAGACAGTAAGAATTTTCAAATGCAAGTTGTCACAACTTAGGTCAGCTAACAGTGTGTTTTAACTGAGAGTGCATTCAGTCTGCGAGAGGAGAACCTCAGAAAGCCTTAAAAACAGCAGAAAGGACAGGACACAACCCCATTAACATACAGTGATCTGTATACTGAATGGAAGATTTATAAATGAGGGTGGTGTTGCTTTTTATTAGTTTGTTATTTCCTTATGGATTTTTGTTTTAATTTTAATAGTCTTAAGCATTGCCTGAAAGAACATGCTGCATGCTTCTTGTTTTTCTCCCTTTTGCAGATGTTTATTTTTCCTTGATTACATCTAGAGAGCTTCCTTGTGTCCTAGGTAACTTAAGAACTGTGGTATACAGTGTCAGTTTGAAAACTTTCTATGAGGGGAGAAAGTAGTCTGCTATCAGGAAGGTGCTTGGGTTCAAAGGGGAGTCTGTGATGGCTGCAGGTCCTTTTATTTTCTTATCACTGCACTGAACTCTTGAAATCTGCAATCACAGCTTTTACTGTTTCACAACAGTTCCCTTTTTATGAATTCTAGTAAAATTTTCTGGTTTGGGTGCTTTAAGTTTGTTTACTTTGTTTTTAAGCTCACTTGCAATTCTTTTTATAATTTCAGAAATGTGGCCTGTTTTTCTAATATTACCAATAATTCAATAGTTTAATACAGGTATATTTAGATTAATACAGAAATATGTAGGCAACCAGTTGCTCTGAACCAAGTATTTTCTTCAGCTTGCATAGGTGCAGAGTTGTGTGTCCATGCTGTGAAATGTCAAATCATAAATCCACTTTAGAAAATACTGAAGAATGTCTAGTGTCTTTTTTCCTGCAATTTAGAAAATTAGCTCAGTCCTGAAGTAAAAGTATTGCTGGTAAATAACAAGTTAAATTGAAAAGTGGGTTAACCTTATGTAAGAATTATTCATGTGCAGGGATGACAGTGGTTTAACTAAGTCAATACAGTGGGATTTCATGTATTCGGTTGCTGTCATTTGTGTGTATTGAACTCACTTTCCCCCAAGGTACTTTGAGATAATATTTCGATTTGTTTTTTCTATGTCAGTTTTTCCATGTTTAAGAGTATCTTTGAATAATTTCCAGTTAATGAAATTAAGTAATGGATTCAAGCCAAATGTTACTGTCTTTGTTCTGTTCTTCCCCCTCCATGTGTGCCCCATCACACGTGCACAAAGGAGATGCTTAGCTTCTCACAGTGGAATGGATTTTTGTTATATTTGGGGTGTTCTAACTCACATATGCGAAAGTAGTAAAGTTATTCTTCAGTGGTAAATGATTCTGTGAACTGTGCTTTTTAACTGGCACCCTGATGGGTTACCATCCTCAGTGCAGAATCTGTAGCTCTCCGAAGTGTGTCAGGTAACCAAATGATGGGGAGGTTGACTTAAATCATTCACATCTAGTGGTTTTTCATCAGTTGAGAGTACACTTTAGAGTGACAGCCATACAAAAGTTAAGCATTTTGCAGCTTACTAGTTGTGTTAGAAGTAGGTTTAAAATAATCGGAGAATAATGGTTGACAGCATAACTGACTGGTACATTGGACTGGAAAGGAAAATGGCAGTGGGGGAGGAAAATAACTTTCATTACTGTGTTTTCAGGCTCTATTAATATACAGTCTGAAAACCATAGATACATAAGTCATTTCCAAGATTGTGGTGAAAATTACTTTTTTTTAAAAAAAGGCAGAGAAATGGGGTTAAACACTATGAATGGCTTGAGCCCACCTTCCTCTCTCTGCTGAAATTTTTATGAACTAACAAATGCAAAAAGTTGGGAGCAGTCTTTCTGTGATGCAGGTTAATGATGCTCATGTTTCCAGAGGGCAGAGGTATGAGAGGAGCCTTCCTTTCTCCATCTTGGAAATCTGCAACATGAGAATGTGCTTGAGACTTAAGCTTTCCTTTTCATGAATTTTCTGGTGTTTTTATTTCATTAAATTCTCCACGTGCAAGAAATCAGCACCTCTGTCTTGTTAATTTAGAGAAATTTAAGTTTCGTATAAAATGCTCGAAGTACTTTACTTTCCTTGGTAATAGTCTAGAACTGAATGGGCTGTGGAGGAGATGCTTTGCTGGCATGGACTGGGGAGGAGGCCTCTTGTTTTGACTAGTTGCTGTTACCAAACTAATCCTGCTTTCGAGTTAGGCCGAGGAACATCTTTTTTGTCTTCACAGAGAATGCCCTACTAACCAGCTTCCTAGTTCCTTTGGTCTCCAACAGGTGACTCAATATGAGAATGTGTATTAGCTCATTCCCTGTCACTGTTTCTAAGCGGAAAGGGAAATTTTCATTTATGTTGGTTCGATAGTTGTATTTCCTGGCAACATAATGAGCTCGATCATGCACACTTTCAGAATGTAGGCTCATCAAAAGTTCCTGTGACTCATGAATATAGAACTTTCCCTCCAGTTAAATTTTTTTCGTACAGAGTATTGAAAAAAATACCCATACTGGCATATACTATTGGAAGTTCACTTTTTTACCACTTAAACTGGAAAGATGTCTTGTAGAAGGAGAGATGTTACTCACTTAAGGAACTGTACTTTTTCATATGTTACCCCTGCCTTATTGGTCAGTATCAGTCTCACTCACATCCTCTTCTTGTGCAGATTAATTATTTCAAGCTGTCTTCTCCATCTGGTACCAGATTCAGGAATGCAGCTTTCCACAGTTCACCTGCATGTTTTTAACCCACACTTAAAACATATAAGCTAAAACATATAGGCAAAAAAGCCCCTAACCCTTCTTAGGCTTTTTATTTCCTTTGTCTGAGTTGTTTTCTTTGTTTATTTTCCTGGTGTGTGCAATGATCTTATCAGAAAGTTATACTGAAAGTGACCTCCAGCTTTTATGTGAACATGCTGACTTCTTTCACTTCCACAAATTTCACTGTACAGCTGGAATAGCTGTGCTTCACTAGTTTTACATGAAAAAGGACTCATTTATTATCTTGGTAATCTCTGCTTCTCTGGAGTTAAGTCATATTTGCATCTGGTGGAGTTTGTGGAAGCCAGTTTTTCTCAGTACAGAGACCATGGAAAATGCATTGCATGAAATCTTCAAGAATGTTTTTTTCAGTAAGTGTCATATACCAGATGGCTTTGAGACCTATTTAGCTAACTGTTTTTGTTAATCTTGCTTTGCTGCTTCAGACCTCAAAACTTAATTTCCCCACCTGCTGATAAATATAGGGTCATAGGAATTGCCATATTGGGTCAGACCATCTGTTCTTTAATTAGGAGTAGTAGCAGATGCTTGGGATGATGATGCAAAGAAAAAAAATCTCCACTAGGCATTTATGACAGTAATATACTCTGGGGTGTATCTCTGGGATCCTGTTAGTTTGACTTGTGTCAAAAGACTCTAAGACTTTGGTATCTAGTCTAGCTCTTTGTTATTCAAATATTTTTTGTTACAATGTAATTTTATCTTCTGTTCTTCCCTTTAATGCTGCTAAACTTTTGGCTTGCAGTCCCATATCCCTTAACAGTATGTTCCCTAGGTAGAGGTATGAAGTAGTAGCCCTTTTTGTTGATGGTAAACTTGTCAGCTTTCATTTGGCTGAACATCATCTCTTGTTCTTACGGTATTCTGGGGAGGAAATTCTTCTCTGCTTTTTATGTGCAGTTTTATATCTTGGCGGGGCAGGGGAAGTCTTAGTCTTCCTGATTTTCCTTTTTGTATTGATATTTCCATGCTGCTTGTTATTCTTGGAACGTCTCTCTGTATGGCTTTTAACTAAATGGCAGTAACTGGATGATTCCCATTTCTCACCTTGTTTCAAATGAGAGAACACTGTTGGTTCCTGGGAGAGAGAACTTTTATGCCTTTGAAAATGTATAATTCTTAGGGAACACCTTCGGAATTTTAGCTTTTGAGTTGTAATGGTGAAGATGGCTTTGCAAGGGGATTGCTGGCTAAACCTGAAACACTACTGCAGGCAACTACATGGCTGGAGCAGAGCCTCTTTTCGGGGGCTAAGAGGATGTCTGTGTTTCCCTCGGTAGTCCTACATACAAAATGAGAAGCAGCGCTTTTCTTTTTTTTGAACTGAGGTGGTCAAATATTGGGTTTCGGTAGTCGCAGCAGCCTTATTATCTAAACGGCAATTCCCAAGCCAGGGCTTGTGGCAGCTACAGCGGGGCATGGAACACAATAGAAATTCATTGTTGTTTTTCGGTATTTTGGGCTGATCAAGAGCACTTGGTATAGAAACCATCTGAGATTATAAATACCTCTGCAAAAGGGGCTTTAGTTCACTTCATTCTTACCAGTTTTGCAGGGGGCAGCCTACTTCTTAGTGGAATTATTTCTTGGGTATTGCCAGCCTCTTTTAACTGCTTACAATATTCTGCTTAGATGCTTAGAAAACTCATTAAACCTCAAGGTGAGTGCAAGTTAGTAGTGAAGGAAGTGGATAGGATTTGAGTGAGTAGCTGAGAAGGCAAGTAGGAAATTTAATGGCAGGGGGAGAGACAGCTTCTTGTGAGATACATTAGTAAAGAGAAATGAAGTGTTGAACCCTATCCTAACTAGCAAGGGAATGCAGTTGTTTTTCTAACCTGCTTCTAAGCCTTAGAGCCAGCCGTCTTTGTTGTACTGTGTTCTGGTTTCCAAGGAGATGTGAGATATTTTTATGAAATTGAGAAATCATGGGAAGCGGAATTTTAAATGCATGTCAAACCTGAAATCATACAGTGGCAGGAAGGACTTGTGTAATGTGCAATATTTTAAGGATACAACTGAAATGCCATATGTCTGAAATTGTCTTTTTCACCGATGGTGATGACTTTAGTGTTTAACTGAGAGCTATTTTAGGATGATAAACAACATTCCTTTCATTTTTAACTGCTTGGAGGGGAGACCGAGTGCCTTGTAATAGATACTGTTTATTCCAAAGTCTGCAAGAATTCTTTATTCAGGATCAGAAAACCTAAAATGTTAATGAGAATTTGTTTGTTTAAAGAAGCTGCATCTTTAATTCTTGAGCAAGCTATTTGGGTTGAGGGTGTTCGGTTAGTAGATTTTCTATGTTGAGCAACTTGGGAATGTTCTATGCCTAGAATGCTGAGAGTGAAGTAAGATTGTAGGAAATGCTTAAGTCAACTTTGTGAGGAAATTAGGGATCTTCAGTTGACAGCAGCATGTGTGTTGTATATGATTGTTTTGCATGTAAAAGGTACTCAGATTCAGACTTATGCTTAGGAGTTCTTGGTAGTTGCAGGGAGTGAAGCCTGCTGCCTTGAAGCTGCTGGATGAGTGGGCTAGTTTTGCTAATTGTGAAGACGTGCCTGTGTTTTGTGAAAGATCTCATGAATTAGTAATCAAGAGATGGACTTCTGTATTGGTGGTGGCATCACAGTGTTTGTTACAGAATGTTTTAGGGCAGCATTGTTACAATTAGATAAATGGGATTGCAGCAGGCTTAGAAACCAAGGGAGAGACTGATTATCATTTGTGCTTACCACAGATTATCTACTTGCTGCTGTATGGCCTGTTTGAACTTAAGATTTATTCTAGTCATACATTGCTGTAGATTTGTAGTGGTTCTGGCTGGTTTTCTATTTCTGCTGTTTATTTTAACCCTTTTGTGAAGTTGCTTTTATGCCCATGCTGTCACTAAATGTGCTGATCTCTATTGTTGTGGTTACAGCAATACTATTTGTGCACCTTTGGTAGGACTGGCAGGTTGAATGGGGCAGGTAGGGCATGTAACAGGAAATCATGGAGAATTTCACTAGAAATCTCTGGAAATTCAGGATAGGGATAAGCAGAAACTAAAAATACTACCATATGGATTATTAGCATCTGAGGTGGAAGCCTTGTGGGGGGACTGTAGTTTAGGCTCTGAGTAGTACTGGGGGAGGAACAGATTTAATGAACATAGGTAAAAAGCATTGGCTGCAACTTTGGGATAACTAATGGTAAATCAATCAACAATGAACTATGTGGCTATTGGAAATCAGTCTTCCTCAGACCTAGTTTGTTGCTGGGAAGCCAGCAACCCACAGCATTGTTAGATCCCCAGCTGTGGTAGTTTGTTCTTTATTCCATAGATCAATGAGGATTTTCTTTACAAGCGGGTAATAATGGGACTTTTAAGGATATATGGAACACCTCATTTAGTTAAAAAAACCCAACAAAGTATGATTTTTTTAGAATTTCACTAGAAATAAAAAACCAAAAAAAACCCCACCCCAAAATGCAAAGCATTGTGTTAAACTTTTTGGAAGAAGAGTCCTCCCTTTTTATATGTTTAAAATCTCCTTTTGAAAGGGCTTTTCGTTGTAATATCTCTTCATGATGGTTTCACGCTGATTTTTACTTTTAAGACACTAGGTTTTGTTTTATTTTGAATATTCTAGGAAGGAGTCACCTACATTTACTTAGTAACATGTCAAACCTTAATTTCATCCTGTCACCAATGAAGATATTTGAACATTGATGTAAACAAGGGAGCTGAAAACTTTATTTGTGTTAATGAAAATATTGTGATAAATTTGAAAATACTGTTGTTCTTGAGAAGTCACAGAACACAATGAGTTGCAGAAGTTTTGAAGAGTATAAAACTCTTAAGAGACTTTTATTGATGCAGAAAACTAGATGTCTTTACAAGCTATCACCAGTTGTGGTTTTCAGTTAAACAAGCTGATTTCCTAAAGTAGGAGGCCTCTGAAACTGCTCTGGTGATTTGAGTTCTGTCTTTGCTTGAATAACATATGCTTGAGATCAAGATAATGGAAAAAAGCTTGAGTGACTTCAAAAATGGACTGAAAATATGAAGTTTTGGGTTATAGTAACAAACATTACTGAAGGTTACATTACCTGGTGTGTAGGAGCAATTAAGTTATTTCTCATGAATGTAATGGCTTCAGACTTAGAGGTTAGGTTTAGATTATTTATTAGGAGGAGATTCTATATTGTGAGGGTAGCGAAGTGCTGGAACAGGTTGCCCAGAGACATTGTGGGTATTCCATTCTGGGAAGTGTTCAAAGCCAGGTTGGATGGGGCTTTGAGCCAACTGATCTTGTGGAAGGTGTCTCTACCCATGGCATTAGAGTTGGACTAGGCCATCTTTGAGGTTCCTTCAGACCATGCAATGACTTTGGCTTTATATGTGTAGAAAAGGTGAAAGTGTGAGGGGTGAATTATATAGGGTGAGAAGAATATAGGGGTTTTTGCTGTTGGCATGTGAGTGCAGAGAGCGCTGCAGTGAGCACTTCAAGTTATGCAGATATACTTTCCCAACTTTACTGTAAAGAGCAAAGTGAAGATTTTTTTTTTGCAGTGCAACCTCCAAGCTAAGAGGACTTTCAAAATGGAAGTAAAATGATCATCTGTCAGGAGAGCTTCATTAGCTGCTATTCAGTACTGAAAACTGAGCAAAATGCTTGTGGCCAGCTAAATCAATATGAATGTGTTACATTTTTATATTTTTTTCCTTGCATGCGTAATGAAATATGCCTAAATAATTTTGATTTAGGCATGATTGCAGTTGGTTAATGTCCACTTGTATTTAAAACTTTCCTGAAAGAAAATTATGCTTTTCTGAGCATCAGTTTTATTTTAAGGAATGATAAACACAATTTTTTACGTAGATGACATGAGTTGTCTCTTCAGTTATTTCTCATACAAAACTGACACAAAGTTTCATTAAAGGCATGGTTTGCTGCTGTGAACATTTAACTTGTTAAACCTTGTGCAGACAGCCCTTCCTACATGTAGTTCTTTAATAATTTTATCCTTGAGGATACTGCATCAGGAATTTAAAATTGCACGCATATTGCCTAAGGGAAGGTCTTAATTGTGGTGTGTATTTTATTGTAAAGTCAGAAGAACTAGTGTCTATGGTAGGTTTAGTAATCAAGATAGTAGAATTCTAGCTACAGCAAAATGCCTTGGTCCCCTAGAAGGGTGTGTGTCAGCAAATCTTCTGACTTTTTTTCTCTGATATGAGAGAGATCTCTGCTCTTGCCCTCATGTTAGCATCATATGGCTGAATGAAATTTGGTGCTCTGAATAATGATCACTACTTGTGTAGTAACGCATCAGCAGCCCCAAAATGGGCCTGTACCTTCTGAGGTGCTGTCTCCTGGTTTTGTGTGTTTGCAGGCAGACTCACCTGCCCTCTGGTGTCAGAGCTGCATGCAGGGAATGCAGCAGCATTCCTGAGTGTTTAATCTCTGAAGTTAGGAAGGTGGTTATGCACTCCCCCACGAAACGGGTTAGAAAGGAGGTCTCTCTGTAAGTGATATGTTTAACATGCACAGTAGCTGTGACAGTATAGGCCTAATGCTTTTCCCTTACATCTTTTCTAAAAAACTGTGTACCTTTGCACAAGCTTTCATCTCCTGTTTTCATCTGAGAGCAGAGGGAAGGCAGCGTGCTTTCCACCTAATTATGTTTTATACTTTACATGGGGGCTTTTGTTTCCCATCCAGGGGCATTTCAGAGTCATGCTGTGGCTGATGACTTCTCACCTCCAGTGTTGTCATCTTGTCTGAAATGCTGCCACTGGATACAGATTCATAGAATGGCTTAAGTCAGAAAAGACTGCTGAGATAATTGGGTCCAGCTCTTAACCTAATAATGCCAAGTCCCTCAGTAAGCCATGTCTGCAAATACCTCATCTGCACATCTTTTAAATACCTCCATGGGTGTTGACTCTACCACTTCCCTGGGCTACCTGTTCCAATGCTGGTCAACCCTTTCGGGGAAGAAACTTTTCCTAATAACCAGTCTAAGCAGCTGGTACAACTTGAAGCCGCTTCCTCTTGTCCTGTTGCTTGTTACTGTGGAAAAGAGACCAGCCCCCACTTTGCTACAGCCTCCTTTGAAGTACTTTTAGATATTCAAGGAAATGCAGTGGTATGGGTCAATGCTATAAAAAATGCCGGTGGAACAGCATTGTTAAGTAATAGGGCACAGTCTCCTCATGGTCTTGAATTTGGCCCTGGCTGTGGGGGCACAGCATCTACATCTACTTTTTTTTCCTTGAGACTTCTCTTACTGTGCAGTGAAGAAACCACCTTTGTGGCACTCCATGTATAAGGTTACCTGTGCTGTTTGCATTATTCAGTTGGTAAAATGAGTGGATGTCTTTGCTGCTAATTAAACATCTTCTTCTTTGGAACCAATTATCTGTAAGTAGAAACAGCAGATGCATGATACTGTGTTGCATCCCAGGGAGGATGAAACATTTCCCTATCCCATGGTTCTGCCTTAGCTAACAAGTCATACTCATTTTATCAGTTGCATTTATATGGGAGAGCTCTAAGCAGAAACCTCAGGGCATAGTAGTGCTTAATGTATAATAGATACTATTTGCTTTTTTTAATGGCTAAATGAAAATGCATTTAAGCTTTTATCAAGACTCTTTGTAAACATTTTACGAAACTTCAAAACTAATCTTTAATGTGTTTTTTAGGAGGTCTGGCTAAGAAAATTTTCTTAGTAATTTTGTCACTCATCTAAAGGGGGAAAAATGACTGCAGCTGAAAGCTGTTTACCAGTTTCTTAATGGAATGGCTCTAAGAAGGAAACAAGAATATTCTAGTAGTACAGACCTTTGGCAGAATTAAGTTAATCAGTGATGCCAAATCCAGAAGGTGACTGTATGCAGGTCAAGACTGAGGCATATTGATGTGTCTCAAAACCTTGCAGTATCTGTGCACTGGTTCCAGGAGTCTGTTTCCCATTAAGTTAATCAGATGCTTCCAGCTTTTTACAGCTGTTTAACCTGCAAAGAGCTATTTTAACTGCACTGTGATGTACAAGAGGTATTGCTCTCATTAGTTCTCATCTTTACAAATAAAAAAATAGGGAACTATTTGTTTCTTCCTTAAATCTTCAAAATAAATATTTTAATAAAATGTTGAATAAAAGGCTCTAAAAGCTATCCCTTGGCTATTTAGCATTCACCCATGTATTTTTTTCCATCAGCACTTCATTTGATATGGTGTCTGTCAGCTGCTGATATGAATAGACAGTGGAGAAAATATATTCCTTGAGCTCCATTTGTTTCTTTCTTTACCTGTAAAGAAGTGTTAAGACCTATATCTGTGTTTCATAATATTTTTAAAAAATGAATGAGACAGTTGTTTCTCTGTGGGGAAATGGTATTTTTTTTTTCTGCTTTTAGCTCAGTTGGTATGCTGCTATTATGATTACTCAGTGTTAGCCCTGCAGGTTGCACTGGTAGAAGTGTTATTTGCAGATCTTTTTAGTGCAGCTTAAAGAAGCTGCTGGAGAGCATGGTTCAGGTTTGAGGTTTTTTAGTTCCCCCAGCTGAAGATACCACATGCCTTGTAAGTGAGGGTTTTCAGCATTTGGAACAGTAGATTCTAGCAAACAAATTGCATTACTTCTGTAAAGTGAATAATCTCTCTAATGGATGGCACGTGTTATGGCACGGCGTTAAGGAAATCAATTCCACCAGATGCGCAGCTGCTCCCAGCCTCCAGCTGCTGCTTCCTTTGTGCTTCACACCCAAATGGCTTGGAAAGTATTTACGGGAACAGGGAAGGTGGATTTAGGTGTATTTTAGGCATCTTGGACTAGAAAAAGAGTTTGATGTTTTGTGGATTTTTCTGCTTTAGAAATTGTTTGATCTGAGTCCATTTTTAAATTGGACAGTAACATTAGACTACAATCGGTAGCAACAGTCAAAAAATTATTAAAAAAATCTAATAATGAATTTTTCTGACACATAGGATAATCCTTTTATTAATATGGTTCCTCAGTGTTCTCTAAGAACCCTACAAAAGTTGTCAAAGTTGTCTTCGGAGTTCTGTATATGCAGTTTCCCTGTGGAGCTTAGAGCATTCAAAAAACTTTTCTGCAAAATAATGGGTTTTTTGCTTCATTTAAAACAATTAACACTTCTTATTGACAGAGTTCTCTTGTGAAGTATCATTTGACTATTTTATTTACATCCAATGAGCTATTATTTTAATACAGTGATGTCTTTTTAAAAAAAAAAAAAAAAAAAAGGTGTCCTGATTCTCTGTTACTGTTGTTCCCATTGGTGGTTGTGAGGAGCGGTGCAGTAAATACTTTAATTCCTGAAGACATGTGCTTTAGTAATAAATTAAATGATGGCTTTAATGATAATACTGCATGGGCAATTTTTTTGCAAGGAAATTCAGTGCAGTAGTACTGGTGTTCTAACTTGGTCTTTTCGTGCCATTATTATGCACAGTAAAATTCACAGCACAGTGGAAGAATGAAAAGTGACAGTTGCTTGTACCAATTTAAATGGCATAATAAAAAATTATGATCCATGCGAGAACTTTTAATTGATCTTTTTATGCACAAGTATTACCCTGACATACTGCCAAAATGAAGGTGCATGTGAATGAAATTACTAAGTTTTCTAGTTAATTGCTTGAATTTATTTCTCAGACTCTTTTCCTTGAAACAACACTTCTGTAGAAGGCTGGATTTTAAAGATGCGTACCAGATTTGGGGGATTCTCTTTTTACTTAAATACTTAGAGTAATTTTACAGTAGTTTTCTGTTTGTATTTATTAGAGAGGTTCTTAAATTGGCTTTGTGCATTAGATTTTATATATGGTAAAATCTACCACCTTTTTCCCTTTTCACAATATATAATTCATTGCTTTCTTTGGAGTCTTTGCCAATACTGTACTGTACTGAAATTGTTGCAGAATGGTTGCTGTATGGTGATGTTTAAGGCCTTCCTCCTGGTGGAAATGTTCTTTTAGTTGTCCAGTGAGTTATGTAGGGTATCTTCCTGCATGTAGATAATTGATCTAACAGCTGCAAGGATATACCTACATAAATATATCTGTGCAGAAATTAATTTGTAGATATTATGTCTCTGATAGTTATAACATAAATGGCTTTTTTTCTGAAGGTTCTCAAAATGACATCTTCAATTATTAGATTTGTCACCTGCCTGGTCTTTTCCCGGGAGTTGCAATAAATGTCAGTATCTGGTGTGCAGGAAAATGGGATGTGACAAGAATAATGTATAGAGAATATTTTTTTAGCTGCTATTACTGTGACATGTTCCTTTAATGAACAAGAATTTATAAGCATGTCTGCTCAGACTGGAAGTTACAGTCCACTAAAATGAGGTTCTGTAGTAGAAGTTTTTGATGGTCTTCATGATAGATGGTGTTGGTCTCCCAGCTTTTAATGCTGGTTAAGTATTCTTCAGAAGACCCTTCATGATGAGCATAAATTCTTTGCTTAAACTATTGATAAGTTTGGCAGTTCACAAAGCTAGATGGGCACATCAACATTTCACACCTTGGACTTTCTAATGGAGGAATCTTAGTTTTAAATAGAAGAGTATATTTGAAGTTTTGGTTGCTTCACAGTTAACTCTTGATTTCATGGTTTTGAGATGCTGATGCTGAAAATAACTAAGGCATTTACCTCTGTTTCTCTTCTGCTGTGCTAGTCACTCGTGGAACTTCACAGTTAACCTGAATGTGTCTCAGTTTCCTATGGATACTGTTTTCTGATGCCGATGGATTGTTTTAGCGTAGCTCATGTTGCATGGAAAAGTCTTGGAAGGCAGCTAGAGACAGGGTGAAGTATGTCACGTTGGCACAGAAGTAATGCTGGATGTGCTAAATAAATAGCCGCCCAGCTCATTTATCGTCTTCTGCTGTTTGATAGCTATGCCAGTTAAAACAGAGGAAGTATCCCTGGTTAAGTGCTGCTTTGGATACACTTCTACCCTGTTCTGTGTGTTACAGTGTCAATCTTGTGTGCCCTTTACCATGGCTTTCTGCATTTCTCTTTGAAACACTCTGCTTGTTTCTCTGCTTTTTGTGCTTTATCTCCTGCTGCTGCTCAGGACTTTTGCATGGTGTAGAGTTACATACCCTGATATTTGCTCACTGTTTGAATGGATTCAGCTGCCCACTTGGAACATCAGCTGTCTGAGCTGATCTGTGATGACTTTTCTTAAAAGGATTGTCTTGTGCGGTGCTTGTGTCTATGCGTGTTCTGAAAAATCAGTAAACTTGTGGATGCTGTGCTGTGTTAGATTTCAAGTGTTGGTCATATAATTTCTTGTTTTGTGCTCAAATTCTTGTTTATAATTGATTCTTGATGTAAACTGTTGGTAATTTGGCATAAGTTAAAAGAAACATTTGTGCTGATGGATTTAAAAGTAATTTATATTCCTGCCTTGCTGTGCTAAACATCATCATTGTTCTGGTTTTTTTTACATTAACAGTACTGTAGTTTTGTCTCTGTAACTGCTTATTGATAGAGAGGATTTTGGTTTCAGAATCCTTGCACTGTATTTTGATTTTTAAACTGTGTTTTGTGCTTGGTACATTTTGTGGTCCTGTCTGGAACCTGGAGTTCTGTATCCATGTAGAAAGAGGTGCCCTAACATGGGCAGATGGACCTGCACACGGACCTTAGATACCTAAGGCATGTAAGAGTGCAGTGTCAGGACAGAGGAGGGGAAGGAAGACTCTAGCCACCTGTGATTCTTCTCCTAGAGTGTGCAGTTACCCTCAGCATGGTCACTTTGTGCTGCTGCCGTGGTTAACAGAACCGTGGGCTGCATGAGCTGTACAACTGTGTGCACCCGATCTCCAGTGGGTGTTCGTCAGGACAGCAGTACATCTAGTGAACTGCTCAAAGCTTGAAAATGCACCTTTGGTATACACCATTTTTCTTTCCTGCGTGTCCTTGCATATCATTTAACATCTGGGAAAAAAGACTACTAGAATGAATAGAAATGTCTGTACCAAATGTCAGGAGGCTCAGGAGGAGAAAGCTCAGACATTTCACATGCTCTAACTTTATTACTCAGGCCTTTTTTTGGTGGTAATTTCTGAATTTTTTTATGGGTTTCTTAACAGTTCACTTGTCTGGTGACTGTTGTGATTTTCTTCCACTGTCAGTGAATCTGCTTATTCCTGTCCAAGACTGTATCAGGTGAAAATATTCCCGAATCTACCAATGTGATGCAGGAATTCAGTGTGATCTGGGTTGACAGGTCTTTGCAACGAGCAGAACGGTGTAGAGCAGAGTCACAGCTTGAGTTTTCTAAACGGGGTTGTTACTACTCTTGTTGTCTTAGGAAGAGACCCATTATGAGTATTTTCATATGCTTCAAATCAGCCCCTTTTTGTCCCTCTCATACTTCAGTGTCCTTCGAGTTGGTGGTTTGTTGAAGTTTCTGATTTTGATCTGGTATTCTAGTAAGATAAGAGTCCCAGAAATTTCGTGGGAACCCCTGCAGCTCCCCTCACCTCCAGGCTGATGGGAGGAGTTTGCAATGTCACCTCCTCTCCTCAGGGCTTTATTTTTGTATAGGAGGAGCTGTCACAACTTCTTTGATACCTCACAGGTGACAGTTGATGTTGCACAGTGCTGGCTGAAACATCCAGCTAACTCTTGTTCCTTTTGAATCTGAAGGTTTTGCGTTCAAACTGCTGGATTAATGAAACTGCTTTTAATTCAGAAGGATGACTTTGAATTTATGGGGGCTCATTGATTCGTCTTTTGTGGTTTGAAGAAATGTCCTTTGCTTCAAATGAATCACAGGAATTTCCACCTTCTTTCTATCTCCCAAGGACTTCTCTCAGCTCTTCAATATGCTCTAAGCATACTTGAATCCTAAATTTCTGCCCTGGTATAGACAAGCCAGTTATGCAACTATTGCTTTATTAATACAGCTTTAGAAAAATCTGTTGTTTAATCTCCTTAAAGCTTGTGAGACATTAAAGTTCTTGGAAGCATATCTTCCTATGATCATCATAGGTAATAACCCTTCCAATTTTTCATGAATAGAAATTAAATGACGTGCTTAAATAAGATGTGTCTGCCCCAGGAAATCTGTTTTGTCATTTAGCAGACATTTCAGTCTCCATTTCAAATATTTGGCTTGTCTTGGAGAAGACCCTCCTTATCTATTCTGCCAGCAAAGTAAATCAGCCAGGCTGTTAAATATGTGTGAATTAAAATAGCATACTGGTTTTTTTTTTTTCCCGATCACTAGGGAAACCTCTAGAGTCAATAAAAATTGATGAGTTGTTCCAGCTTTTGCATTTTTAACAGAAGAACAAAACAATTTTTGCTGATTTTTATTCCGCAAATTCAGTGCCAGTATTTGACTAACAAGCGTGGCTGAACTTAGTGACTTTTCCCAGCTTCTGATGCATTGGGCTGTGGACAGTTCTCTTCACATTTGTATGGAGGTATTCTAGGAAATTAAGAAAATTCAGAGGTCACCTGGGAATTGTTGCTGAAATGTCTCTCTTAATCTAATACAGGAATCTTTAGGACTTCTACTAAACAGTATTTTTCCTTGACAAAAATCTGTTTATACCCTTGAGTGGTCTACTCTGTTAATCATTTAATGATCTTTTTAAAGCTGTCTTGGTTTCTTGATCACTTAATAGCATAAAGTAAGATTCACTGAGGATAGTGGTAGATAATCCAACTCCAGTGGTTTGGGAGAAGCTGTATGGGCCAGTTCAGAGTTTAAATGGCTTAACCTTTTTTTGCCAATGGTTGTTTGTATTAACAAGTAGGTAATAATGATTAACCTGTTCCACCACTTTTGGTGTTTACTGTGAATGTTTCCATAAAGAAAAAACAGTTAAATGGTCGGAGTAAAGAGCTTGTATTTGAAATGTGATTAAATGAAAAAGTCAATCTCTTTCCAAGTGGTAGTGGAGGTAGTAAGATATTTGTGTGTAATCTGAAACATGTTGTCTTTAAGTGGACAGACAGGATTCAGTGATGAGCAGAAACTGTTTTGTTGCTTGGCGTCATTTCTTGGTACACTGATTTCTGAGAGCTTTGAGAACCACCTTAGTTCTTTGAAAATAACTGCTTTGTAAGGTTGTGCCTTTGGGAATATTGGGTCACTAGTAGTAATTTAAAAGAATGTTAAAGTTATTGAGTAGCCCTTTAATAGAATGAGTGATATCCTTAATAATTTGTGGGCTTCACTTAATTTACCTTATGTGATGTCATGTGTGTACAATTGCCTGGACCACCAAACTGGTGTCAAGTTAAACACTAGCTTCCCTCCATCCTTCACTTATTTGTAGTCTAACTGTGCTACCAAAGAACCTCAAAATGCTAGCTTTTAAAAGGTATAGAAGGTAATATCTGGCAGATCTAGAAGGGTATCCGGAACTCTGCCTAATTAATAGTTTTTAACGAAATTTGAGATGAATGTTATAAATAGGTATATGCCAGTGGTTAAAGATTGTCTGGCTTAACAGCTGAGACAGAGTTGGTAATCTTGTAAGCCCCAGAGGTGGAGAATGTCTGATGCTTTCTGTTCTTCAGTTCTGGGTCCAATAATGTGACATCTTGGCCAAAAGATTGAAAAATATTTAGAAATGTATTAGTAAACCCTGCTCTCAACGCCTCTGCTCTTAGTCACACCTGAGTTACTAGTCTTTTCCTAAGTATCTCCTTGAAAAATAATTAGCATCATAGTGAATGTAAGTTGTGAGCGTGTTTGTGATCTCAGAGTTTTGCAGAGTGGCTCCCAGAATTTGTACACTTTGCTTAGGGTTAGGGCTGTGTGTTGTTTTGTCACAACGAGACCGGGTTTGTTTTCACTGTGGTCTCTAAGAAGGCAGGAAGAAAAGGAAAACTACTCTAGTAGTTTCACCAGGAACAAAAGCACATTCTCTTTGGTCATGTCACATTGTCGTTAAGTGCTGCTTTCAAGGGCCTGAAGAATAAACTCCTCTAGAGACAAAATGTTCTAAAAATTCTGAGAATTTTTCATGCTTATTGTCAGCTGAGATAGAGCTCTCAAGTACATTGTTGATGTTAGTGAACTTTGATTTTTACTGCAATTTTCTGTATTATGTAAAGCAAGACTGAGCCTTCTATTAATAGTTGTCTCTTACTGTCATATTTCAAGGTTGGATTTGTTATTAGCATTTTTCTGAGCTACACTTGCTATAGTGTCTTTAAGGGTCACAATTACAGATTCTGTCTTTCCTTTTTCATTATTTAAATGTGTTGTGCTTTATCTACAGTGTGCAACATTATGCTAATGTGCTTTGGAAGAAGTTGGCTGAAGCCGTACCTAAAGTGATGGGGCAGCGTGAATTGCCTAAGCTGCAGATACGATGTAACCTTTCTAAAATCCTGTCTAGGTTGGAAGATGATACATGCTGGAAATGCCTTTTTTTTATTCCCCCCTTCACTGATGAATTATATTACAACTTTGTAAAGCACATGCCAGGCACTAGGTTAAGCAGTTGAACTTAGACAGCACAAGTGATTTACTAATCAAATACTTTCCTTTTCATTTTTAATGTGTAAATTTGAAAAAAAGTGTGTGTACTGGTCGTTGAACCTAGACTATAAGTGCTTGAAACCTCATGTAGGAACTTACCGTTTGGAAGATGCTGTTAGGGATGGGACCTTTTTTCACTTAGGCAGCTTTTTCCGGAAAAGTGATCTTCATGAGCCACAAAAGATAGTTTGCATTTACACAAAGGGTAAACCAAAAGTTGAAAAGTATATCAGCAGGTACAATATCTATATTCTGTTTCCTGCTCTTGTCCATACTACTAGCCTAGTCTCCCTTATGCAGGAAAATTGAGCAACTTTTGTCATACATAGTCATGCAGATGTAATTACTAGTAATTCTCTGCTGAAAATTTTTCTGATACTTGCTTTAGAGATACTGAAACTAAACCAGAAGACATCTGCTTCCAGAGAAGGTCCACCACACCCCCTGCAAAATATTATTTGTCTAGAAGTCTATGGTTGTCACTTAAAACCATAAATTCCTGTCCCCATTGATGAATTGATAAATACAGATATAGTCAAATAAATCTCCTTGTCACTTGATCTCAAATTTTGCAAACAGACTCTTGTTTTGTGTTGTGTTGATAAGGTTTTTGGTTTTCCTGGATATCAGTTAAATTGGGATATCTTTACCAAGACTTCTTAGAGCAAGGACACAGAAGGTGGAAAGAGAGGCCTTAGCTTGTCCCTCTTTCTTTTCTGTAGAATCTTGCAAGAGAATAGTTTTGTCCTCTTAGCTATTCTAGGGGTTTGACATTTTTGTAGCCGTGGGTTCCAGAGAAATTGCACAAGGAGATTGCTTGGGGCAGCAAGCAGATCTGTCCACTTTAAAGATTTGGGAATTGAATGGTCTCATGGAACAGTTGATTTGGGCAACCATCCTCCTTATAGAAGAATCCAATTTTGCTTCACCTTCCTGCTTTGGGATCTCCAATAACATTTTAAAATGTTTACCTATATTTTGGGGAGGAGGGGCAAGGGAAGGGAGGGAGAGAGAAGAATGTGGTGCTTGGAGCAGTACTGTACCACATTCATTTGAATCTGCAATGGAGAAAGAAATAAATGTCTGCAGAACTTCGAGGAGGATTTGCTGTGGGATTCCCCCCTCCCTTTTTGTTCTTGCTTCTTCATAGATATTTAGTTTCCATAACAACACAAGGTAATTGTTAAATGCGTGCTGGGGGCTGGGTTTGTTTTGGGGTTTTTTTTCTTTTGCTACTTATGTTTGAAGTGTATTACGTGTAGAGTAAAACCTCAGGAGCAATATGGTAATTCTGTTAATGGCTTTTGTTCTGAAACTACAATATTAAGCTGATTAACATGGTGTAATATTTGGGAATGTCATCTTGTTTTTATGACTTTGAAGCTGACTTGTGATGTAGTGTTTGTAAATGTGCAAATCTGGATTGAGGCTAAAGGAGGACATACGAAATATCACATCTCTTGTCAGTCTTTAAAAAAAGTCAAGTCCTAAACTATCCAAGATGTTACTAGGGCTTACACAAATGTAGCATTGTGATAAACTGCAGCTTGAATACTTACCTCAGTTGTTACTTGAATGCTTACCTGACTCTCTTCCGGCCAGTACTGAGAACTGCTGGTCTGAAGTACCTACCCAAAAACCAGGGATGAAATGGACTCTGAATTATTCCAGTTCCCGGTGCATGCTGTCTGCCTTTTTTAGTGTGTTATGGTAGAAACTGCAAACAATTGCCTTTAAGGGCAGTGAGCATATTGTTGCTGATGAGGAGCGCTGGTGTTAGTTAATATGCCGAGCTCTGTGGCACTGGCTCGTGAGGGTGAGGGAGCACAACTGGTTACAGCACTTAACAGTAGTCAGAGCAATCCACCGTGTAGCTGAACGGAGCGGGCTGTGGCGGTGGGCAGTACATCTGTTCTTCGTGGTGTGACTTTCTGGTGGGCTGAGTGTTGTGCTGGCTTTACTTCAAACTTGCAGAAAGGACGGAGTTATTGAGAATCCAAGCCAAAATGTGAAGTTACAAAAGAAAGCAAACGTTGTGCTTCAGTTTCTGCTGTGTGCTAAAGCTGAGGAGCTGACATTTCAGCAGCAGAACGATGTCTTCATAGAGATGATGAGTACAGGCTGAGTCATGTAATTTTCAGCTTCAAAAATTAAAATTAATCTGCTGTACATAAAGTTTTTCATTGCTGCCAGCTCACTCTGAAAACTTAGTTATGCCATATTGCTGGTGTAATTGCAACCATTTTGTCTGTCTTTTCTGGTTTTGTTTGGGTGTTGTTTTTCAGAGAGAGAAATGTATGTGGGATTTCCAGCAAATTGCCAACAGTTTGCATCTAAACAGTCACACAATGTCACCTTCTCTCTGCATTACTCTGCTAGTCTTTTATGAACTTGAGGCTTTTCCTCATAGCAAGTTTGATTGATTGTCAAAGTCCAAATGTAGGTTTTCTCTTTGTAGGTCAGTTACAGTCACTTAGAGGTTAAACAGCAATGTGGATTTTCTTTTTTCTTTTCATTCTGGGATTTTAATTTTTAGTATTTTAAGCAAATGGGCAGTAATATAAAGTAAAGTTTTAAGGTGTTTGATCTTTGCCTGAAATAAGGTACACCCATGTCTTTAATGACTGGGTAATCACTTTGGGAAGGGGGAAATACGCTTCTTTGAGCTGTATTCTGTGAAGTGTAGCACCGGTTGATCTGCTATTTCTGAAGTGGATTATGTATTGTCTTTATACCAGGATCATCAGGGTCTGTTACAGGAGCAGTTAGGGCACAATGTGGAGCTGTGTGGAATACCCTTGAAATCTGGGTGGTAGAGGGAAATAAGGGAAGATAATTCAGTGGTTTGAGATTCAGAATCTCCAGTGTAGGAAGTTGCTTGTTGTGTTTCCATCGTAAGTTTTATGAACGAAAGAAATGATGGAAAAAAATTTGGAGGTGTTTCTAGCCATAAGAATTAATAATATGCAAGGTTGCTCTTCAGTTCTTTCAGATCTGTTAGCATTTTGGTTTATTTCTTATTCCACTTACTAAAGTGATTCTGTTTTCATCTCAAGTTTAGATGTCTTAAATTACTGATGATTCCATGCAGTGTTGGTATATGAATTTCTTGGTACTGCCTTTGTGCCTGGATGATGATTCCCCATTCTTCCTTGTGAGCGTCTGCCTGCTTCTGCCTTCTGTATAGAGTTTTATTTTGCCCTGGACTCAATCAGGACTTTACTGTTTAGCCAAAGGTGTCTCTGTTTCCCATAGCACCTCTTCCAAAGTACAGATTTGTGTGCCTCTTTGTCATTTCTCTCAGGTTCTTGAACACCTCTCTCTCTGGTCACTGTAGCCAAGGCTGCCATGGCCTTCCCCAGCCAGGCCATCCTGGTTTCTGAAGAGCAGACCTAGCTGTGCATCAGCCTTGACTGGCCCATGCAGTACCTGTGTCAAAAGCTTCTCTGTGGCACTCTGAAGTATTGCAGTCAAGTTTGAAGTAAAAACGTGTCTTCTGCTGTGTTAAATGCTAAAAATGAGTCCCATTTGATTAAAAGAAAATGTGATACTGTATACAAAGTTGCATGTAAACTGGTATATTTTTTAGCCATTTGCTTTTCTCTGTAAAACAGAAATTTGGAACACTTTTTGAATGATAGTAAAAATACAATAAAGGGAATTTCTTTGCATGTATCATCAGTATTTTGTGAGACAAAGGCAGATTATCTGCATCAATACAAGCTTTAGAATCAACAAATTATTTTTCACATGTGCCACATAGTCATGTGGGAGGCCTTCATTGTGAACAAGCTGGTGGTATTTTTCTTCACACAGTTCTGAAAAGAAATTTCTGTGGTAACAGTGACATTTGCCAATTTGGTCTTAGTTATTTCTTTCTCTCTGGTAAAATGTAATTTGCCCTAATAGGAATTAATGTGTACAGGTTCTTTTTATGGAGAGATGCATGTTAACCTTGGAGACTATTTAACTAATTGTTTTCTGATGTTCTGGTGGTTTCCTTATTTTATCTGTCAGTGGAAAGTATTTCAAGAGAAAAATCATTAAATGTAAAAGCTAGCTTTAAAACTTGATTATTTTACGGCTTCAGTTTACTGCCTGATTTACACAAGAATTGTGTGTAATTTGTGCTTTACAGTTTCAACTGAAGCTTCCTCGTGATGTCTTAATGGAGGCTGAAGAGATCAGTGAAAAGCTCACTGCCAAGAAGCATTAGTATTATACTACTGCAATTTATTTGGCAGGTCTTGCCTAAGTGTAAATGCTGAGGCATAAACAGATAACCTGATGGTTTCTGTGGGATTGAAACTTTTATGTCCTTATTTGAAAACTTTACATCCATATCATGTGATGCCTTCATCTTTCAACTGAAGCTTGCACATAAAGATCCCCTCTTTATATGCATTAATGTTAGATTTTAATTATCATGCTTCTAGTGATTTTTGAACTGTTTTCTATTTAATAAATATTTATTGTGGAGATAGTTAAAAATATTTGGTAGCTATGAGACCAAATAAAAGGCACTAGAGAAAATGTGACTTGAAAGTGATGGATATTGTTCCTGAGTAATGACTGTTAAATCAAGACGTTGGTCATTACATCTCAAGGCTGAAGAGAAGGAACTTTTGGGCTGCAGTTCTCTTGCCTCTTAGCCATGAACCTTTCTCTTTTTATGGAGTTGGCTGTGTTTTTATGGAGTTGGCTGTTTATTCAGGTGTTCTGTCTCATTTCACCTTCTGACACCTCCACCTACAATCTGGTGGTGTCTTGCTTGTACAGGAAGATGTACTTGTTGCAAGTGGTCTCATCCATGTTGCCTCCTTTTCTTTTTAAAATGTAAGTTTTTCACCGAGCTGAAAAACAAATGGAGTTTTGGCTGGTTTTATCCTCCTAGGCAGACAGAAATTTCCTTGCTATTTTGGGGGAAAATCCCGACCTGTAGTTCTTGATGTCTTTTCTTTATTTAACCCACTTGACCAGCTAAGGCAGTAATCATGTCATATGATGGCTACTTTCTTTTGAGAGCAACTGTAATTAATGTAAAGTGTTTCTTCTCTGTGATACAAGTATCTTGTAGATTTGAAGGATGGAATTGATTTGGCTTGCTTCCGTAAAACAAGGTCAAGGTTGTTTGTGGGGCTTTTTTTGCTTTTTTTTTTGCATACAGTATCTTATTCATCTCATGGAGCCCTTTTTTTCCCCCTTCTGTATTTGACAAAAGATTAAATTTTTCTAACTATAAATTTAGATTGTTTTCTTAGTATTTAGCATAAGACAAAACTTAATCTGTATGATTTTTTTGTTGTAGAGTTAGACATTTTCTTAAAAAACGAAATAAGTATGTGGTTTTAAAAAATTCTTTCTCTTATATATTGGCTGCCTTTGTGGTCTGATAGTTCCTGTATTTTAAAACAGATAAGAGCAGTTTTTTTGGAAGACTGATACGGTCTTTGTTACTTGCATCCTACATACAAGCTATTGATTGATGGTTTTGACAACCATATTATGTATCATATTCAGAAAAATTTAAAAATTTCTTTTCTGCTCCTTTTCCCATCCTTGCCTGCCATTATGACTTGGTAAGTCTTGGTCTGCTTGCTAAAGATTCACATAATAGTGAAAATGTCAGTAATTGCTGGTACAGTTGGGGGGGGTGGGGTGTGTTTTGCTTTGTCACCTTAGGTTTCTTGGCAACTTAAGCTTTCGGCAGCTGCTATACACAAATTGAGGTTGGTACTGGTTATTCCCCACTGCATAAGTACGGACATTATTACTGTGTGCCGAGATGCAGGGTGTAGAAAATAATAAAATGAACAAAAAGTAGTATTGCATCCTGCCATTTTAGCCAGGCACCCAAATCTTTAGATACAGGATGAAATCCTTTGAAGGCCGGGCATCAGCTCACCACAAGGTTGATGCCTATCGCCTTCTGTCAAATAGCGGCTATCTCGGGCGGCTCGCTGTAGACGCTAATCTCTGTTTTATTTTTAGCAAACCATTAGTCTCTCACAGGGGAGTGTGGGAGTAATTGTCAAAGCTACTGGAGGACTGCTATTAAACCGAATTGCTGTAGCAGGTGTTGGGTGGGATCTCCTCCATTCTTACCAATTAGCAGCTACTGGCTTCACGTTTAAAGACATGTGAAAAGCAGTCCTGTCATGCGAAGATTTCCTAGCCTTCCTTGTGCGCTGTTAGATTGGGTCTTTTGACAAGTACTCCTTTTGAAGTTTCTGTTCTTTGTCAACATGCAAGAATTTTCACTATGTAAATCCTTTCCCTGGTCTGTCGGTTTATTTTTCAAGGGTATCTCTTATAGGGGTACTGCATTTAGTCTGCTTGCTAAGGAAGTGAAGCTTTTGTGAATAGATTTGCCTAGCCATCAATCCCTTTTTTTATCCCTCCTTCCTCACTCCAAAAGGGAAAAAAACTCCACCTACCAACATTTTGGGTATTAGCTGGCTGCTGAGTTCCATCAGTGAGAGGTGTAAAGTTCTTGGTAAGGAGTAAATTGTTGTGAAATTGGTGCTTTAGTGAGGAGTAGTCTGGACATTCGCTGAGACGGCTGGGTCAAATCTAGACCTTAGCAGTCTTGGGTGGCTGCACGTGCTGCTGCCCCTTTCTCTGCCAGGCAGTGTGCTTCTGCTCCGCTGTTCTAGCTCTGGTGTTTCATGTACAGGAAGGATATACGGATACTTCTGCCGGGGACAGGAGAGCACCCGGACTGTACAAATAAATATGGAGCCTGTTGGTCTCAGCAACCATTGGTAATGTGAGTCAGGGCTGCAGGGTGGAAGGTGATGGTTTAGTTTCTTTCCATCCTTTGTGTTCTCTTCTTACCAATGTTTGTTTTGTTCATCTTTTTTTAGCCCAGTTTGTTCCACCAGTGGCGTTTCTGGAGTTAGCTGTTTCAGTTACCTTGGAGCCTACAGCTTCCAAGGAACTCCTCAGTTACCTTGGATTTATTGATGTTGGAGTGCAGTTAAAAAAAGAAACCAAACAAACCAAAACCATAAAACCCACTGAATTTAAGAAAGACTAGAAAAGAGAGGAAAATATTGTACAAAGCATAACACAGGTTCTTTATTTGGCATGGTCCTAATCCTACCCACACTGTTCCTCCTTTTGTGAATACTGTGATCAGTATCAATTATTTGACAGGAGACTTCTGTAATATTACTGATTCCTTTATTCCACCCTTCTCTGAGAAGCATGTTACACAGATGGGGATATTCAGGAAGCTCATGGCAGCACAAGAGAAGAATTCAGATAGAATTCCCAACAGGGGAACTCTTAAGCACTAAGTCAAGAAATCTTCAGCAGAGAGATGATCCAGCTCTTTTTGGTGATGAGATCGAAGCTGATTAGGATTAATGCTGTCCTCCAGTTCATAACTGCCTTAACTTCTGTAAATGGAAAGCAGTTGTTAAAGCACATCAACATTGGTTAAATAGTTGGTCTGAGGAGCCAGCTCCATGATCATGCAAATTATGAAACTCTGTAAGTTTTCAGTTTGTAAGGAATCAAAGAAACAGCATTTTGTTTGGAAAAATTTGAAAGTGTAGCTATTATCAGTACATTCTATTTTTTTTTTTCTCTCTGGTTTTTAGAGCTGTGGGGTATCAGATGAAAGCTGTTGCTGTGTTGTAACCTTTGACATGAATTGGATGGCCAGCACAAGTTCTGTGCGTTATTGGGGTTTCACCCATGAATGTGCTCAGTAGGGTTTTAATGGTGCACAGGACTTGTGCTTCAGTCTCCTGAATCTCTGTAGCAAATTCTGTCCCTTACTACACCAGGCCATAGAATAACCTTTTGCAAAAGGCAGAGGAAAGTTTGTTTTGTGCTGTTCTCCAGTTTCAGCTGGGTTTTTCCTTCTTGCTGCAAGTTCTTCATTGACACAGCCATAACTACTTGGAGTATCACTGTCTTTTGATGGCTCTTTTATCTTCTGCCACTGACATAGTAGATAGAACTAGTGATGAAAATGTAGTACAGTAATACTAAAAACTGAACCTAAAAATAAACATGGCATGATGTGTAGGGTGATTAATGCCCCAATTCTCACATTCTAGCACCTTATATAGTAGAATAAAGAAATTAATCTCATAATTTGGAAGTAGTAGAGGAGTAGGCTACATTTGTGACTCATTGCTCCATCTTTTAAATACTTGGTTTTTATGTTTGTATTTTCAGTTTTTACTTGTTAAGTGAATCAGAGTCATTCTGATGTCTGTTGTGAAAATCTCTGATACATTTCAGCATGCATCCTTAGGAAGGAGCATGGAAGGGAAACCGATTGCTGTGCAAGTTGATAGCGCCAGTGACTAAAGTTTCTGTCTCTGCTTCACGGGAAATCCTGTAGTATTCTTGATTTATTAATGTATGCACACTTGTGTACATCAAGGATATAGAAATCAACTTTGGCCCTTGATTTTGGAGAAAAAGTAAATAACACTGAGATTATGAGATAATGGGAAGACGATTGGAAACAAATGTATGTAACTACATTGAATATACTTGCATGTTTTCTTCTTAAATGGAAGGTGAACTTGTGGATTGTTTCACATAGATTTTTTTCAGTCTTTCATTACTGGCTGACAGTGCCTTACTTTCTTCCTATATATATAAAGTAAAAAGGTACAGAAGGGCCCCATATCTTGAAGAGAGATCCATACTGCTAAGATGTCTATTTTTATTTTGGCTAGTGACTTCATCAGAGAAGCAGTGCATACCACACTGCATACTTCAGTAATGTGTTCTCTGGCCAAAACTGTAGCTTGTTGATAATGGAAGCTCCTTAGTGATGAACATTTTGTTTTCCATTTGGTTAAAGAATTTAATACCTCGCTATCGCACACCTTCTGTGGCACAGCCTGTTGTACTGCTTGGTTTAGTTGTGTACGAAGTGGTTATTTCAAGTAATTATTTGACTTAAAAGTTATCTTTGTTATATTAGCCAAAACCCCCCACTTAAAATGTGATCTTCATCCTATCCCTGCATTTATTTTATAGGTGTAACAAGAGGATTAATTGTACTAATTCATTCTACCGATAAGGGTTTTTTATGCAGAATAGTAGAGGGAGTACTGATTAAAAACAAATATTTTTTTTTAATCTGGGTGCTTATGAGCCCGAAGTTTGATTTGTAGTTCTTAACCTGTTAGTTCTTAGATACTTGACATGGTGATCTGCTCTCAAAGGAGACATTGAGTTGTTGGCAGTGTGTGACAAACGAGTTTGATTAAAGGGACCACCAAGTTGCAATGAAGGTCTGAGTATACCCGGAAGGAACAAAGAGAATCTTTGTATTTTCCTTTTCTTACCCAAATCAAGGCTTTTAAAGCCACTTGTAGGAACTGTGCATTTTTGTTGAGTCCCTCAGCTTGGCAGTTATAAACATTTTACCTGACAGCGTGGAAGTGTTTGAAAAAAACTTTAAAAATTCTCAAAGCATCTAAGAATGCAGAAGAATAATTTTTAAGTTTCTGCTGTTTGTGGCATGACTTTAACTGCAAAACATAGTAGTACAGTACTATCTGCTTACTTATGTTCTGCTTTGAATGGTGATTTGGATAATAAATTATTTATATTGCCAGTTCATGCATGAAAGTGCTGTTTCTTACTAAAGGGTTGTCTTCTTCCCACTCTTGTTACCAACATATTTAATTTCGCTCAAGTATTTCAAGGTGTCTGGTAATTTTCTGTATGCACCAATGGCTTCTCTCTGCTTATTTTCTCCTCTGATGATTAACTTTTGGTCATTAGCCACAGGAATTATGTGCTACTACAGCCTCTCTGCTGGCACTGGAGTTGTTGATTTAGAATAATATTTGTAAGGATCAATACCCTAGAAATACAGCACTTTCCTGTTACCACTTCTCATTATCAGTCAGCATCTGTTCAGACTGCTCACCAGATTGTTACAGCACTACATATTACCAGCAAGTCAAAAACAGTACCGTAATTTGTTACCTGCTGAGTCATTTCCCAGAAATGCAGGTCTAATTTTTTGACCTATCCGTATAGAAATTCCTGTATCTCAATGATGATAAAGGTGTTTTTACAGTATTTTAAGTACATACTAGTAGCTGCTGTGCTGATGCATAACTCAGTTAAGAAATAATTTTCCTAGTAGTGTTTTAAATAGTTTTATTTAAATATTAATGAACTTTGCATTGTAGTTTTTAAAACTGTAAGCTAATCTTTCTGGGTGTACTTGCACTACCTTCACAAGTAGTTCTCATCACTGTTTTTGTTTCTCCAACTTTTACTTAATCTCTGCACTGAGCATTGCCTTCTGTCTTTATGAAGTTCAATTTTAGGTCTCTGTTGTTGATACTTTTGTTTTCGTCTGTGGACACACCTTAAGGGAGCTCTGACCATTTGTTTGACGAGATGTGAGGTAGGGAGGAATGTGTTACTCTCGATGTGAGTTGAGTTCTGTTGTGTATCACTAGAGCAGTGGCTTTATGTACTGCAGCAGGAAGTGTATCAAAATAAAAATAGTGTTCATACAACGGAAATAAATGAAACATTTGACTTACTGTTGTCGTCATTTAACCCCAGCCAGCAGCCAA
>VZRR01003271.1:256626-274288 GCA_013398015.1 Oreocharis arfaki | reverse complement strand
TATTTATTTATTTATTTTAAAGCCCTGTTTTAGTCACAGACTCGTCAAACAGGCCCATTTCTTGTAACTGGTTAGCAGCACAGGCAGCAAATTGTCTGTCCTTGGCTAGAAAGCTCTTTCTGCTGAAATTTATGCCAGATTGGCAAATCTTCCCATTATTATTTCATTTGTTGAGCTTCTGTGGCTGAAAACACAAGGAATTTTGTGAAATGTAAGCTTTTGGGGCAAGGCCAGGTTGGACGGGGCTTGGAGCAACCTGGCCTAGTAGAAGCCCATGGCAGGGGTTTGGAACAAGGGTGTCTTTGAGGTGCCTTCCAGTTCTGGGATTAGATGATGCAACTCTGCTGGAAGGACTAAAAGGATGGTCCAGTGCTGGATTTCAGCTCCAGGTTTACCTTGGAGACCTCACCAGATGCTCCAGGAGAAACCTCAATCCCAGGGCCGTGGTCATCGACACCTCTCTGACCTCAGTAGGGCTGGGATATCATCCCACATCCCGTAAAGATGTTGCAGCCTCTTCCCAAATCCTCTATCAGCTTGGTTTGAGATTCACTTGCTGGCCCCAAACCTCCTGTAGTGCCTCCTATGGAAACACGCTGGGAGCTTTTCCAAGGCCAAGGCACCCCGTTTGGCACGAGCTTTCCAAAGGGCTCTGGCACCTGCAGAAATGCACCTTCCCAGCAGCAGCGATGCTGAACTCAGCCCTGGATATGTGGGGATGGCTGGAAAACATCCACTGAAGCTTGGAAAAGCCACCTGAGATAGGAATCAGGCTGCTGGGGCTGAGTTTGGAGCTAAATCCCCAGGAATGGGAGGGGAAAAGCCGAGTGTTTGCTGGTGTTTGTGCCCAGCTCTGCCAACCCAGCTCGTCTGTGGCAGCAAACAGACAGAGATTTGCAGTAACTGAGTGGAATAATACATTGGAAATTCTGAATGTGATTCATTCAGAGATAAATTAGGCTGTGATTAAATGGTGTCAATTAATGTAACTGCCCAATAGATGCAGCAATTGCTTTTTTTTTAAGAGGCAGCATGGTAATATCCACTTATTCCTAATGAGATAATGATGCTGATTTAACCTAGTGGAGGTATGAACAGACACCCCGTGTGTCACAGCCCAGTGCAACAAACCCAAAAGTTCACTTTGATCACAAAACTGCATTTTGTGCATTCCCTACCTCCCTTCTTGTTCCCATCCAAAGCAGTCAGGAATTAGCACTGCCTTCACCAGAGAAATGTGGATCTTGCTCCTTTCCTGCCCCAAAAGCTGAGGACATTTTCTTACAGGGGTTTTTCTTTAAGGATGCAAAAGGGAAAGGAAGCACCTTATCCTTAGCTGTCTGCTCTGTATCTGTGCAAGACCACCAGTTTAACCAGTAAAACTACTGGAAATTTAATGCCAGAGTTTCTGAAGAGCCTCAAAGAAACCCACTTGGATTTGTGGGTTTGTGGTGTGAAGCTTATCTCAAGTTACTCACAGGTATCCCTCCACTACAGAAAATCTTCCTGCCAGAGCAGAAAAAGCATTTCCCAAAATTTTAAGCGTTCCCTGTGAATGTGTTGTCCCAACCAGCTCCCAGAGCCCCACAAGTCGGATTTTCCATCCCCCCTTCATCTCTACCCCTTTCCTTGCTCCCTGATGAGTTAATCCCCCTCCCTCTGAGCTGCCCTCTCATTTCATCCCTCCTTTAATGAGCTAAGTGGTAGTTAACAATTCTCCTCTTTAATGCAACAGGGGTAGGAAGCAGGTTAAAATTCAGGGCTGTTCCCTCGGGCTCCCTGCAAAATCAGTCCAAGCCAAGAGAGTGAATTTGCCACAGGTGCTGGAGGTAACTCCTGACATGACTTAGGGCTCCTCCAGCAAAGGCAGCCCTAAAAAATATTGATTTTCCAGGCAGCATCACTTCCCTCAGAGCAACTCCAGGTTTACTCACTGTCGATTTTTCTGTTCTTTTTTTTTTTTTTTTTTTTAGTTAGACTGGAAGTTTATTTTGCAAACAGAGCAGCTGAGGACTTGTAAATATGTATATACATGTATTTATTTTTATATGTGTGTGTGTATATATATGTGTGTGTGTATATCTATTTATATACGTTCATGCACACACACATATATAGATGTGTATCTTCAGGATGGATATTTGGGGAAATTTTTTGGATTTTTGCAGCTTACAGCACCCAGTGCCTCCAACCCAAGGGTGGAAGCTGGCACGAGGTGAACCCAAAACTGAGCCCCCGTTTGGAGAGGAGCCGTGGTGTTCCTGCAGAGGAGGAAGGATGGGGAGCAGCCCTCACCAGTTAATTTTAATAAAGCACACATTTTCCTGGCTCCGCCATGGACTTGCATATTTTAACTCCTATCTTCTGTTCAGCAGCTAAAAAGAGACTTTCATTCCCGTTTTGGCTGCTGTGCCTCGTTTCCCATTCCCGGGCTGTTACACAGGCTCTATTCTTGCAGCCACCCAGGGCTGATAACGGGGGAAGGACGAGACACCCCAGAGCTGCTCCCTCAAGCAGGTGGGGGTTTTCTGCAAGCACCAACTTCCACAAGCCCGTCACTGTTATGTCTGTGGCGAGCGAGGAATATGAATCAGCACAGAAACTGAATTCGCTTTCTGCCCACAGCTCTTCCCAAGGAATTCTTACAGAGATATGTTTGTATTTAAGAAAAGAGATTAGAGGGAGCTGTATAAATGCAATCCATCATCCACAATTAGGAATAAATGAGGGCAGGGGCAGGAGAAACTTTCTCTCTTTGGGTCCTTTTACAGGAACATATATATATATATATATATATATGTGCAGGTATGCATATATATGTGTACATATATATATATATATATATATATATATATGTATGTGTATGTGTGCATGTTGTTACATNATATACACATATATATATTCATATATTCAAGGATTTTTGTGAAAACAAAATTCAAGAAAATTGTGAAAAAGACGTGTGTGCATGTTGTGATACGTATATATAAATATATGTGTCATTGTATGTATATATAAACAGATATGCTGTTATATGTATATATAAATATATATGTTGACATATGCTATTATATGTATCAATATATGGATAGACACAGGCACACATACGTATATACACATATATATATTCATATATTCAAGAATTCTTGTGGAAATTTCAGTTTACATACATAACATGCATAAATCCCTTTTTTAGATGTAGATATTGATGTATAGATTACAAAGGTATCTGCAGGCTGTACATACACACAAGCAGCCAAAAGAAGCAAAGAACCTTCTTGCCTTGCCCAAGGCCTGACACATCAGCACCCAAAAGAAGTTTTATCCCAGAATGTCACTTTTTTTCTTCCCTTAAGGATCCAACTCCAGGAGTCGAGTGAATCTTTTGTAACCACAGTTTTCTTCCAAAAGGCAGCCGGAAAAAGCTGTTTAATCAAAAGTTTTATTCTTATTACCATCATTTCATCATCAGCATCTCACCATCAACATCCTGGGCTCTGGGCTCCCAACAGGACCAGGAGGATTCTCAAGAGACAAAGGAGGAAACTGATGCTAAAACCACACCTCAACTTAACCGAGACATAAATCACTGCAAAACTCAGATTTCCACACCAACACACAGCCCCAGCACCCCTCTCACTGCTTCTCCCAGGAGGAACTTTCAGGAGCACTGAACTCACCCCAAGCCATTTTAAAAAGACCTTATTCTTCTGGAAAGTGTGGGAGGTGAAAAGTTTCTTTAAGGAGATTGAAAGTGAACACCATTAACATTACATTGTTCATTCAGGCCCTCTATCCATGACAGGAAAACAAAATGATCTGATCTAAACAAAACTTCTGGTTTCATAGCAACAATGAATTTTTTTTTTTTTTTGGTGGGGAAATATAATGCAAATCAGTGCTTAGGTGCATAACTTGTGACTACTTTATTTCCTGTACTAGAGTCTGTTGAAACACTATTAAAATGTAATTTAACTAAATGGCTTCCTGGAAAATAATAAAAACAACAACAACAACAAAAAACCACCCTTTCTAGTTTAAAAGTCAAAAAATGTCAAAGTGGTTCATGCATGAAAAATAAAAACGCTGTTTAGCTCTTACATAAGTCTTTCCATGAGATCTCAAAATAATTTTGGAAGAAAACAGTGTGGATTGCACTTCTCTGGTGCTGGGAATCAAGAGCCATGTCTTGAAGAACAGACATCTCCACTAAATTTACTAGAACCAGGTTATTTTGTATTTTGGATCACAGCAGATCTTTCTGCCCTCCAAATTTGGGGTGAAAATGGCCACAGCTGCCACACTGGGCTGGGTGTTCCAGGCACAGAGCAGACCTGAGGGATAAATACCAGTTTTACAGGTAAAAAATAATCTCTTATGCAGATGTTTTCAGCCTTGATCTTAAGGCAAGTTGGATACGTGGTCTTCAGTCCTGACAAGGAGCGATGGCTAAATTTCAGGTGACTCTGGGAACAGGAGAAATTGGACCACGATTTTCTGAGCAGTTCATTTACAAGCTACTTCAAGGACCCCAATTTCCCAATCAAAGAAAAATCTGGCCAGTCCAGAACTCACCTTTAATCTCCTTTGTTTTCTGCAAAATAAGGAAATAGCTCCCTCAGGAAAATCAAATCCATGGGTTTTCAGGAATATTTTATCCTAACTCCCTCCCACAGGCCCACACTTCTAGAGTTTCCTTTCCCCGTTGGGAAAACGGGGCTAAAAGGGTTTTGGGGTGATGGTCAGATGGAGGCAACCAACTGGTGCGACAACTGAGGTCACACCAAATCCTCACCGCCCCCAAAACTGTGCTCAAGGGCTTCGCTGCCCTTCCCCTAAGAAAAAAAATGCTCCAGATGTTCAATCCAAACTCCCTGGCTGCTATTTAGAGCCTTTATGTCTTTTCATGTCCCTGATGAGCAATAACAGAGAAACATTATCACATAATATAAAATATTAAACACCTGTTGTAAATATTAAATTATATCCAAATACAACCTGGCAAAGATAATACTCGATACGTTGTTTACATTGCTGCTGATTAATATTGGAGATTAAAATTAATACTCACACAACATAAACATCAACATGCTTTTAGCGTGCAATTAAGCCAAACAATTTCATCAGCACAAAATGTTCCCGTCCTTTCCAAATGAGGCACGCTAAAAACAAAGCTGCCCTGAAAATATCACTGAAATCAAACTCCAAGCGCAAAACATTTGGATCATTAGAGATTTTTTTCCCCCCACCACCACTTTGGAAATGCTGTTTTCCATTCTAGAAGGCCACGGTTGGAGGCAGTCAGAAATGGAGGAAGAGGGCAGGGTTAGATGGGATTTTGGGGAGAAATTCTTCCCTGTGAGGGTGGGGAGGTCCTGGCACAAAGAAGCTGTGGCTGCCGCATCCCTGGAGGTGTTCCAGGCCAGGTTGGATGGGGCTTGGAGCAACCTGGGCTAGTGGAAGGTGTCCCTGCCCATGGCAGGGGGCTGGACTGGATGATTTTTCAGGTCACTTCCAACCCAAACCATTCTGGAATTCCATTCTGGGTTCTGTGAAATCCCACCATGATGGGCAGGTCCTCATCTCGTCCATCACAATGTCCATCCCTCTCTTCCCTGCTGTGTCAGGGCCACGAGACACCCACTGGTATTTCCTTTCCCGAAAAAGCCATTAAAAAAGGGATGAGTTGAGCCAATTGTCGGATTTAAGGTACATGAGGTCTTCCTTCGGCTCACTGCTGGAAAGAGACCGCGGGAGAAGGGTGCAAACAAACTGATCAGAGCCCGAGGGGGTGAGACAAGGGTGGTCAGAGGTCGGGAAAACCTGAAGTCTGAAGGAAATGGGGAAAAAAAGACGGAGGGCAGGGCTTCCACCAGTCCTCAGAGATACAACAGTCCTTCAGAGACAGTTCTCCACGGCAACTGCAGGCAGGGCAAGGAGGGGTGAATTAAAGCGCAGCACATTCGAGGGAGGCTTAAGGAAATCTTTCCGATTACAAGGTTAATTAAGCAGGGGTGTAGATTAGCTGGGGAAGCACGGGAGTCCACGCCACTGGAAATCTTTAAGAACAAGTTGGACAAGCATGTAGGAATGATGTGGAACAGAGTGTCACCTTGGAACTGGTGAGGTGTTAAACAGACATCTCTCTGCTCTGATTGCTCTTATCCCCTGCATTTCATCTCCACGGGAGTCTGTCCAGCTGGATTTTAGCCACATGGGAGCTAAGAGGTGCATTAGCTCCTCAGCAAGCTCTCAGACATCAACCAGCACAAGCAGAGGCTGAGCCCAGGGGACGCCCACAGGGACACCGCTGTCCTTGTCTGGGATATCCCACTGCTCTGACAGAGCAACACCCAGTGCTCTGCCTGAAAATCCCGTGGCTGATGCCTCTGCAGGGAATCAGGCAAAATGTAAAGCAGAGGAGACCAAATGTGGGTGTGTAATTAGGTGACAGCACATGTCCTGGCAGATGATTGCAGTGCTAAAGCACGCCATATGCTCCGGCTCCTATGGAAATCTTCCTCGGCTGACATCATTATGGACCATTTGGGAACATACGCCGGTCCCTTATGTTTTCTCTGTCCTTCCTAAATGTTGCCAAGCGCCAAATACCTAAACACAATTAACCTCTGACATCGTGTTGAAAGGCTCTGCAACATCCTCCAAAAACGGGGAATGTCTCCCAAATATCCCTGGAGTGTTCCACCCCGGAATTGCCCAGGAATGTCTCCCAAATATCCCTGGAGTGTTCCACCCCGGAATTGCCCANAACATCCTCCAAAAACGGGGAATGTCTCCCAAATATCCCTGGAGTGTTCCACCAGGAGAATTGCCCTCCAGGGCTGGGACAAATCCATAGGGGTTGCAGCAGCCAGCACTGGGAGCAGGCAGCTCTTGTCCCAGCCACCAAAGAACTGGTGAATCAGATGTGCCAAACTGATCCCAGTTTGGGGTCAGCAATGACGGGACGGGACAGAAATGAGGTGGAGTGCCCAGGCAGTGCCCAGGGCATCCCAGCCATGCCCTGGCTCTCAGCAGCCGGAAAGCTGCCGGTGTAAATTGCTGAGGAATTTAGAAGTATTAGATCAGAGGGAAAGCAAGGGAAGAGAAATTGCCAACGGGGATTCTTCCAGAGCAAATTCCTGTCAATGCTTCGTACTCTTTGACAGGAAAACCAGCCGGGAGGATGGAGGGAAGGGAGGATGGAGGGAGGGGAGGGTGCAGGGAAGCCGTAGCTGTGACAGAGCCTCGCTCCGGGGAGGCTCCTGGCACCGTCTTGGTTGACGATTTCGCAAACAAACAAAGGAAACCTGATCCAGGTGAGGCTGTAAAGGGGGGCACAACAGAGGGGAGGAAACCTGCACCCCTCGAGCTGGTATCAGGCATTCCCTGCCGGGCTGCAAGGGGCACCCAGTCCCCATAGATTCGAAATTTGCATTAGCAACTCAGTGACAGACTCGAGAGCGTGTTAGAAAGTGTGTGGATAAAACCTTCCAAACCCCGAGCGTTTTGGAAGGCAGATCATTAGAAACAATAAATTCACAGCATTTATTTTGAGCGAGCTACACAAAATTCAGTAAGAGTGAAGAGGTGAAGGGGCTGTGTTTTGGATGGATAAATAACACCCAAATCTAGACTGGGGAGTAGCATTTGGATAGGTCTAAATCAGCATAAAAATAGCTGAGGAGGTGGTGGTGGGACCCAGCTTGGGATGATGCTCAGGAGGGAAAGGGCAGGGCAGGGGCCACCTTTGGGTGCACCCATGGGAGGTGACAGAGGTGACAGCTCTCCCTGGGCACAGGGCAGTGCTCCACCAGGCTTAAGGATAATACAGATGAGCTGGAGCTGGTCCAGGAAAGAGCAACCTGACATGGTCTGGAAACAACAGCCAGCGCAGAAAGGATTAAAGAATTGGGGGCTGCAGGCTTTTTCACCATCTGCTATTAGGAAAAAAAAAAAAAAGAAAGAAAGAAAAGGAAAAAAAAGAGAAAACAAGCTCAGGTTTTGCCTGCTTTACCCAGAGACAGGGTGATAATTGGATACATTCAGCTGCCTATTTCGCAATAAGCAGCTTCACAGCAGCGGTTGGCTCCCCAAAGTGGGTCTCTGGCTCCTGGGCTGAGGTTTCCCAGGCAGCACCTTCCCTTTGCAGCAACGCAACACAGCACACAAAGCTTGGTCACGATTTTCCTCTGTCGTGCTGGTCACCCTTGGCTGCTTCTTAACTCCTGGAGCTCACAGAGATGAGATTCTTTTATTTCTATTCATTTTACAGAAGTTGCACTGCGGACACCTCTCTGTGTTTCACTGGAGCTGTCCTGGAGCAGCCACAGGCATCGTTCTTTGAATTTCTGTTGTCCACCCTTTTTTGCAAAGCTGTTTCCCGAATCACTTCTTTGCAATAGTGGTTTGTTTTTCGGGTTTTTTTTTTTCCCCTCGGGTGCGTTCCCTGAATTTTTTTCATTCCCAGCGGAGCTCTGGGCATCCTAAGGAAGTGGGATAAGAGCCCCCGTCACACGGGGTGGGCAGAGCAGACATGGTACCCATTGTTCTCCGCATCCGCCGCGGCTACGAGGGGAGGAAATCGGCTTTATCTGAAGCAAAGAAAGACATCCATTAGGAAAATCGTTGGGAAAAACTTCCTGGCAGGAGCGTAGCAATGCATGGGAACAGACACCGCAGGCAAGGGCGGAAGCAGCCGTGGCTTGAAGGAGCAGCCTCGCAGGAGATGCTCTCCCGTACACAGGGAGGGGACGCTGGCACCTCGTGGGCCACACCTGATCCTCTCCCACGGTGTCCCCCTCTCTCCCTACCTCATTACATCCCTCTTCTGGGGCCCCTGCACTCCCCTCTGCTGACAGCACCAAGCTCCAGGGTCTCACCCTCACCCTCTCACACTGAGCATCCCTTTAAGGATTAAGAAGATTCCACGCTTTCTGAAGGGCTGGGAGAAGGGCAGAGGTTTTTTACGAAGGCACCGAGGTGGATGGGGGTGAGGGTGGGGGTTTCACCTCCCCTCGAGAGCAGCATTTGGCAGGGGAAGGTGCCTGGTGGTGTCCACTGAAGCCCCCTGCCACTGGCACTGTGCAGGAATGTGCTGCAGGGTCTGCTCTAGAGCCCACCCAAGCATCCTCTGCATGCAGGAGGTCCCTGCTGATGGGAAAGCCACCTGTTACTCCCTCAAAAACACACCAAAAAAAGTAAAAATTCCAGTTTTCTTCTGCTAGGCCTTGCCAAGCAACCAAAAACCCCAAAGAGCTGCAAGCTGCCTTTCAACCAAACGATTCCCCCTGAACAATATCCAAGGGGAGAAAACAGAGCAGAGCCAGCCCAAGCAGCCACAGCCACCACGGCTTGGCACTTGGCAGCAGCCAGCACCAAGAGCAGAGTAAGCTACTGGCTCATAGATCCCATGTCTAGTGGGTTTTGCTTGGTTTTTTATTTGTTAGAGAGGCAGAAGAATCAAGCAATGCAATCTGTCGTTCACTTGGCACTGCTCAGGTGTCTCCCTGCCCCTAATCTGGGATAAAAACTGTGGGATGCTGAGCTCTAGGACACATCTGAGCATGGAAATGCGGGTTGGGATGGATGTCTCGGGACGTTCTGCCACTCATCATGGGCACACATTTCCTGAAAAGCCAGAGAGCAGCAAAAAAAAAAAAAAAACCAAAGCCCTTCCCTTCCACCTGTGTCCTTGCTAATCACCTCAGCGGATGTCTCAGCCCATCAGGCGCGGTGGAGGGGACCCCTCCTCGTCCCAGCAGGTCCCCAGGCCTCGTGCTGGGCACCAAAGCCATTTGGATGGCCGTGGAATGGCAGGAAGCCGGACAGCTCCGAGCCAGAGCCCAGGCTGGCAGACCTGCGGGCAGGAGGGTGCCAGCAGGGCTCTGCCAACAAGCTGCTCCTGCCATCCACTGCTCCCCAGCATCCCTGCCCTCCCCACAGCCTTTCTGCTCCAATACATCCCTCTCTCCAAAGCTGTAGCTGCACCGACATCGTTGCTGTCACAAATGCACTGTTCAGGATCTCTGCCCTGAGTCCATCCCTGGTATTCCCTGCTCTGCCTCTGCATCTCTCCATTATTTCCAGGCAATAAAATGGCACTGCTCTATTCCAGCTGGCGAAAAAAACCAAAAAAAACCATTTCAGCCCCCAAGCTGAGGCTCCCTGGGGCCCGGCAGGGTTGGGGCAGCTCGTGTCAGGGAAAAGTCACGACCCACAGAGGAAGGAAGCTCCAGCAAAGAGGTGTATTTTTGTAACTGTGGCTGTGCTATAAGTTTCTATAGCTACCACAAGTGACTTGTCAGGAAATGGTGCTGCTCCCTTCTCCACACGCTGCTCTGGAGTGGAAAAGCAGGAAAAGGGGCCCGTTGGAAATTGTTGTAACCTCCCATATTTAAGCATCTCTCTTCCTCTCGTCTCCACACCCCCTTTCTGGGATGGAAGAGCACATTTGGTGATGCTTCACCAAGCTCAGCGATCAGATTGCAGGGCCAGATGCAGCATGGTTTTCCTGCAGAGCTGAGTGACGGTGGCCAAGGATCCCGAAATCCTCTGGGAAGCCACGTGCCAGGCTGGGCAGGGGATGCTGCCAGGGGGGTTGGTCCCCAGCCCTGGTTTCCAGGTCCTGGATGTTGCCTGCTGCTGAGCATCCCTCTGTGCCCTGCAAGGACCCTGCAGAAATGCAAACCTCGGTCCATTTTAGCTCCCCTTCCCTGGTCCATCAATCCTTTGGGGTTTGCACACATGTATAAATGAACGCGGCGTGCAGTGGATAACCTTGAAATCACCTGTAATTCTGCTCTCCGGTTTTGAGGGAGCCCAGCCCTCAGAAGAGAAGGAAAAGGGCCAGAGGAGAGTCACAACCTCTCAAAAGCCAGAAGCACCCCTTGGAGCCCACACTGAATCCCGAGGAGACCTTTGCACTCTGGTGCTCGCATCCACAGCTCCCTGCTGCAGCAATAAAATCCTCCTTCAAACGGCGAGCCAGTCTTCCACGTGTTCTCAGGAATATCGTTCCACACGGTGCCTAAACTGCTCCAGCAGGACACAGGGGTGCTCAGACACAAGGTGACAAACAGGGTGTAAAGACCATTTCCTCTAAGGGGTTGAGGTATCCGAGTCCTACCAGTAACAAATCCCACTTTGTCCAGGGATGGACATGTTCCTGGAGGCATCACCCAGATCCCAGGTGCTTCTCCTCCTTCTGCCAAGTGCTGGGACACAACAGCAAAGTGTTCACAGCCCTGAGAGTTCATGTTCTCTTAACAATTTGGGTGTCTCTCCACAGAGCACACAAACACGCACACAGATGTCCGTGTAAATACTCCATCTGTACTTAGGAATCAGTAAAATGTGAGGCTGGGGAGGTCAGGGGTTGGGTTCAGACAAACATCCTGAAATTCAGCTGTTTCCCCAAAGCTTGTCTGAACTGTGTGTGACCTCTGTGAGTCTGGAAATGCGAGGCAGCCGGTGTTCCTCACGAGGTTACCAACACATCATGAATCTGGAGAAGTCTGCAGCACCACTAGCAAAAAAACCACTTTCTTCAGAGCGTTCATTTGGTGCTTGGCTTCAGCTGCTGAGCAGGGCCAGAAGGGCTCTAGGTCATAGACAAATGCCAGACGGTGCTTTGGACACCTTCCAACGATGTGGGCACGGGCTTTGGGTGTTCCCCTGCCTGTTCTTGCTGCAAGCCTTGAGCCCCAAGACACAGAAATTGGTCAAAGAAGTTTCCTAACCAAACAAAAGCTGCCTCCTTATCCTCATTATGCACTCTGCCTCCTTCCCACAGCAGGGAGATGACTCAGGGGCTGAGCCTGGACAGAAGATCTTGTGGGTATTCACAAGTGGGAAGAAACCCCAGGATCCTGGTGGATATTTTGCTGACATTACAAGGCATCTCACAACATTAAAATCACTGCTCTTTAGCATAACTCACAAACCAAACAAAGCCACCTCAGGTCCGTGTTTTAGCTGTGAGTTGCTTAACAGCAAACGGTATTTCTGCCCTTTTTTCTAGCACAGATCTTGCTACGTTTCGATGTTGTGTGAAATGCCGGGAGATTAACAGCCTCTCTCTCCCGGGGTCTGCAAAATCTCCTTTTACCGCCGAAACTAATTATGCTGTTAACCACTAATGCCCACGAAGGAGAGCTAACGAGTCGCCAGACAGTGGGTGTTTTATCTCCCCTGCCCGGGGAGCTGCAGCCACACAACACCCAGCACCAGCAGCAAACTCCCGTGGCAGACAGACCGCCTGGCTAAAGGGAAAACCATGGAGGAGGTGCCACAACTGCTCCCAAACACCTCCCGTGCCTCCATCACCCGCAGTGCTCGGGGAAACAGCGGTGGAGATGTAAATTGAAAGCATGGCCCCGTTGTTTTTACACCCCCAGGACACTGTCAGCCTTAATGAGTTAATATTGTTAAATCCTCCTGTGCTCATCAGCTGGGAAACAGGGTAGGAAAGGTGCTTTCCAAAGGAGGCCCTCCCAGGACAGCATTTGTGTATTCCCATCTCCTCCAACCATCTGCTGCCTTTCCAGGGCCCCCCAGGAGAGGTGTCCTGTCGCTGATGCTGGGTTTATTGCTGTTGTCATCATCAGGTCTCGGTGTTCATATCAGAGAAGCAGCTTGGGGCACTAATCATGGTCCCTTCCTGTTCCAACAGGGCTGGACAGGGCGACTGAAAGGGGATAAACCTGAATAGACTCCTCTGTGAAGCTGAGAGGGTGGATATCCAGGGAAAACACTCATGGTTTGGCTCACCCTTGGACCTCCTGCAGGAGAGATCTCTGGTGGGGCAGAAAGGTTCCTAAATCCCATCCTAAATGGGATTAAATCCAATCCTAAATTCCTAAAGGCTCAAGCATAACCAAACTGTTCATCAGTTTGTCTATAGGGCTGGCAATGCTTTCCATTGTCCTTAGGATACCACAGGAATGAAATCATCGTTGTACAGTGGGGCTCAGAGGGGAGGGATGGCCACAGGAATTGGTGATATCACAAACTTGCATTAGACATTCCTCCTGAAGCCGCCAGCCCAAATCCTTCCTTTTCCCCACATCACAAAGGTTGGACTCGATGATCTTGGAGGTCCTTCCCAACCTCAGTGATTCTCTGAATGCGTGACCAGCACTCCTGGGAGCAGACCCACAGCTGGGCTGCATCTCCAAGGGCCCAGCCTGAATCCTTGGGGTGGTGGACACCTCAAACTCTGCAACCCTCTTTGTGTTCACTGCAGACATTAATACCTGTTGGGAGCCATGCCACAGATTGTGTTTAGCGAATCCAATGGAAACAAATCTTCCTTGACCTCAACAAAGGCCCTGGGAGCAGAAGGAGACGCACTGGTTGCTGACTCCACGGTGGGCAAGACCCAAGAGAGGAGCAGGATAGATCAGGATGCCCAAACATGCCTGGGAGCTTTCCAGCTCTTTTTCCATCCTCAAACAGCTAAATCTGCATTCACACCTACACTTTATCACCTCTCACCTGTCCACACAGCAGATTATTCCCTGCATGTCACCAGGTTTTAACCCACACATCCACGCTGCCACTCGGGGAAAGCGGCAGCATCGCCGTCCCGACTCAGCCTCCGCATTTCCCTCCCTTCCTTCCCGACTCACAGAGCTCCTCCAAGCCCCTCATGACCAACTTCCTCTGCTGTGCAGCCTTTCCCAGCTCCCCCGGTTTTGAGCCTGAGAACATTTTTATATCTCATGCTTTGATGGATCATTCAAAGGCTTCAATCACCGTGTCTCGGGTTTCGTAGCCTTTCCTGAGCGCTGTTGTTTACATCGGGGACTTTCAGTTGCACAACGGTTCCTTCACGAAAACCTCTCTTCCTCGCACTTGGGTTGAACTTGTGGCTTGAAATTGTCTCTTTCCGTGTGTTTGTAAACATTTTCTGTGTCTGCCATGGCCAGGCAGCAGCTCTCTGCTTCCAGGGAAGAAACTGCTGCTAAAAAAACATCCCCTGCACAGCTACGATGAGTTCTGAAGGCAGAGAATAAAGTGTAAGGTGCCACTGGAGTAGAAAAAAAGGAGGTCAAAAAGCTTCAGAGACTCATGCAAGCCGGGAAAACCTCTGGAGGTGGGGCTGGGAGTGGGGAAAACTAGCAAAGGGAAAGTTGTTTTCCCCTATTTTTGCCTTCTCTGTTGCCTTCCCTTTGCTCTCCCTGCATGAGCATTTAGGAGCACCAGCATTTGAGCTGATTTAGGAATCTTTCTGCCCCACCAGAGATCTCTCCTACTGGAGGTTCAAGGGTGGGCCAAATCATGAATGCTTTCCCTGGATACCCCTGCATGGAACTGCAGGGTCCTCATGCACAGGAGAGGGGACTGCACCCATCACAGGCCAAACTAGGGGACAGAGATCAGGGCACAAAGAGCCCCAGGGGGCTGGAACCCAAAGGTGAACTCGAGTTCCACATTTGGGAGATACTTTTTCACAAGGCAAATTCAGCATTTTGGGGCGTTCAGGGATAAGGAGCATCACCAGTGGAGACCAACCCACCACAGACACAGCCTTGGGGCTTCACAGCAGTGAGCTGGGACCTTGATTTACGTCACCTGCCACTGCAAAGGTCTCTTGGGGCTCCTCAGCTTCCAACCTTCTGTGCCTCATCCAGGGCAGCTGTCCTGTAGGAGGTAGGGGACACCTGGAATGTCATCCACGCTGATCTGGAGCCTCTGGGGTCTCTTTTTCTCCACAGAGTGGGAGGAGCCCAAGGGAATTTCCCTCACTCAGGCTCAACATCTGGTGGAATGGCCATCCCTGGAAGTTTACAAAAAGGTTGTGCATGTGACACTTGGGATTATGGTTCAGTGGTGAACCCAGTGCAGCCTTTCCTCTTCTCTTTCCTCTTTTTTTTCTTTCCTGAGTCCCAGACCCATGTTTTGGCCCTGGGCTGGGTTCCTGCTTGCTCTCAGCAAGCTCCTCTCTAATGACTTTCAGCAGGTTCATCTCAGATCCAGCAGCTCGCTTGCAAAATGCTGCATTTCTCAGATTGCTGCCATAAATGCACAAATCAGCTGCTGCAGTGAGCATTGGGCGGCCACACGGCTCCTCTGGCCCCAGCCAGAGAGCATTGAGTTCCCTGGGTCTGGATAAATCATGGGGGGTTTGTTGTGGGTTTGGGGTTTTTTTATTTCACCATTTTTATTTTTATTTTTATTTTTATTTTTATTTTTATTTTTATTTTTATTTTTATTTTTATTTTTATTTTTATTTAACCACACAAAGCCCACCCTGGGGTCTGCAGGGACCCGACCTGTGCCACCCTGGGAGAGCCCCTCCGCAGCTGAATGCAGCCTCTGTTGCAGCTCACAGTGGCACCTCTATGTGAGACACTCCAGGCTCCCTTTCGTGCTGGCTCCCCTGGCCCAGGGTGGCACAGCCACCATCTGATGCCCCTTTGGATGCTCGGATCCCCCGGAGCAGATGTGCAAGCATCGGGAGTGAAGCCCCCGTGGAGCTGGGAGGAGAGTCTTGCCTGATCTCTGCAAAGCCTGGGGCTGGAGCAGGGAGCCAGGGAAGTCATGGACACTGAAACCTCATATTTAAGAGATAATTCAGATTTTTGTTGCTGATCCTGCCTGTTCTTCTCCCAGATTAACACTCTGGGGCCACAGGGGCTTTGGGACACGTGTCATGGCAAAGGAGGGTCTGCCTGGTAAACCCACCCTTTCCATGCCCTGTTCCCAGCAGCCAGCAGCATTTCTGCAAACAGGCAGCCTGAGTTTCATGGATACAGCCCAGGGCACCCACAGAGGTGCTGGGGCAGGCACAGAGCCAGAGCACAGCACAGGGTGCAATGGGTAATGAGGAGATGGGTGTTTGGTCACCACCATCCCAAAGTCTCTGCCTCTTCTGGGAGCCCAGCCTGGAGCCAGAGAGGAAAACATCACGGGTGGGGAGACTCTTGGTGTCCCTGGGCTATCAGACACAGCTGAACACCTCCTGATGGACAAGGAAATCAAGCCCAGCACTACAAGTGATGCAGTCCCTTTGTTTTTTGCTGTTGACATTTTTAAACCAATCGGTTTGTCAATGCTGGTTGAACAAAATTGGGAAAAGGCAATTACTGAGGAGAGCAGCAGCAGTGATTGCTATTAGTGTTATTGCCCTCTTCCCTCTGAGCCTTATTAGGTGCTTATATGAGAGACAGACTTCCCTGAAATGTCAGTGAGCACCAGACACTTGAAAATCCAGCCCTGAGGAGCTTCAAAAATCTTGTTGATTACTTTAGACGTTGTATGAACATGGGAAAGCACAGCAAGCCTGCCCTCGGGTGAGTCCCAGCCACGTCCATCAGCGAGAATCTGGGAGCAGAGCAGGCAGGGCAGAGGGCAGCTGTGCTTTGTAGGATTCTTCCACTGAACCAGCCGTGCTGGGAACTCTGCACAGCAATCCTTGGAGCCAGGGGACACATCCTGCCATCACTTCCATAGAGTCATGGAAAGGCTGGGCTTGGAAGGGGCATTGAAGCACACCTCGTCCCACTGCCTGCCAAAGGACACCTTCCACTAGCCCAGGTTGCTCCAAGCCCCGTCCAACCTGGCCTTGGACACTTTCAGGGATGGGGCAGCCACAGCTTCTCTGGGCACCCTGTGCCAGGGCCTGCCCGCCCTCACAGCCAAGAATTTGTTCCTAATATTCCATCTTTTCTCCATTTCATGTTGGGGAAAGGACCTCCATGCATCCTCACCCGCATCTAGAGTTCTCCATCAGGCTTATTAGAGATGAGAAGAGCAATGACCTTATCTCAGAGGGAAGACAGATTTCCCCCACTTTCCTACAAAAGCCAAGTGGCTGCAGCTGTAGGAACAGCCCCTGAAACTGCAGAGCTGAGCAGGAGCTTCCCCAGCACTGGGTCACTTCCCAGCAGGTGGAACTGGCTGGATCTGGGGTTTGAGGTGTGTGGAGGAACATCCAGGGGGACACTGCCAGCCCAGGAGAGCCTTTGGTTCAAACAAAGAGCAGGGTGAGGAGCTGACACTCTGGAAGGGAACTGGGCTTGTTCCAGCGACCCCACGGCTCTGCTCAGGACTGGAGAAGCAGAGTCAGATCTCCTGGTTCCCAGTCCAGGGACCTGTTTATGGCCTTTGCTTCTTTTGAACTCTCTCCCTCCTTGTAGGTAACGTGGCCACGGGTGTTTGTGGGCTTCTCCCCTCAGCAGGACGTCGGTGGGTTGAGCCTTGCAGGCACAGTGGGCTTGCTGTCTCCTGGGGAGTTATATTTACTCTGCCTTCCCTTGCTGTTTTCTTCAACCTAAAATAAGATGTCCCAGACTGAGGGGAAAAAAAAAAGTGAGCGTGTTTTGCTCCCAGTGTCTGGATAAACATCACTTCCCAACCCTTAAATAGAGTCAATGGGATGAGCTGTGGGGAGCTCATTGAGATGCAGCAGCTTCAGAGGCTGGAGAGAATTGTAGCGGTGGTGGGGTCCTGTTTTCTTTCTTTCTCTGCCGGTTTTGTTTCTTTTTCTGCTTGGCCATGCCCCACACTGCTAGGTTTGGGAAATCAGCCCCCATCTGCCTTGCCCGGGCTCTCCCGCGGTGCTCCTCGTTAGGAGTGAGTGGCTGTAATTAGCACAGCCCGAGCCTGCTCAGAGCTCCTCCTCGGGGGCAGCTGCTGGCTGGAACCATCTATTTTTTTT